>CM061155.1:26820711-26878211 GCA_030710495.1 Labroides dimidiatus
AACAAAAACATGGGAAACAACAGGAATCACTAGAAACACTCGGAAACAAAGAAACCCAAGAAAACAGAACGAACCGTCACATACTTAAAGTTAAAGGACACTGAACTAAAATATAAGCAAGTGTTTATGTTGTAGTTTTGGTGATAAAAAAGGGAAAATATGCTCCTAGACTCCTAGAAGTTTAACTAATAATGCATAAGGTTTTAGAGATACAAAGAGCAAACTAGAAAGCTGTTCTATATTTACCTTCACTTCCTCTCTGTGTTTTTATTCATTCAACATGAGTAAGTAACCTCTTCGGGGGTTTCAAAAGCCCTGAGTGTTCATACTGCAGGCTCTGTCCTCTAATATCTGATCTGGTTGGGGTCCAACACTGTCCGTCTGCGTGCAGCTCAGACCTCAACCTCTCCCCGGTGGGTGTCATCGTCCTGCTCTCCCTCAGCTCTTCCTCAGCGAACAGGAAAGGATCTGTTTTCAGCAGAACAACCTGACTGCGGGCGTGAGGGGTTTGGAAGGAGACAAGTGAAACGCTAGTTTGCTGGCAGAGATGAAACTTTTATTACCACCAAGTTTAGAAGTGGTTCCTGGCACATCCTGTCCTCAAGCCAACAAAGGAGAGCTCTTAAGACCCCACATAGGTGTTCACCAGCTCTCATCACAGTCCAGACTCTCTAAAGAACACATTCCAGGCGGGGTGTCGGGTCAGTGCGGGCGCTGAAGGACGCGCAGCAGTTTGCTGGCTGCAGTAATTTGTTTAACCTCTGATTAGGCCCTGGAATGTCAACTATGGAGAGACACTACGGGTCCCAACAGCATCGTTTGACACTTCGGCAATCTGTCACTGCCAAGCAAGTGATCCCCACTCCAGACGATACACACTGCCTGAGAGCAGAGAGGGGGTTTTAATGTTTGCAGGCAGAACGCCTTTTTTTTTTTTTATCTGCAAGATTTATCCCTTTTTTTGCATGTGCATGACATACAGCACATAAAATCTTCCAGATAAAATCACAAAAAGAAGCTTTTAGTATTAAAAGCATGTTGCATCATAGGAATATGTATGTAAGAAGACTGACCCTAAAAGCCGCATCTTTCATCGCATCAGTTTGGCACAGAGAAAGTAGAGTCGGAGTGCAGGTTGAAAACATTAGTGCATCACATGCTCCTTTATTTAATCTAGCAACACAACACTTACCACATGTTACAAAAAAGATGTTTAAATAAATCTGCAAATCTGGAATTTAATGAGGTAAAAGCACAGTTATCAAAGGCACATTTCTCCAGGGTTATTATCTTAACTTGCCAAACACAGAAAACAGAGAGGAGCTTTCCTCAGGAAAGCCGCTCTGCATACACACACTTTAAATTATACATTTTTTTTTTACTATGCTAATAAACATGTCAATTGGAGTTTTACAGGTTCCAGATATACTTTATCTTCCCACCGCATGTACCTTTTGTAAATACTCCACTGTAGAGTCTGTTGTTGTAAGCTGGAAGTTATGAAATATGTGTTCACACGGATCACTTGCTGGAATCATTAATTTCATGCTTCACATCAAATCCCAGTGCTTTTTTTTCCCCCCTCAAAGCCGTGTTGATGGGAAACAGAAACTGGCTGGATATTAAAGCTGTGTAACGTTGATTTGTGTGAAAAATAGCTTGAATGTTATTTGTGGTAATGGTGGGCTCCTTGTGCGAAGGCAAGAGGTCAGAACGCGATGAAACGGGGAGGAAAATGGTTACTAAGATCCTTCATAGGCAGAAGTCAGCTTTCTTAATGGACCCATCTTTAGTTTTATGACAGGTTCTGGTTTTCTACCTTCTGTGGTGGGATAATGAGGCTCTGTGCTGATTGGCTGTTTAAAGTTGGAGTACCAAGACCAATGAAGACAAATGCAAAGGCGGAAAAACACCAAAACAAACATGGCGAGCGCTCAAGGGAACCTGAGTCAGCAACTATTTCTACCCTCTCTCCTTTTGTGTGTAGCAACAACAGCACAGGAGTATCAAGCCTCGTTTCTACCAAGTGGTCCAGTATAGATCAGTACGGTTTGGTTACCGGTCGGTTCAGTAAGGCCTGATCCTGTTTGTGTTTCCACAGCCAATCGTGTCCTTCTTGGTAGGCAGAAACGCTTTATCAACAGACCCATCCTATGTAAGCTACATAACAGCGTGATGGTATAGAAGTGTGACACTGTACCCTGCTAAAAAATCGAATGAAGAAGAAAAACGAATTGCTTCATGACGCCATTTCTTTGACCAATCAAAGGACTGCAGGGTTTCTAGCTCCACCTTCTGGGGTTGGATCGGTATGTCTGGCCCCCCTCATAGAAGGGGACCAAAAAGTAGGATGGTACGGGTCAGTAATTTGGGGATCTGTCTCGGTTTTAGTCATTGGAAACGTCACAGAATATGTGCCGTACCGGGACAAACCAAACTGACAGCTTAGCGGAAACGGCACTTTAGAGAAATGGGAGTGGCTTTCCATACATGCCTATGCAAATGACTCCTGTCATTACATCATCACAGGAGTCAACTTTATTTGCATTGTAGAAGCTATATTTTTCCAGCTATGTCTCGGAAGTGGACAAAATAGCATAGATTTTCTTTGTTAGGCTGAAGGATAGTAAAAGTACATCAGTAAAGACTGTAAAAATGTGTTCTTCATTATATGGGACCTTCAAAACAACATTCTTCACCGGTTTGTACGTTTGCCCACAAGCCTTAAACCTACGGAGGCCCTGAGAGCTCATAGCACTGCAGCTTAAGAGAACCCCTGTGTTTTTATGGCTATTTGTTTTTAGGTCATAGTTTTATTGATGTTACTTTGATTTTACTGTGCAGCACTTTGGTAAACTTGATTGTTTTTTAAAATGTTCTATATGAATAAAGTGTATTGGATTAAACATGTGCAAGAAGACAAAACAAGCAAATTAAGAAAACATCTTCATCAATTTGACAACACATGCGCATCATTTGGAAAAACACACCGCAAATAGACCACAACACAACGGAAGAGTTTCCAGAGGACACTTAAAAGTGATGCACACATCTGGTATTAGCCAGTTTGCTAATATCTGAATCATGTGATCACAAAGTTAAAATAAACCAAAAGGGCTTACTTTTTATCTCATTTTCCAACACGACTGACGCATAGAGAAACTTAATAGGGCTGTTACTCAAAACCTGAGTCAACAACATAGTGTTGGAATGTGTGCATCACTTTTAAGCTTCCTCTGGAAACACTTCCTTTGTGTTGTGGTCCTTGCAACGCGCTTTTCTAATGTGTTGTGTTGTGGTTTTTGCAGCACGCTTTGTGTTGTGTTGTGGTCTTTGCAGCACGCTTTTCTAATGTGTTGTGTTGTGGTCTTTGCAGCACGCTTTCTATTGTGTTGTCACGGTCTATGCAGCATGCTTTTTTAAATGCTGCGTATGTATTGTCATATTGATAAAGATGTTTTCTTATTTTGCTTGTGTTTTGTCTTTTTGCATGTGCTTTCTTCAGCTGCAGTGCTGCGAGCTCTCAGGGCCACCGTAAAAACTCAACGGCTGAAAAAGAGAAATGAGCGGCATATTCCGAAACAATGCTAAGCAAATTTAAAAACGCAGACAAAAAATCCTGTTAGAAAGCATAACAACATAACCATGCAGCACATGATAAAATTTGGTGCAAAAGGAAAATATTCATGGAATGAAAATGCACTGCAAAAATATATGTATTGTAAAGTAGAAGCAAAAGAAGAAGAAAATGCAACAGAAAATTGCTGCAAGTAGTACTCCAGGCTTTAAGGTGGTGCAAGTTTTTGGATTTTTGAGTTCATTTTTGATACTGCAAACATCTTAAACTTGCAGCCTGTTTTTAAGCCCATGTAGTTTGGTAAAAGTTGGACAATAGCTTAATATAAGCATCTACATCTTTATGAAAGTGGAAGGATAATGATGTAACTGTTTGGTATCAATAATTGCGTATGTATTAATTTTTTGTTTTCATACTCAGCTGAAGTAAAGTGATCACCCAAAGTATAAACCTTGGCAGGTGTTTGCTGCTTCTCAGCCAACACGAAAGGCAAAAATAAAGACTTCGGTCCAGAATCTAATCCAATCCCAACCTCACTTCATGAGCTCTAAAAATAATCACATTCTGTCATGACAGCTGGTGTGTAGTCGCCAGCAAATACTGCGGTTGACCCTTAGACGATTAGAAATCACCTCAAATACAAGGTCAGGAGAGTGTGTTTGAAACAGACAAATTCAGTACACGCTGTACAGTACGAAAAGACAATTGTGGATATACAGTCAAAAAAACAATAATAGAAACACAACATTTAATACAATCAGAATATTTATAGGCAGCATTCTGGGAGCAACATTTCAGTAAAAAAGCGGAGTCTCTGGTTCCAGAGAAATTCTGTCCTGCAGTTGAAGAGTCAGTGCTACTCTTTGAAAGCTGCTGAGAGCTCAATGTCGCCATATTTTCACAACCCCCAGAAAACCGGACACTGGGGTTTCGAGCCAGCAAATAGCGAGATTAAAAATCCAGGTGTGCGAAAATGCACCAACAAGTTCAAGTTTGAGAATGTGCATGGGGACAGAAATCAGTTCATGTGAATCATGTCATTGCTCTGTCTCTCCCTCTGCCCCCCCTTTCCATGAGTGCTTTTCAGTCTATTGAGGGGAAAGGTTACAACGCAGCAGCAGCAGCAGCAGCAGCAGCAGCAGCACAGTTGCTCTTGGGAAGAAGCACGTTGGACAAAATGATTTGCAGGTCGACTCCCATGGCCAGCGAGCTGAGATGAAACACGAGGATAAAACGGGAAGCGTCCCTCTAATAGCAGTTTAGATGCTGAAAAGTTCATGAGTTCAAAGCACTAGGAGAAGTCCAAGGGGCGGATCATCATGACGGTGGCTCGTAGCGAGTAGCTGGGACCCTTGAAGTAGTGCCACTTGATACCGTTCAACTTCCCTACGTGTTGTCCTTGGGTGAAGTACATGCCGTTGAGGTTGGACGGGCCACAGGCATCGAACCACCAACCTGAGGAGGGAATTGGGACAGAAAAACATCCAGATTAAGACACTAATTAAAAGATAAAATTAACTTTATTGTTGTGTATCATAATCAAGAAGATGACATACAGCATCAATACTCTCCTTGGTAAAGGCTAAAAGTTTCCCATGGCCACTCCAAAAGGGCCATGGCACCGGTTCAGACACCATTTCACTGCTATCTCCTCAATGTGTCACTGTCAGGGGGTTCATTGGCATGCCTGTACCTGTTGCTGAACACTTTTGATACCTCGTTCTATTTAAAGCAAATAGCAGCTCCAGTAAGCAGCATGGGAAACTTACTCCCAAGGTGACACATTGCATAATTCCACCAAGTTGGTTCAGGTATTTAGGGAAAAGGTAGATATGCTTGGACTTGGGCCAACTTGAGGCACACATTAGCAATTTCTTTTATTACTTGGTGGCTTGTTATCAAGAGTTTAAAAGCTCTAGTACCTCTCTCCTTGGCTTCTTTGAAGCCTTTCAGCAGCTGTTCATAATCATTGCTTATGCCATACACTTCAGATCACTGAGATTTCCCAAACACATCTCCTACCTACTATTCATGTCAACTCCCTAATCTGAACTAGTGAGCATACCCTTCACTGATACGCTCCATTATAGAACATATGCACGGCATGGCATGTGTCAATTTCTCAGCGACAAATGACCTCGTCCTCTCTTCCCTTCATCGGAATACCACCTCCACCCCCCTGTATGACATTTCATGGGACCTGTAATCAGGAGCAATGTTCTGCCCCTTTTGCTGGCATGGATCACGCATATGTATTTCACATTGATTGCTGCAGGGTCTTGGAACTCGTACACAAAATAGCACGGAAACTGATCTTTGCATTTCCACAAGTGCATAATATAATTTCAAGCTGATGATGACAGGGGGAGTCCAGTTTGCGATTTTCACTTGGTTTACGCTTTTGGGGGTGTGAGATTCAACTCAATTCAAGCAAGGAGACTTGTGCTTGTTGGATTATTTCTTTGTTGTTGAATGCTTCTTGGTTTATCCACAAATCAACACACGCACACAAATAAAAAAAAAGTCAGCAGCTGAATATGCTGGTGAAGCAGTGGCAGAGAAGATTTGGCAAATTTTTCATGGGTGCAACCCCCAAACTCCGATCTCCTGCTCACCTAACAAATGCATGGTCCTTACATATGTGGAACCATTTAAAAAGGAAAAAAATAGGCTTTCCAAACTCCCAGAAAAAATAGCAATCTAATGTTTAGTTTCCAAAAGCTCTATTGGAATCTTTTAGAATGTTTTCTCTCGTTGTTTTGGTTTGAGAGCCAACAAAAAGTACTATTTTACTTCACTGTCCTTATCCTGATTTTTCAGATTTTCAGTCACCACATTTGGCTTCTTTTTCTTTCTTTCTTTCTTTCTTTCTTTCTTTCTTTCTTTCTTTCTTTCTTTCTTTCTTTCTTTCTTTCTTTCGAAAGGTAGGGAAATAAGAGTTGGGAAAAATAATGTCGCAACCACCAAAAGAAACAGAAAAAAAGCTTTCATAAGTGCTCCCAGCTGCCCCACTCCTCTCCATTTTGTACTTTACCTGTAGCTGTAGGAAGGTTTTGTCAAGTGACAAGTAAGGGAGAGAGAGAGAGAGAGCGAGAGAGGACAGAGAAGGTGGTGCAGCTGTTCAAAACCTACTCCCTGAAAATAAAATGACCCCATGTTTTCAACACAACATTGTCCTATATTCAGAACAATACGGTAATTCTGTTATATATTCTTTTTTAACATCCTTCTGGCTGCCCCAAAATGGTACTGTACTGTAAAAAAAGATCCCCTCACCATTCCTTCAGTTCAACCAAACCTAAGACACACAAGTAAGTTTGCTGCTTGTCAACACATTGTTGAGTTAGCTTCCCTTCAAAGAACCGAATATTCCCCCCTCAAAAGAAAAACATAGATTGAAAGAGAGTAATATTGACAGAAATTTCTGCTCTTCTCTGTCTACTTGGGATGAACTTAATGAAAGTTTCCCAGTCTCAGCTCGTTGGCTTGTTTGTGCTGCCTTCTATTGGCCAAAAAGACATGTATGCAACTTTAAATGTTAAAAAAAACTGTAAGCCAGTTAATTAAAAAAAAAAACAAACAAAAAAGTTCCAGTTGTAAAATCCTGTTGTTGATAGCATTATGAGATAGTTCCCGCTAATTACCTGCTGCTTTATTGTCCAGTAACAGTACCCTTCCTTGACCACAGAGAAGAGTTCAGCACGTATCTAGCTTGCCAATCCTTGCTTGATGAACCACAGACCACACAGCCGCTGATACATAAACATGCAGCACACACAGCAGCTATCTTTCTGGATTTACGATCAGTATACTCTCTATTTCCACGCCAAAGATTTTACTCGACTTGTAAAAACAGCAGAGATGTCTTCCTTTTGAGAAAGCCTCAGCGAGTGCAGTTTGTTCTCATGATTAAGGAATCCCCCCCCCTTCCTCCTACAAGCTGTGTCTTATCTGTGCTGTATGTTCCGTTGCTGGGTAAATATATACACTAAAGGACGTGTGGGTCCTCCACTTTATCCTTAACCCTGCATGATGAAGTTTTCCTCATAAATGTAGCAGAGAAGTATTCTGCTTTTGTATATTTCAGACACTTACATCATTTGATTTCAGCCATGCTCTTACATATTCAAGGCATAAATCAAATGATATAGTGTATATACTATCACAGAGCTGGGTTAGGACCAGCTTGACTCAGGCTACATGTTGTCACCTTCTTTTAGTGGCTGGCTGCAGGCAGGACATGAATCAAGCAGAGCAGGGGGGTGTTGACCAATGATCCGATGCCAGTTCCCTTCAACCCAAATGCATCCACAGTGACATAAGACGCAATTCCGATTTTGAATCTGCACTTAGAAATGCTTGATTAGTACCAGGTCAGCAATCGAGCTGCCATGAGGTGACACCGAGGGTCACTGGGCTCCACTTACACAGCAGGAGAAATGGAGTCCTTTTAAACATCTCTGACACTTGGTGCTGCGCCCAGGGATTTTTACAGTGCACTCATTCCCGACCACAGCGCAACTGGGAGGGGATACCGAATATGGCCTAATAGGTGAAGATAGATGTTTAAATGGCTGCGTTAGCCCATTGTACGTCTTGCAAGATCATAATGACCTGAGCTAATGACTGGGCAACGAACATGGAGAGGTTGGACATTGAGCCAATCAGGAAAAATTCATGTTAGAGTGGTTACATCATGTGAATGTGCTCTCATAAAAGTTTTTATTGTACTTAATTTTGTTGTTCAGTGTTGAAGGGTCAAAAAAAGGGTCAGTCTGTTTTTTTTGGCTACTTTACTGATGATTTCAACGAAACGTATTAGCATTGTACTCCCTAAAGTTAATCAGAGCAATAATGCACTACTGGAATGAATTTTGGCACCAGTATTTATGTTTCATAACCAGTTAGGAAATCCTCACAGGAGCTTCATGGTGGATATGAAAACTCCCATGTGAAGACAATTTAGTTCTCTGGACCTTTTAAAGCATCTTTCAGACGGTTTTATTTTTTTTGGTTTACAGTCTCTAATCAGAGCTGAAACCTTTTCCCAACTTAAAAAAATATTGATCTGAAACTAAAAACTTTATTTAGAAGATTAAAACCATATACATACATATGGCAAGCTGGGAATATAAGTAGTGGAGTATTTAGCAGCCAAAGAGAAGGAGACCAAAAACAGAGCCCTGAGGTTCACCAGCTGGCAAGAAACTCAATGCTTAAAGTCTGTGTAAGGCAGGAATAAATTTGTGTTATGATTTTGTCACACCACTGAAACATGTGTCATTGACCACTGAGCCAAATTTGAAAGATTGAAAAAAATTGCTAAGTATATAAAATTAGGTCTCAAAATCATGGGAAAATAAGTGCTTCTCTCTGCTGTGGAACGCTGGGGGTACGGCCAAACACGGAAGGGGAGCCGCCTCCTTGTATGGAAGTTAGCACTAGCAGCATCATGGGACGGACCCAGCCCTACCTGTTTGAGCCATCAGAGCCAGAAACTGACTCTGAGTCAGACACTGATAGAGCTCAGCCTTGTTCCTCACAGTCTCCATCAGAATGATCATTTATTTCTCCATTTATCACATTTAGCAACATGGATTACTGACTAGTAACGTCATAGCCTAGCCAAATACAGTTAGGCTATCAATCCACCTGTTTCTTCAGAAGCCTGTGGGTGTTGCTATAACAGATAAATACTTCTGCTGGCATTTACCGGTTTCCTGTTGCCTTACAACTATATGACTGCAACAGGGGGCGGGATTACGCTAATGATGTCCCCGTGATGTAATGCGGTTATGATTTAGGACCCGCCCTTTAAATCCTGAACACAGACATGTGGAACACAGCTTGCCTGTTTTGCTTGCCTGTTTTGCTTCACACAAACTTGCTTGTTGTTCTAACTGCATTTTTGTTTTAACACCTCAGTGGTGTTGAGTTTACCTTAAGTGCCCCCTAGTGGTAACAAACCATAAAACGCTGCTTTGACCATCCTATAAGCTAAAACTGTTCATCACCCAGTGGATTAATTTGATTCTTGCTTATTTGTTTTTCAGCACAATTCCTGTCCGATGTGAGATTGTCTACCAGACTGATACTTTTCAGATAAAGCGTAGCATCTAGCTTGTTTAGCTTGGTCTGAAGGTCATGTCTCAAAACCTGTAAGTTCAGCATTCTTGTGGTTTTTTTTTCTTAACTGTGGTTAGGAGCTTTGTGGAAAGCTAAATATAAACTCTTTAGCTCATTCTTAAGCCAAGAGCTAAACTGGTTTTGGTCTCAGTGAGGGATTGTCCTCACTGTGAGTCACCGTGTGGCTTCACTTACCGCCAGTTAGCATAAGAGCACATTTGCACATGCAGTTGTCATTGTCCATGTCCTTGGTGCTGAAATCCGCCCCGTGGATTACCAGACTGCTCTGTCTGCCTGCAGTCCCACTGTGGCTTTTCAGAAACAGCCTGAAAGACATCAGGAGGAGGAAAAAAAATGGGGGGAGTCAGGACATGGAAACACTTCAGGAGGAGGAAACAGGGAGAAGGAGTGCGGTGGAGTGAGCAGTGTAAGCAATAAAGACGGCAAGGAGACATAACACGCCGCACGAAATGTCTCAGGGGAGATATTTATTTTTGTTGTGATTGAGTACATGAAGAACACCTGGAATAACATTAACAGGGTATAAAAAAACATTAAAGAAAGAAAAAGAGGAAGAGAAAGCATATGAGGGGTTTACAGATGGTAAGCGGACGAACGAGGAGGAAGCATGTAGTGTTAGGAATGTCAGTGAATCACATTTCCATCTGCAGAGGCACGATGCAATATTTTACACAACATCAACAGACTAAATCATTACATACAAGCCCTGCTACAGTTATATACAGCCGAATAGCAACCTGGTTAAACTATCATCCATTCAAAGCCGGAGAGGAAGAGACAATCCTAAGTATGGTATGTAGCACTGTTCATATCTTCGTCTGTTTAAGGCAGGCTTCCTGCTGTTTTGTCTCTCTTCCTGATGTTACATTCCTTTAATAAAACCACACACGCCACTGCTGTCTTTTTTTTTTTTTCTTCCGTGAGTCCATATGTGTTTTATGCTTGGTCCAATGTTCAGTTTCAGAGTCAGGAAGCTGTGAGTAAGTCTGCAGATCCAAGTTGCATCAAGAAGGTGCCCTTACTTTTAAAACATGGACCGTCTTGTGATCATATAATCAAAAACAGCAAAGAGGATGCATGCATTCAGTGTAACTATTATCAATTAAACCACTTTCTCAAATTGTGTCCACAGGCCACTAGTGATCGGCCACGACTGAGTAAATGGGAATTTTTTTAAATAGAACATTTAAAAATAACAATATAAATAAGAAAATAAAAATAAAAATAAAAATGAATAATAATAAAAACAAACTTTTCTGTAAATACTATGGAAGATGAGAACAGCTGTGGATTTTTATTTTATCTTGTTATCTCCATATAATAAAAATGATTTTCTCATGATAATGGATTAATTTTTTTCGACGATAAAACAAAGATCGTTGTCTTGTTATGGCGAATTCATTTTTTTCATCATCACGATATAACAAAGATGATTTTCTTGTTATAACGAACTAATATTTTTAGTCATCGCAATATAACAAACATTGTTTTCTCGTTATAATGAATTAATTTATTTTCCCCCCATCGAGATACGATAAAGATGGTTTTGTCGTTATAATTAATAAATTTTTTAGGTCATATCAATATAACAAAGATTGTTTCCTTGTTATAACGAATTATTTTTTTTGCCATTATGATATGACAAAAATCGTTTTCTCGTGATAACAAATTAATTTTTTGTTATGTCTACATAATAAAGATAATTTTCTGAAGATAAATTAATAATGTTTTCGCTTGATTTCAACCTACATCCTCCAGCCACTGGCTGTAGCTGTAACCTACTGATAAGTTACAATTTTGTTTGTTTACTTTAGAAGCTACTAACACTGTGCCATAAACCATAATAATAAACACGACATAAAGCACTATTAAATGAATTAATAATTACATTTCATTATGTGTCAAATTACATTGCAAAGTTAGTGTTAGCTAGCATTTATGTTACCTTAGCTGAGCTGAAGCCACTGGATGGTAAGGAGTTTGTCAGCCTCTCATCTGCTAACTGTTAGCCCATTAAAGTAAACAAACTAAAGTGAAACTTACCAGGAGGCTACAGCTACACCCAGTGACTGGAGGCCATTCATGGCAGCTCTTGTAGGTTGAAATAAAGAAGGCAAAATGATTCAACCACAGTGAGCATTGTGGGCACTGTGGAAGCTAACGTTAGCACCAGTAATAGTCGTACCAGTGCTAGTTCTCCTCAAGCAACGACCTTCAACCAATGCATAAAATTCGACCTATACATAAAAAGTCCACTTTTAAAGTGAAACAACAATAGTATAACAAGCTGCATTCTTCCCACTAAGTCGGAGGATCATGGGTAAGTAGGCCTACCAACATAAGCAGTGCTATTTACGATATCGTTGAAATGTATGGGGAGAAAGCGAGAGATGGAGGGGGAAGAAGAGGTGTGAAGAATTATTTGAAAAACGTTCTAATGTGAGTTTATAATACATCAGTTTTATATCTGGACTGTTGTTCGGGGGCTGTTTAGCTTGAGTTTTCTTTTTGGGAGGGGATACCTTGGTCTAAACAAACCGAACTAAACCACTTCACTGAACTATTTGCTAGCTAATCAACCAATGGCTGAGTTTGTGTTCAGCTTCCTTGTCCTATTTTTCATGTAAGTTCATCTATGGGACTGATAAACTGTCACTCCCAAGCTGAATTCCTTCCCACACTTAACATACAATTGAAAAACTAATAAGTTTCTTGGAAGCAGATTGTCTCCTGAGAGAATCCTGCGCTGAGCACATTTGTAGCGTGATCAGGGATTTCTCTGACAGTTCCTTCATTTGTCTGACAGCTCTTGCAACAATAAAACGGACCCCACCTTCCCTTGATCTGCCGCATCACAAGCTTTTATTGTCTTTGATTCTTTTAATCTTTTTGCTCTCTCACACTCCCTCATTTTCACTTTCTCCCCATGGAATAGATTGCATATTCAGATAGCAGGACTGCGCAACGAAGCCAATCAGGTCTCTTTTTTTGTTAAATATGGGTCTCTCAGTGGAAGCAATTTCCTGACTATATTTCTCTACAACAGGGGACCATGGGCGTGGAGTGAACCTTGCACCCACTCGGAGTTTTCCGATGAGAAAGTAACAAATGCAAAAACAACACTTTAGCTTTTCACGAGATGTTACGCACCTCCAACCCTGCGAAGCTCAAGCTGAGAGGCATCAGGTTGAACATCTCAAACAAGAGACGTGGACTCCCCAGGAAAGAAAGTCATGTAACGTGACAGGCTTCTGTATTTGGACAGCTGTGTAAATGGTGAGCAGGTCGCAGCGGGGAATTAACGGTGCCACTAAACCAATACGTGTAATCCTGCAATGCAAAGGTGAGTCATGTGTCTAATCAGAGGTACCGAATGTCCAGTGGACATCGCGAGTTTGGATAAGACCCTCTGAGTATACCATGAGCTCTTGCATGCGTGTATGCATGATTAAGCTCTTGTGAGTGGTTTAAGACCAGTGAAGACCGGCTTTGGTGGATTTCCTAATGTCCTAGACCTGTTTGACAACTTCCACTTCCATTCACGCAAAAGCAGAAGTCGTGTTACAGTGGGTGCTATAGTGAGCGTGGGGGAACCTGTGGGTGGCTAAAGCTTTAAAGCGGGGGTATTATGCTTTCCAATAATTAAAACACAGATCTAAAGCTACAATGCTGGATGGACATGCAAAAATTAAACCAGTTCCACAAGGTCAAGATCTTCCTGAGATCTTCCCGAGACTTGCTAAAAAGATGAGGTCATCACATAGGATCTCCTGAGTGGTTCACAACACATTGGTTGGGCGGACCTCAAACACCAAGGTCTGCCCATAGCTTTGCCCTGACAGGCCTTCAAAAGGCTAGCCATTCAGAAGTAAGGAGGCTTGTAGAGCCTTAAAGCGACAGTAACTAAAACAAAGCGTCTCAGACGAAGGGTGAAATATTGGTGTTTTTTTTTTAGAACACCAGTGTAAGAAACATGATGATTTTGGGTGGCTGTAAGTCTAAATCTAATTGGACGGTACTGGAGGGGCAGTATAAAGACAAAAAAAAGCACAATACCCTCTCTTTAATTTTTATTTTATGGCAAAATCTACCAAATGCAATACATCTGTCCCAAAAAAAATCAAAGAAGCATTAGGAACACTTAATGTACAAAGACTTCTAGAGGTTTCTGCAAATGTTAGCATGTAGCTTGCGATAGCGGTGTCATGCTAAATGCTGTCTTTATGCTAGCTTCAACAGTTTAAATAGAGAAGTTTTCTATTGTTTAAAAAGCTGCAGCTCTTACTGATGAAAATATGTTGCAAGCTGTAAAAATAAAAAGATCGCCTGCTCTGTGTCACAAGCTGTTGTAAAACCTTTGCCTAAAAGAAGCTCACATCCTGCTTCCCTTTATGTGTAGCATGACTTCTGTTGGATAGATCCTGATTTTGGGAGAATAAAACATGCAATGTCAAGGAAGAGGTCTGCTACTGCACTGATGAAGAGCAGACAGTCACTCTCCACTTTCCAAAAGCTCTTATCAGGTCTGCTGCGCCGGAGAGCCATCCAAAGCACATCATCAAGAGGGACTTTTTGGATGACACTTTGACAGGCCCATGGGCTGTGTTTACCATGTGAGCCACACGATTCCAAACTTGACTGACGTGTTCACTCGCCCTTGTTAGGATCCATTTTGCTTCCAAATGCTAAGTGGGGTAATCCACAAATGGTTCCAGCCACAGTCTTAAGAGGAGGACATGTTTTTTTTTTTTTTTCCCTGAGGCCAGTTTCTAAGAATTTAAGCAGAGTGAACTGAGATGCACACAGAGATGGCGTCTTGTAATTGATGTTAATGAAATGTATCAGGGGACAGACATCTGCCCATCAGCCAGGTCGGGGATTTAACTGGTAATGCGCGCTAATCTGATTGTTCACATAAGAGAAACCGCGTAATGCGATTGGTCAAGGCTCATTAGTAATCAAAACATTTAGCTGTTAGAGGAATTATTGTATGAAATGACACCTCCAATTCATTTAACTTCCACCGGGAGCGCTGGCTTTTATTTCATCTTTGATACATTCGGAAAGTCCAAGCAGCAATAGAGCTTCTCCATTTGCTAATTGCGGTATCGCATAAGCCTGAGAGCATTTGGTTTCACTGAAAGTGAGGAAAATTGAAATTCACTTTGAGTTTGAAAAAGAAAGGGCCTTTTCACAAATCAGCTGTTTTCAATTCAATTAGGATAACACTCTGAATTCGCCTCAGCAGATGCTCACATCCGTTTCAAGCTACTCACAGACTGATGTGGCTTTGCTTCTCCTCAGGGCTGCAGTCTGATTTTAATAAGTGATGAATGTCTCCAGTGGAGACAGATCAAAGCTTTGCGGAAAACCGACAGTATCAGTATGACCAAACGCCACCAGGGGGGAAAGAGAGAAAATGTCTCTTTTCTGTGGGTCAGTGGCATCTGCAGACTTTCTCAAGGGTAGGGGAGAAAAGCAAGGATAAAAAAGGGCACATACTTGCCACCCAAGAGGGCAGTTTATGAGGTTTTAACCAGTCACGGGGGCAGTTTAGTGTGGTTTTAGTTTTGCCGACAAGAAGGGCACTTCAGTGCACATTTTGGCTCCCAAGCAGGCACTTGGTGAGTGTTTTGGCTCCAGGAAGGCGGTTTATTGTATATCAATAAGCCATGGGGGCAGTTTGGTGTGTTTTGCCAATTAGAAGGGTACTTTGGCCAAGTTTTAGCTCCCATGTGGACATTTTAGTATGTGTTTTTAGGCAGCTGGGCCACAAGGAAGTAATCCCCCAAACCCCATGTACACCAATGGTTCTGGTCAAGGATGGAATTAGTCTATCCAAGATGGCAGTTTAGACAATTTGCAGGAAACTTTGGCAAAGTTTTGGCTCCCAAGCGGGCACTTTAGGTCGGTTTGACCCCAAGAGGGCACTTTGAAGTGTGTTTCGGCTCCCAAGTGTGGACGAACCAATTTTGGCAGCCTTGCCCCTCGTGCGGTCCTCTGAAAATTCCTAACTTCTGCTCGGAGACACGGCTCAAGACAACAATTCCTGGCGTGAAATTGCTGCCGAACTCGTCAGAGAAGAGGAATTTGTTGAAAAAAATGTTGCAAACAGTGTAAACAACTTCTTCTTCTGTAGTTTGTGTTATGTGTTTGCGATACACCGCCCCCTGCAGACACCACGTGGAGTGTGAAAAAGCATTAAAGCCACACCTGTTCTCTCATTTTTGCGTGTCTCATTTCCCTGCGTCATGTTTGTGCGGAAAGCATAATCAGCCTTTCAGTGCCCATCCCAAACACACACATGGTTATTATACCATGTGACCAGAAATAGAAATTCTTTGGCTTTTGCCATCTCTAAGGAACTAAGGTATTTTTGCACTATAACAGTTGCTTCATTTAAAAAAAACAAAACAACAACAACAAAAAAACAAAAACAAAAAAAGTAATTGCCGGGTTACTGGACATCCTTGGCATTTGATATGAGTTTTGGATTCAGTTAAGATGAAATCAATGCTCTGAAGTGTCTTTGAGAAATGAATTATTAGGTCAGGCTAGTCAAAACCAAAATAGGCAAAAGCTCAGCTAAATTAAAGATTCAGATTTCCTAGAATAAAAGAGGAAGAATTATGAGTAAAAACATCAAGTATTTGTTTATTTCTGTCTGTTTGGTACATGTTTAAAATCTGTGAAATCAGCAGTCCAGGACTGGCTTAAGGCCCCAGATCCGTTAATAATGTCGCCTGTTTGTAGTCTTACTTAAACCTGACACTTCCCATTTCACATCACACTGTGTAACATTAAACAGGATATGGCTGTCATACAATAACTTTATGAAAGAAACTCCCTGGTGGAGTTCGGGGAAAAGCACTAGAGCAAAGTGTCTAGTGGAATGTATGTGACTGTGTGCAAAGTTCAAGTGATTCTTTGAAGAATACAACTGTAATAAAGCACTGCAGTGGTGTAAACGGTCACTATAATGTTCACGAGATGTTTCTTCAGGCTATAGTGAAAGAGGCTGCGGTGCTTTTTAAAAATAAAAGTCACTTTTCATCGCTTGACTGACACACCAAAGCCAGGGCTGCTTGTTTTCTTTCATCTTCCCCATGAAGGGCTACAACCTATCCAGCGCTGGGACCAGCGCGTGCTGTTACACACCTGGCAGTCATTAGCTTCCTGAACTTCAGTCTGATTGGCTCATTGCAGAGGTTAATCACCTTGACCAATGGTTCGCTTCCTACTGCAAGGTCTGCAGAGGTGTCTGGTTAACTACGACCTACTTGGCTGCTCTCTCTTGCCACTTGGTGTCATATGGCCCCATAGAGACTCAAGTTCACTGATTGGAACACTATGTGCAGATAGACATAGCCGGGTAAGCTATAGTGCACTTAGACTTTCCTACTGTCAAATGAAGTAAAATTACAGACACGTGAGTAAGCTATCGTGATAATCTCTATTTGCAGATTTTGCACAATAGTGAAGAATCTGGAAGCTGGATTTTCTTCACTGGAAGGGTTCAGAATTTCCAGTGTGACAAGAGCAAGAACAGGCAGAACACACAATGACAGTTGCATTCAAGCTCCTTTCTTTCATTCGTTCATCTTCTAACGCTTATTCTGTTCAGGGTACTGGGTGGCCAGAGCCTATCCCGGCTGTTTTTGGGCAAGAGGCGGTGTACTCCCTGGACTGGTCACCAGCCAATCACAGGGCCTGGAGAGAACTCACACATGCTCAGGGAGAACATGCAAACTTCACACAGAAAAGGCCCACCTTGCCTGAACCAGAATTCGAACAGGTGACTTTCTTGCTGTGAGGTAGCAGTGCTAACTGTTGGACCACCGTTCAGCTCCATCAAAGCTTCTATTGGTGGCAGTTTAAGTGCAGCCAACGTCCATTCCAGGTCAAAAGTGTCACAAAGTGTGTTGTGCTGTATTGCCCAAGCAAATCGGTATTTCCATTTCAAAAGTACCTGGAATGAAGCAACAACAATTGTTTAAGGTCCCATTGAATAACTGCCCCTTGATCGGAAGTTAATCACAAGAAAAAAAAAAATTCTCATATAGTCAACACTAGGGGTGCCCTGTTCCAGTATCAGTCCAATATCAGCAAAACCATTCCACCATGACACTGGAATCTCTTGTCAGATGATGACGGATGATGCTCAGTGGTGGGTTCTGAACAGAAATCTGCAGGTCGGTATTTGCTTTGTTGATAGGATCTTTGGAGATTCTGTTTTTGGTACACTTTTCTTTGAAAACCCTAACCCGTTTAAGCTTGAAAGTTCATCCTTGACTTGGATACCAAGTACAACTTGTTTTCCATTTTACTCCCCCAGCAAAATGGTTCTTAAGTAACCATGGATGAATCAGTTCATATCTGACTTCAAAATAACAAATGTGTCCACGCCTACACCGCAGACCTTATCCTCTGATGAATAAAACCATGTAATCTGTTTAAAAGCTTTGGAAAGAGCTGGTAGTTGGACCTTTGGTTGGAAGTGTTTGTGAGTTGTGAGTAAGTTGATTTGTAGTTGGTCCAAACTTTTAGGTTTCCTGCTGTTCAACTGAAGACGTTCATGGCAACAGCACAAGTACCAAGACGTGTTCCCTGTTACAACTTTGTTAGAGATTAAGTTTAAATCCACAAACGGTTGCTTATTTCCAACAAATCCTGTTGTGGATCCTTGTTTTCCATCCAGTGTGAGTGTTTTAGACTTCAGCTTTGATCATTCATGTCTGGATCAACTGAAACTGTGAAATACGATGCTTCCAGGGATGAGATTGAAGCTACAACTCAAAGTATCTAAGATTATCTTGGTTAAATTCTTGGAAACAGAAGGTCGCAGTGTTTTACAGGCCAAATCTCCACCAATGCGTCTCATGAAGAACATCTTAAAAAAGATCTTTCCGCAGGGAAATCGGTCGATTAGCATAAAGAGAAATCGCTGGCTTTAAGAACTTGGCTGTCTGATCAAGAAGGAGTATCGAATAAAGATGTAATGGCTTGTATTAAAAACAATATTTTTCTCCAGCTCAAAGGCTTTGAAAGTATGAAAACACTTTTCCTCATAAGCCTCAACATGTGTCTGTGCATGTGATTAACTGCTGTAACCTCAGAATAAATTGGATATGATGGTTATCTTGGGTTACTTCAGTACATTCTTGTGTGTATGTTAGCATTTCAGAGTAAATTAAAAATACAAAGATATTCACGGACTATATTTGGTAACTGCATGAAACTCTGTACTTCTCAACCCCATAAAAATAAGCATGTTTTAAAGTCATGGCCATGCTTTTGGTATCTGTAATAGTATTTCACACAATAACTTGTATAAAATGTTATCGAGCTATAAATCATCTCAGATATTTTATGGCAGTTAAATGGCAAATTAATCGCACCACACACACACACAAACACACACACACACACACACACACATATTCTTTACACAGCCTGCATCTAGGGTCCTGCTTGGGATAAAGGCTGGGGTCTACCACACCAGGCAGGACCCTAGATGCAGGCTGTGTAAAGAAGCCCCTGAGACAGTACAGCACATCACAGCAGGGTGTAAGATGCTGGCAGCCAAAGCATACATGGAGCAGCATAACCAGGCAGCTGGCATGGTGTACAGGAACATCTGTGCTGAGTATGGACTGGAGGTCCCAGGGTCAAGATGGCAGACACCTCCTAAGGTGGTGGAGAACAGGCGAGCCAAGGTCCTGTGGGACTTCCAGATCCAGACTGACAAGATGGTGTTAGCCAATCAGCCTGACATAGTCCTGATAGTTAAGGATCAGAAGACAGCGGTAGTGATAGATGTAGCAACACGGAGCGATAGCAATATCAGGAAGAAGGAACACGAGAAGCTGGAGAAATACCAAGGGCTGAAGGAGGAGCCACAGAAGATGTGGGGTGTGAGGGCAACAGTGGTGCCAGTTGTGATTGGGACACTGGGGACTGTAACACCAAAGCTGGGTGGATGGCTCCAAGCAGATACCGGGAACAACATCTGAGATATGTTACTGGAAGTATGAAAACGCAGTTGAAGTGCAAAGACAATTCAGAAGGGTTTCAAAAAGAACCACCAACACGAGTTACCATTGTAGAAGATTTTTTCACCGAGAAAGATGAGTGCAGCTTGCTGAGTTCTCAAAAATGCAACACGCTCACTATAGACTCCAGTTGTCTCCCAGAGTGGAGAACAAAGTCATAAATTTTCTGACTTTTGCCCTATCGAGACGCCGTTCAGGCTGGCGTGGCCACGATGCTGAGGCTCGCAGACATCTGATCTTCGATGACCAGCTGGACCCCGAAAGAGCCATGTCTTATAACTCATAGATGCATTAACCAACATTGGAACAAAAGTCAATGGAAGAAAAAACTGTTGCAACCAAATTCAGAACCAAAGTTTATAAGCAAACTCCTGATGACACCTTTGAATAATGCTCAATTTGATTCACAGCGGAATCTTCAGTATGACCACAGCAATCAGTCTCTATTCTTAACCCCTGCATTGAAAAGGAAGTATCTTCCCATCATATAAGGAGCTAACCTAAAGGAGACTTGTCTTTCGACAGAGACGACCAATCCGGAGACAGGAGTGAGGAGAAAATAACCGTCCTCTGGGTTATAAGAATGCTACTTGTTGATCATGTTTTCAGTTGCTTGGGGTGATCTGCAGAAGCTCTCAACTCATTTACTTTGTTCAGATTTGCCTGCTTTGAATAAAGTATCTCGGATTCAGCTGACCGGCCTCTTCTGATGATTGGACTCCTCGTGTGTTTTACTCTTTTTGAGTGACATAGTTTTAACAAGAACAGTTTAGTAGTTCAGTAAGTTTAGCCTGTCAGATTCAGGGCCTCACCTGGCCTGCTGTCAAGACACGAGAAACTCCACGAAAAAGGCTGAGATTTAACACCATCACTCAAATTAGACTCACTAGACTTCTTTTAATAAGGGAAACCTAAAAGACAAAGTCTACACAATGAGACCTGCAACAGTCGCTGAATTGAGAGCAACCATTGAACCTGAATGCACGCAAATACCAAGGGAACTGTTTCGTGATGTGTGCTATTCCATTGCTTCGCGTTGTCTGGACCAGGACGGACATCATTTTGAGAACAGGCAGTGACAAAACAATAGAATGATGTTTGTAAATTCTTTAAGATGTTGAAAATTAAATCAATTAAAATAAACACCTAGTTTACAATTATTTGAAGTGAGTACACATGTTTTGGGACATCTTTTATACATATATCTGTTCTAAATGTACCTTATATGGATATAGTTCTACTCTTTGCTTATTCAATCACCACAAGAGTGGACGATTATGCTTCCTCTGTGCAAATGTTTAGGTTATTATTTGCCAACCCAAACAAGCAAAAAACTTTCAACATTCCTTCAAGTTTTGTATCTTGGTTTCAGCCTGAAAAGGGTTTTCAGCCCATGGCTGTCAGAAGTTGGTAGCTCCATAGTAAACTTTACTGTGTGGCCTGACTTTGGCAATAAAGAGTGGCAGTTTGGGCTCTCTGCACTAGCTGTGTACTTGTCCAGCAAGCTGTATTTCACACTTCAAAAAAATGAAGAAAGTTTTTGTCTTATTTTTAGTAAGAAAAATGTCTCTTTAGACTAAATATGAGCCACACTCACCAGGCCAGTCCAGAAAAATGTCCTGGTTATGAAAAGAAAAAAAATTGCTTGTAACAAGTAAAAAAAAAATTGCCAATGGGCTGAGAAAAAAATTACTTGTCTAGTTTCTATTAAGACATTAATCTAATTTCAAGAAACTTGACTAGCAATTTTTCTTTATGTATATATATAAAATAATCTATTTTATATATTCTTATTGCAATGTTTGCACCTCACACTTTCTTGATTGATGCTGTAACTCTGTAAATTTTCCCGTTTTGGGACAAATAAAGGATCATATCTTTATGAGACAGTTTCATTTGTTATCCATCACTGTCGGCTATGTCTCTACGTCGATGATACCGTCTTACACTTCATTGTTTTGATCACTTTGTCATTGTGACATTGCAACTCTCATGATGGCATCTCTGCTTTCTAGTGTGACTGGAAACGTTTGAAATGGCACTCTGAACCTCTGGAATTCTACAAATTCAGATTTTTTTTTTTAGTTTCTTTGGTTGGAAGACAAAATAATTCTCAGTATTTGTTTAGTGCAGAGCCTGCATCAATTTGTCAAACATACTGTGTTTAGGAAAATTGAACAAAGTGTACTCCTACAGTGTAAACTGAAAACAAGTATAATCAATCTTCTCTGACACTATTTATCTACCCTTGCATTGTCTGTCATTCATTCCACTTTGTGGCTCCGTCTCATGAGTTACATAACCTAGTTTTGAGCAATTTGCTTAAATCCGAGTCATAATTTTCCCTCAGACTCTGCATTATTCTTTTCTTTTATTCTTTTACTCCATCTGTTTTCTTCAAATGACATCTTAGTTTTTCCGTGGAACCTTTTATTGTCCTCTGTGCTACACACGTCAGCTTTTACTTCAGCCCATCTGTTCCCGATGATACGTAACACTTAAGCCATTTTTACGGCAAATAAATTGTGATGAATGGATGTGATCAGGGACTGAGTGTTCTGATCTGATGCTATCATTACAACTATTTGTGTGGGTCATCAAATTATATTTGACTTTGGTATTTTCTTTTCTGATACCAGTGCAGTTAATTCAGCTATGAGGGTCGGGGACTTTTTCTGCTGTTTATAAAGACAGTAACCTCTGCAATTACTGTGACCCCACTCACAGTGAAGAAAAAAAAAATAAAATAAAAGCAGCATATTTCTCAATACTATGAGGTTGTGGTTCAGTGGGAATTTTTCAGCTCTGGTCAGTTGAAATTTATTCCTCGTAGTGTTCACAGGATTTGATGGTTCAACATTAAAACAATATTTCTCATGTCAGCTTACACTGTGCAGAAAGAGCGCTTGTAGATTTAGCTGTGCTGCATTATTGTAGGCCTCTTGTTTAGCTCATGTTTCAATGCTCTCTTTTGGAGTAGAAATTGTACATGATAGATGGATAATTGTATTATTAATGCAAAGTAAAATAAAACCCAGGTTTGATGCCAGAGGTTTATACATTTTGTTACAGTCCAACTCACAATTAATCAGTGCTTTTTTAAGAGTTTAATGTGCCAAAACCATTTCAAACATAAATTAAGTTAAATGTCCAATTAGTTGTCAGAAGCCTAAATGTTTGATATAAAAAAAGAGAAACCAAAAGCAGCAACCAAAATAAGTGATGCCAAAATGGAAATGCCAAAAATCAGCAATTACTTGAGTGTTCATCATAGACTGTATAATTAATGGATGTAGTCTGATGTCCCCTGTCTGTTTCTGAAACAGATTTTTGAAGCAAAATGGCCAGCACGGCCATATTGGAAACGAGGCAGGTCTTGAGTTTCCACAGTAACAGCCACAGGACGCCTGTCAGTCACATGAGCTGAGCTGTGCCTCTGATTGGACAAGCTTGCGATCTTAATATTGTCTAAACTGCCACATTAGAAAAACATTTACCCCCTGCACAGCGCGTGCTGTTAGCGAAATTAGCGATTCCAAGACCTCAGTCCTGAGGAGATGCTACATTCAAATTCATGCAAGTTTTCCATGACTATCAACCCTGCCTTTCAATACAGCATTTGTGTAACTAGGGGTCTGCCAAAAGGGCGTCTTCAGGCAGCGATAGGGGACTTCCTCCATATTTTATGAGGTCAATGAGAACCACTGCAAATTCAGATTAGAGTCAAGTGACTTGAGTAGCCTGAAACAGCGTCGTCCATATTTGTCAAGATTTGGGTGGTTGTTACTCTCAAGAAATCCCTCTATACTGTTTATATTTTTATGTTAAGATCAAACATATCCATATATCTCTTTAATATTTTGTTTTATACTTTTAAAAATTATTTTGTTCTCATAAATTATGACCTTGAATTTGTAATGTACCATTTTCTCTTGAAAAACTACAATTGTATTCCTGTTCACTCATGGCTTTTTCTAAGGAATCTTATTCTAAAAACTTTATTCCCCAAATATCCAATGTTTTCATCCATAGCACGGCCCCAATCCTTTGTCGTAGTGCATCACAAGGCAGCAAACTGAAGCTGTTTTCTAGCGTTTGCCGCAAAGAGCTTTTCACTGAGAGGGCTTTCACACTGGTATGGTTCTGGTTCTGGAACTGGTTCCATTCTGGATTCTCAGAAGCTTGGTGCTTTCTAGCAAACCAGCCTGCATTCATATCAGTTTATGCAGAACAAACGTGGGAGGGCGGTACCTCGACTCCCTGCTCATTTTATCAACACAGAATTTGACACGCCCACTAACGATGTCACGGTTTCCAGCTGGGAACCAACTTTTCAGGCTCTGTACCAGTTCTTTTCTGGTCTGAACACAACGGCTAGTTCAAAATTAAGGTCAGGAACTGGAACCTGCACGGAGCTGTGCCAGTGTCAAAGCCCTCTGACTGGACTAAAACTAATTTCTGCAACAATAATTTAGTTTATGCTGATAGAAGATGAAACCTCTGTGTCCTTGATGCTCTGATACACTGACACAATTCGAGTTCCAAACAAGCTCTCCCAGACATTCATGACTCACGAAGGAGACGCCCAGAGGGCAGGATTTTCCATCATGAAAATGGTATTTAACTGAGCTTTTAACATCTGATGACTGATCTGGATAACCTTGATGGATTAAGGTTTTTCCCAACATTATTGCATCAAGTAAATGAGAGTTTTAACTCCCGTTCAAATGGATTTTCTTGGAGACGGAGGCTACAAGATTAGACACCATCAGTAAAACTGAATCGTATCTTTTAAATCTTAATAAGTTTAAAGGGTTTCCATTTCTCACAAATTCCACCTGAGCACTGACATGATCGCTCACTTTGAAAACAGGATCCTGCTTTCGTCAGTAATTTGATAAATGTCCTGATATAACTTTTCATTACATTGGACAAAGCCAACAAGGATTGGACGGCTGAATAAAGAGGGACAGCGGGTCCAAACTTTCAGAGCGCTGGTAATAAATGTGTTTTCTGTCTATATGATTTCATTACTTTAGGATTAGGACTCTATATTTCACAAAGGAATAATTGCACACCTCCCCTCCCTCTCTGCAAGTTGAGTAATTTCCTTTTCAGCGTGTATATAAAAGTTGGAAGCAGGACAAACTGGCTTAAAATGCTCAGTGTTGTATGTGATGAATGGCGAGTCGTGTGTGATTTAGACTACACAGTTGTTGTACCTGGTTTCCAAATGGTTCTTTTTTTTTCTCTTTGTTTGTTCGTGGCCTTTTTTGTGCACTTTTGGTTTTACAGCGTGTTTAAGACAGAGCGCAGCAAACAAATGGACTCAAGACCATATGACAACCAAAAGACAAGCCGTATCATTTCTAACTCTTGTGTGATTTGAGAACTTATCACAGATTGTTTGAAGCGGGGATCTATGAAAGCAGAAAGAGCAGAGACCGTGGCAGTACTGGTTTGTCTGAGGCTTGACCATCTGGTTTCTTTTGGCTCGAGATTCGGAAGAGCGATGTGTCATCATCATACCAGAACTATTTTTTGAGAACACATCTATTTATAGAGATCAGCATGTCGTACACACAGAGAGAGCCTGCGTCTGGAATGGCTGGGGATGCCCTTTTGCCTGCCTCAGCGGGACAGAAACAGTTTTGATCCGCTCAGTTCTGAGGAACAAAAGGTCATCGCGGGACGCTAAAGGCATGATGTTCCAGAGATAATGGTTTTAAGGAGTTCTAAAGATGTAAGGAATAGACTCTGAGATGTAGTTGGAGGGTGATTGGTTTTGAAAAGTCCAAATTAGCATAGAGTTTCTTTTTCTTTCACAAAGACCAATGGGAACAAAAGGCACTTTTTTTTTCTGCTCCAGTTCTGCTCCTTTCCTCAAGTCCTCCGAGGAAACCACAAAGCTCACTTAAGGTACGAGCTCCCATCGATGGAGAACCTCGCAACGTGAAACCCCCTGTCATCGCAAGACAATTTGAGAATCAGACATGGCAACAAGCCAAACTGCCCCCCCCCCCACCCCCGCCGCCACAGGGAAACACTTGACACTTGTGATTTTCTTTGGTTTGGTGCAAAGCACGGAAAGGTTGAGGCTAAGGCTTTCAGGCATCAGATTCTCTTCCATCATTTCGTCATTCGAAGAGCCGAACGCGAGCGATTTCGCAACTGAAAGGGACTCCTTATCAGGAGGAAGCGGTCATCCAGAGAAAACTGCCGAATTGGAGATGTCAGACCTTCTCCTCCGAAGCCAGCGATTGCTTGGACGTCTGTGGAATTTGCAGTAGTTTCCACATCTGAGAGGGGCCAAGCATCTGCCATAGTTTGAGGCCTGTTATCTTTAACCCCCTCAAAGGAAAACAGAAACCTTTACCCCCGCGAGACACAAGGACAGAACGTCAATCAAGGTCGAGTCTGCAATGAGGAGAGGACGG
The DNA here is from genome assembly GCA_030710495.1 of Labroides dimidiatus. Lineage (NCBI taxonomy): Eukaryota > Metazoa > Chordata > Actinopteri > Labriformes > Labridae > Labroides > Labroides dimidiatus. The sequence continues at coordinate 26,846,925 of CM061155.1, forward strand.
CGAGTGATGCGTTCGAGTTTGGGAGGGATGAGAAAAGCCTCACTGCATATGGACATGATTGATGCGTCTGGAAGCTTCACAGTTTTGGTTATGTTTATGACTCACACCGAAAACACCTTGTATTTTTCTTGACTGAGGTATCATTCGCTTTCTTTCCTTTCTGCTAAATGCTAAAGAATCAGAGAAACGACTAAAAGAAGAAACAAAGAGAAAGTTATCAGTCACCTTGAGACTCTCTCTCTAAAGGTTGATAGTCAGGTTAGAAATCTGGGGGTAATACTGGACTCAGACCTCAACTTGAACAGCCATGTCAAATCAATAACATCAGCGGCTTTTTACCATCTGAGAAACATCGCCAGATTCAAAGGGATGCTGTCTAAACCTGACTGATGCTACCTGTACATCAGAAGACTTTGAAAAGATTTGAAAAAGACTCCTGGAAAACTATCAGCTCACACCTGCTCACATCTAAAGACAAGTGTCATGAGTTTTTAGTCTCAGACTGAGATTTTACAAAGACTGTGAATCGTGCAGGGTCACTAATTACAAGACTACAACTAGATTCTTTTAGTGTTTTTTTCCCACCATGCAATTTTTTCCCCCATTGTTGTGTTCAGTTTTGTATAGTTGCTGCTTTGTGTCACTAGATGGCGCTTCCTAAAAGTGAGACTTGTTGTAACTCAGACTGAGTGTAGAGGAAGACGCAGACTGACTGATTCATATTGCTGTATTGTGACTGCAAGTTAAGTGTTGGAGTTGCCGGATTAAAACAGCAGTTATTCTTCTACTGCCTGTTCATTATATGCACCAACACTACACCCATCATGCTCCTAGTAGTAACCCTTTTCCTTTTCCACTCTGTCGTGGTATGTTTGAGAGTTGATGTCGAACAGGCAGGGATGCTCTGCCCATAACTCCACCATTCGCTCCTCTTTTTCCACGGTCCACTTTCTCCGTCGTTCCTCCGTTGTTATTTTTCATGACTGCCGGGTTTCCTGTTTCTGCTTTTGTCAGCGCTCATCTATTGGTTGTTGATTGTGTTACGTCACTGCGACTTGCGATAATATCAAACGTGTTTGATATTGTCGCAAACTCAAGACTAGAAAAAGACTGGTGTGAAACAGCGCAAATTACTATCTCACACTAAACGATCGAGAAAACGGGAGCGGCCGTGACTCCAGTAAAACTCAGAGATTTACTAAAGATTTTCAGTTGTTAGTCTGAGACTGTGAAAATCGTTTGGTGTAAGCCCAGCATTAGAGAGACTAATACATGGGTTTGTCTCCAGCAGGTTAGATTACTGCAACAGCCTACTCACTGGGCTCTCTAAGTGAGCTGTAAGACAGCTGCAGTACATCCAGAACGCTGCTGCTCGAGTCCTGACCAGAACCAGGAAATACGACCATATTAGTCCAGTGCTCAGGTCTCTGCGCTGGCTTCCTGTCCCCCAGAGAATAGACTTTAAAACAGCTCTGCTTGTCTACAAGTCTCTTCATGGTTTAGCGCCAAAGTACGTCTCTGACATATTAGAGGCATATGAACCAACTCAGACTCTGAGAACCTCAGGGAGGGGTCTCCTTCTGGTGCCAAGAGTCAGGACAGGCCTCAACTCTGACGATGTTCAAATCCAGGCTGAAAACAGTTCTGTTTAGCTCTGCATACAAGTGAAAGTATTTTATCTGCACTCCTCATTTTTGAATTAATCATGTGATTTTTATGCTGCTTTAAAGCGCTTTGAATTGCCTCGTGCATTTTTTTGCAACATCTCGAGCAAATCCAGTAGAACAAATATGCTGCTGTGAATTTAGGGTTCAGGGGAGGTTGTGTTCTTACCACACGTAACCATAAACCTGAAGCCAGCATTTATAGAGTTCTGCTCAGTTTCCTCCTGTTTCGCTTGTACAATACAGCGAATGTGTCTTGTGTTCCAACTGCAGCCAAAACGTGACCCACGCTCGATTGTGTTTCAGGAAACATCCTGTGTAGACACAAGAGGGCTGATGCAGCGTCTGACGCTTTACTTACACAGGCCTCAGGCTGTGTGTGTGTTTAGACATCGTGTTACACACAGCACAGGCTGCGGATAAGATGATGACGTAGCCTTTTGGTTTCAAAAGGTAAAGCCAATTTGGACGTGTCTCGGACCTGCGGCCTTTCCAAAAAAGCTAACAGGGTTTGACTCCACTCTATCTTTTCTCCTCATCTTTTCTGTCTTTTTTTTTTTTCTTACAGGTTTGGGTTACTAATCCGTATTCTCATATCAGCATGAAGTTCATTTTGTAAAATTTGGTCTTGTTAAGATTTAAAAAGACACTAGAGTAGAGTTGGATTTGGGACACTGCATCCTTATGCTTCAACAGTTCACTACCAAAGTGACTTCATCACTGAAAAATATGACACCCAGGGGAGTTGTAGTGGGGGGAAATTTTTTTATACGACGATTTTCTTTTGAATTCAGAATTTCTTTCTGGAAGAAAGGGGGAGACTCTCTAAAAGCCCCCCCTTCTGACTGCACAGAATGGTCCGTCCCGTTATCTTTTATCATTATTTTTCATGTCTTTTAATGGGTCTTTGGGTAATGCAGGTGTGGTTATAACAATTTTGTAGGGTTAGCTGTGGTAATGGGGGGGGGGGGGGGTACTGTATATCCATTAGCAGAAAAATCACTGTGCTTTGGTCACTTATAGGGGTATCACACTTGTGACTCCACCAGCCAGATCGCTCTTTAGCGTTCCTCAGCTCCACAAGTGGTAGTTTGGCTTCACTTTTTCACGAAGCTGTGTCGTCCATGTTTATGTACAGCCACTGCTCTAAACCTACGTTATATGCTCAGTGAAGCCAAATCCAAGCTCACACTGAACCGCTGACATCATTCTATGCTTTTTGCAACGTCATAAGTATCATGTTGATATTTATGGTAAATGGTAAAATGGACCAGTACTTATATAGCGCTTTTCCAGTCTTTCTGACCACTCAGAGCGCTTTACACTGCTGGTGTCATTCACCCATCCACACCACATTCACACACTGATGGCACAACAATCTATAAGGCCATCAGTATTATCTAACACATTCATACGCATACATACAACAACAGTGGGAGCAATTTGGGGTTCAGTGTCTTGCTCAAGGACACTTCGACATGTGACTGCAGGAGCTGGGAATCGAACTCTCGACCTTCCGATTGAGAGGCGACAACTCTACCACTGAACCACAGTCGCCCCAAATATATTTAGTAAATATAACGTTGAAGTTCAAGCTTAGCTTGCTGGCATGCTAACATGAGCTATTCAGCACCGAAGCAGGTGACAGATAACTGATATTTTTCTGTCTTTAAGGTTTTCGTCTCTTTTTATTTTAACCGCCCTCGTAATGTTGCCCTTTGTGTCCGATTTGTGTTGTAAAACCGCCTTTTCTTGTAAGCATGGGAGTGTCGCTCAAAAACAGCGTGAATCCTGCAGAAAGATCCACGCCTGAGGACTTTCACCAGCCAATATCAACAGCTGTCGCTATGTTCCTTGGCCTGAAAAGACAAATATTCCCATTTTTTTTCTGCACCGATATGATCAGATTTACCTGTAGTTCTGTTTCTCACTGCCAATCTGGAAGCGATCATAAAGTGAGAAAGCCTGGTGTCCGTCCCAGTCTGTGAGCACCACGCGGAGGGCGTACTGTCTGTTGCTGGTTAACTGGTAAACATACTCGTTTCCCAACCAGTGCTCCGCAGCAAGTGTCCCGAAACCCTGCAGAGAAGAGAAAAACCAATAAAACACATGGCAATAACACAAAGATCCTTTTAGCGAATCATAGATTACAGATCACAGTCACGGCTTATCACCTTTCATTTCCAAGAATCTCAACAAACAGAGAATTGTGAAATGGATGAGACAGCATTTCTCTTTAATGCACTATTTTATTTTTTTTTTAGATTAAATAAAAAATAGTCTGTGATAAATATGATTTATTTTATCTAACAGTGGAAGCAGATTATTTTTCATTCAAAGTACTTTGCAACACATTTTTGTTTTTTTGAAAAACGGTATTTATGCATGTTTTAAAGCGTACTTTTGGCGCGATTCTGCACATGGATTCACTCGCGTACCTTTAAGTGTTCCCACCTTTTTCCTTTCCCTGTCCTCCACTCAAGTCACACATGTTAAACTCATTTTAACTAACAGACTTCTTTCCTAAAACATGTACTGCATGCTCGGACACTCCTTCAAACAACTGCGAATGTTTGTATTTGATCGGAGTGGATCCTGGTCACAGGCAAAGTACTTCTGACAGCAGCGAGAGCGGCAGATTGCAGAGGGGGGATATCGCAAAGTGGGATGACATTACAGCTCTGACAGAATAGTCTGAACTGCTTCATTTGAGATCAGGAAAGAGGAGGGAGGAGGGGGGGCTGAGGGAGGCAAAGTCAGGGAGAAGTCTGTGTTTGTGCTGAGTGTGTGTGGTGATGAGAAATGGGAAGGAGGGAAAGTAAATATGGGGCATTCCTCGGGCCTTAGGCATGTCCTGTCGAGTGGGTGGAAGAGAAAGTGACTGGGGCCCATTACCGCTCTCTCTCCTTATTTCTCTCTCTTTTTCCACAATCGATCTCACCCCTGATGAGATCTTCCCCTCGTACTGACTTCCAATTCGAGCCAGAGCCTCCTAATGTGACCGCAGTTTATCTCAAGCACCCTGGCTGGATTGGAGAAGCTTGGAGTTCGAATCTGTTGACAGGTCTCTTTTGTGTAGTTCCGGTGCTTCGCAATCTTTCACACGCAAACCTGATCTACATCTATCAGCTCTCAAAAGATGAGGAGATGGTTAGTCATATAGTTGGACAGAGCGCTTGGTTTGCGTTTCAGTTACACTTGCTAAAATCACTTTGTATGAAACAGAAAAAAAGAAAAGCGCTTGTAAACCTGGAGCGCTGTAAATCAAAAACTGCTGTACATAAAGAAAAAATACACAATGGGGGTATTTCACTGCAACAAATTGTACCAAAACCACTAAAATCTTCTCCCAAATTCTCAGTCTAAGGTATAAAAACAATAATTCTTAGTTAATTTTTTACACAGCTTTATGCTAGCTAGGCTAGCTATACAGTATTTCAACTGACTTTACTACTTTGGCTCATTTTTATGACTGTTTCCAGCAGCTGTGAGTGAGCTCTATCAACTATTCCCCACAGGTTTTTTTTTAGCTTATCTTTGTTACTGTTTTCCACTGGTTTTAACTAGCTTTTTTTAACTGTCTTTCATTGCTCCGGGCTAGCTGTTTGCTTTTGTTAAGGTGACTCTTTAACTTATTTCCACATCTTTTGGCTGGATATGTCAACTTTTTTCACCATTTTTAGCTTATATTTCTGTGTGTTTCTCACACTTTAAGCTAAGTGTTTAGCTTTTCAAATGTTTTCAATAGCTTTTAGCTAGCTATGTCAAACATTTCTAATCTTTGCAACTGTTTTCTACAGCTTCAACCTAGCTTATAGCTAGCTCACAGATTTTGGCAGATATTTAAAATGTTTCAGGTTAATATGATCCAACTATGCTGTGCTTTACAGCTTAGCCAAGTATTTTAGCTATTTTCACCACTTTAACTTGTCTTTGTGACTGTTTTCAACAGCTTTAAGCTAGCTACTTCTACTATTTTTTTTACCCTGGCTTTTGGCTAGCTTTTCCAACTGTTTTCATTGTTATAGCACATCTACTTTAGCACATCTTTGTATTTGGCTTGCCTTTTTATGCTGTTAGCTGGCTAGCTGTTTCAATTTTTTTAAATGATAATATTAGCCACCTATTTTGCTTATTTCACAGCCTGACGATGGGAATTTAAGCTTATTTCTGTGACCCTTTTCCGCAGCCTTAACCTAACTGTTTTCCACAGTTTTGGCTAGCTATTAAAAATGTGATATAAGAAAGTTTTCGAATCTTCCCCCACAGCTTTTAGACAGATATCGCAACTGTCATCACTGCTTTCGGGTTATCTTTGAGACTGTTTGCTACTACTTTAAGCTAACTATTTAAACTGTTTTTGCCATTTCAGAGGTCATAAACTAAGTTAAGCTTTTTAAAAGTTATAATTCTGGATACTTTATATTAAAAATTGTTTTGTATTTTAAGCTTTTTAGTATTCTAGTGTTTTATCTGCTTGTGCTGCCTTTTTTAACTGTAAAGCACTTTGGTCAACTCCAGTTGTTTTAAATGTGCTCTATAAATAAAGTCTACCACTAGTCTACTAATCTAACAGTTTGTTGGCTTATAAGCACATGTTTATTTTAACTGTGTTCTACTCACTTTTTACTACCTATAATAACTATTTAAACTGGTTGACCTATTTTCAACTTATATATCTAATTTTCATTTACCTACTGCGTAACTAGAAGGACGGCTGTTTTGATTATTTATTAATGACCTTGAGATATTTAGGCCGTTCAATACTTTTAAGCTTAGTTTCAACTGTTTAAATTCATTAATTGTGGCACAGCTGTTCCCTGTTTGCTCACTGAACTATTTACGTTACGCTTTCATCATAATTACTTTTGCAGAACAATTCTATTTTCACTTATTTTCTCTATAATCTGTAAGAGGTATTGCTAGTGTGTTATGACCAGCTACTATTTAAGTCAGATTTATGGATGATATTACATAATTCATGGAGTTTTCAAATAAACCCCTGGGCTACTGTATTCTGTAACTGCCTCTCAGGGTAAAACAATAGAAATTCATGCCAGGTGGAGTCTCTGAGGGATGTCATTTGAATGGTCTGCTGTGATGTGTGGTCTCCTTGTCAGGTTGTTGTTAACATAATATGATTTTTATATGAAAAGTAATCTTAAGGTCACGTTTTACTGTGTGACTTTTATCTCAGTTGCAAGATTCTCTAGATTCCCACAAAGACCCAGCATCTTTTAGCTTTCACTGAAAGATTTATACATCCTGTAAGAACGTCCAGCTGGAGCCTCAAGAGACCAAGCATGAACAATTAATAACACAATTAAACCACATTGACCACCTTGAGAAGAGTAATCCAAGGCTAACTGTGTCCTCATGCTCTCTGTGACACCTGTTCAAAGCTGAGGGCTTCCATGTCCGTCTCCTTGGGGCTGTATTTTGTATATCCTGAGTTTTATTTCTCCTTTTTGTTCTTTCCTTTATAATCCGCTCACTGTTCCTTCTGTTACCAGTTAAGCGCTTTTATTTATCTAACTTGGAAGTCCTTGAAACCTTTCCTGCCGATTTGTATATTGTACCTCATGAGAGGTTGAAACAGGAAACAGGAAACAGAAAGCAGATTACAGGGGACGGAGCGAACACAGCCCGTTTGATAATAACCGTCAGGCTGTGATAGGTAAACACAGGTGACTCTCAAAGCAAACACAAGCAACGCGCCGGCCAGAAATAATAATTTCAAATTACCGTCCAAAAACAGTTTAGACTTTAAATGTTAACACTCCCGCTACAAACATGCAACAATCTTCTCCTTGATGACAAACAGATGCAACGCCTGGCACACGGAGAAAGAGACTAAACAAATGTGTTGTATTACATGGGGGTAATAATTTCCTGTTGGAAAGGAGGGAGAATAAGTATGTCACAAAGGTCTCAGACACTCTGATATTGCTTATACAAAAAAAAAAAAAAAAAAAAAAAAAAAAGACAGAGGAGGTTTTTCTCAGGATAAAAAAATATCTGGCTGGAGGATTCCAAATATTTCTGGGATCAGTGAATTCTCTTAGTTTTCAGGATGTTCGTCAAGGCCAGAAAGTGCAAGTAATTTGTCTCAACCCCCGTGGAGATGCTGTTCTGAAACAGCATGCTTTACTCATCGCATTGCCTCATATTTTTTGCTTAATGGATACAAATGAGTGTATTCCCTTCGTATCTGTTCGTGTGTTGTCCACCATTATCATATTGCTTTTAATGGATATAAATGAGCGTCTGCATGTGTCCCTCATGTCTCACCATTTTGTACTCTTTCCATGTCCTCTGAAAGTCAACGCTGCCGTCTTCTCTGCGCTGGATGACCGTCCATCCACCGCCGGCTGTTTCCATGTTACAGTAAACCTACACGAATGAAACGAGAGAGCTGAGAAACTGAGGAGGGTGGGAAAACATGCATAGAGGTTATGGAGTGCTAACAGCACCCAAAGGTTTTTGTACACTTTTTAAAAGATTCAGAAGATGTAGCAACAGATTCTAACATTCAACGTCACTCTCAGCGGCTTTAGCAAACAATAGAAGGTCATTAGGACAGTCGTGGTTTTGAGACACTCCTTTTCCAAGCATTTATGATGAATCATCGCCTGGAATGCGACATATCTGTGTCCTCCTTGAACTCAATCAGTGTCTCCTTATCCCTCACCAGCTCCCAGGAGATGTTCCTCATCAGATGGCCTGGATCAAAGTAGGGGTCCAGGGCCTAATGTGGCCCTTAACCTTGGACCTCGGCGTGTGTAAGCTGATAATGCGAGGGCTGGTGCTCTATCTGCTGTGCTTCCTTTTTGTTTTGAGGAGGAGACCCCAGGGTGGAGCAGAGAAGGTCTTTCACCTCAGCCGGCCCACGCAGCTGAACACACATGAACACAACCTGGGTATAATTAGAAACGAACCCCCGACAGATTCCTTTTCCCCTGGATCAGCTCATCATTCAGGCTAAACATAAATACAGATTATTTGCTTATTTTGTTAAAACTGCACTAAAACTGTTTGCTAATGCTTTGCTAACAGGGTGTACCCACTCTAAAATGAAAGCTAGCTAGTTAGCCAGGTTACCTTGCCTACAAAAAAGGATATAAGGATAAAAAGAGGACAATTTATTGGAAAAAAGCTTTATTTAATTTGGATGCATAGCAATAGCTAGCTTAAATCTCAAAAGGGAGCTGTCATTTGGTCAAGCTAGCAAGCTAGCTTCAAAACAGGATAAAATCTACAAGTTCCACCCAATTGTTGAAAAAAAAAGAACTTACTTTTAAAGCTACTCTTTTGGTAGTACTCATAAAACAAGGGTTTTCTGTACATTAGTGTAGCTAGCTGGCTGACTTCCTTCCAGGATAAAATCTATTTGAACCAGCTAAATGCCTACTGAGTAAAAAGCAGCATCTTTCATGCTGGGTTAAACTGTCAAAACCAGAGCTATATGGTGTTACTGAAGAAAATAACTGTCTATTATAGGTATTAGCATAGCTAGCTGGCATTCTAACAGGATAAACTCTGCTTGAACCAGCTAAATGTCTATTGTTAAAAAAGCTACATTTTATATAGTGTTTAACTGGCACAATCAGGGCACACGATGGTGAAACTGAAGAGAAAAAAACATCTTGTATGAAAAGTAGTATGGCAAGCTAGCTTTTACTTTCAGAATGGGATCTGAAAGTTAGCTATGTTGGCTGGCTAGCTCTTTTAAACGGGGTGAAGTATAGTATCTCAATAGAATAGTGGTGTACTCTCCCATTCGCTACATATAAACAAAAGAAAAACCTGTCTGGGACTGAAGGGAAAAAAGACCTGTCTTTTATTTACACTCATATGGCTAGCTAGCTTAAATCTCAAGAAGGGAGCTATCAGTAAGCTAGCTAGCTTTACAAACAGAATAAAGTATAGATCCATCCTGTTATTGAATGGAAAAAAAAAATCATGTTTAATGATATGTTTAATGATATGTTTCTGGTGTTATTGGTAAAAGTATTTCATGATATTGCTATAGCTAGCTAGCTAGCTTTCCAACAGGAAAAAATTCCAACAGAACCAGTTAAAATGTACAATGAAAGCTTTGTTATGCTGACACAATCAAAGGTATCTGGTGTCACTGATAAAAAAAAAAAATCACTGTATTTTATGGACATTAGCACAGCAAGCTAGCTTTCAGTGGCTAAGTAAGTTAGCCATGCTGGCTAGCTAGCTCTTTCAGAATGTTAAATGATGAACTTTGGAGTAGACTTGATGAATAGCTGTTCTTGGACAGATGTACAATGTTTACAACACTTTTTCAACCAACGTCAGCACTCATAAAGCTGCCACGGTAAACTCTCAACAAGATACAAGAGGAGAAAAAACAAATAGTTGTTTTTTTTTTTCTTTTTTTGCTATTAACCTGACATTAACCCCTTCTAATATTTAACATCTTAGCTCCAAACATTACAACTCAAGCAAAGGTCAAGCTACACACATCCACACATTCAAACACACGTTGTCACCATCCCAGTCGAGCCAGCGTCCTGTTTCACATCTAATCCCCCCCCTCTGCTAAACTGAAACACTCATAAAGCTGCCAAGTGTATTTTCAGCTTTTATTATTCCCGGAGCAGCTAACGCCTATCGTTCGCACTCATCAGTGGATGGTGTTTAGTTGTGGCTCAAGGTCTTTCGGTGAATTCAGAAAGTCTCCCTTCAGCTTATGAGAAAGTGAAACCATGTAAAATCTAAAGGCAGCGGGCATTTTACAAGGCGGCTTCTAACCTTTCTGGTCTCTTGCGCGTTGATCTGGATGGTGTAGACCCCGTTCTTCTGGACACCAGCCTGGTAGAGGTCGGCACAGTCACGGAACTTCTTCTCTTCGTCCGCCACCTTCGTGCTATTTGGCACAACTGTAGGAAACCGAGACATGATAGTGAAATTATCAAAATAATAGTCTGAGACATAGAAAATGCAAGTTGTTGTTAGGATCTGGATGCAATTAGCATAGTTTAGCATAAAGAATAGGTGGAAACAGCCAGAACCACAATTTAAAAGTTTACTTTAATCAACGAACCGTGCTATTAAAAGCTAACCCATCATTCAGCCTTTGACATCATACAAGTATGGAAATAATGATCCTATAATGCTTTATGAAATCACAAATTTGGAACAAATCCTCAACAGGTCAATTTATCATATTTCAGAACTGAACATCTCAGATGGGAAAATCTGAACAGACTCTGATGCAGAAGCTTGTCAGTGAAGTCTCACTGTGAGTATCCTGTAACGGCCAGATAAAATCTCGGGGCAGCTAACTTATCATCAGGAGAAAAGCAGTTCACGGACTGGATGATCCCTCGCTCCGAGAGACCGCGTCAGACTTTGACAGACCAGCTGCATCCATTTCCATCTGCAGATAATTATGGCGGCACTATTTTGAAACCAAGCAAGGGGCTGAGGACAAAATACTACAAGCTATAAATTTCAAGTTCCTGTTATAACAAGTGGTTTTATTTACCTTCCAAGCTCTTGTTATATTGATGGAAATTCTTTCCGATTTTCCTTTTTTTTTTTTTTTTTTTTTTTTTGTTACCCTCTCTCTCCAGAGAGGTTCATCTCGGTTTTCACACCGTTGTTGTGATTGTTGGAATTGTTGAGTCAAAAGAGACGTCAGGGAGAAGTGAAATGTGTCAACGATCCTTACCCTTCCGCTTTGATCCCCCGTGCATGAGTGCAGGACTTAACGGTGGAAGGAAGCTGATTTTCTATCCAAGGGTTTTGACATCGTATTAAGTGTCAGCGACAAGAATCTCCTGCTGTGACAGGTTGACAGAGCGGGCCCTCACACTCCGGACTCTAATGCAACAAAGAGCAGGCCTGTCAGGCGGTAATTTACCTCACACCGGCAGACAGCGGGGCACATTTTAGAGGCCGCTGCGATCGCTCTCAGAGGGGAACTATCTGTAAAAGTATGGAGGAATATTTCACAACCAACTCTGAGATCTCTTCTTGGTAGAAAAAGACAATCTGCAGAGTGTAGGAGCGGCTTCCTTGAACAGCTTGCTGCCCAGTTCTGCAAATATTATTTATGTCCCAATATTTATTTACAGAAAAATATTTTGTGGTTCAGTGGGGACTCGTATTCAGTGGGGGGTTCATGTGAAAAGATCAGCAGGGCCTTGGTGTTTGCATAAATCAGTGCCCTTGCCAAATGAGCCCAAATACGAGAAGCAAAGTCAGTGAGTAATGGAGCCAAATGGACTGCCACGGACATCACTGCTCCCATGTGACTATAAACACTCTCTTAATGCCGCTGAGAGTTTCACTGATTCCGCGCTACATCCAATGACAGTTCTGTTCGTTTATGAAGGATGCAAAGCACTATACAATGATTCCCACAATATATTTCACCACACTGATGTGTAGTCGTGGCCTAACATGTGAAGAGGATTAGGGCTGTGTGAAAAATTTGGATTTATGCGTCCCCAGTTTCAAATAGAACACATTCATAGACCGACTTTCTTTATGAACTGGCTGGTAAAGAACATACACTTCAAACTTTAACTCTTGTTTGCCTCACACGTCCCTGTAGATGGTTTATTAACAAAGAAAATAAAAAGCTCCAGAAGAAAAAATACGAAGCTTTATTTAGTGCTGCAAAATTCCTGGAAACTTTAACAGGAATTTTCTGGGAATTTGTATTAACTGCATTTACCTGGTCATATACATGTATAAATATGAATCATTTTGCTTTTATTTTAAGCAGACATACATGCAAACATGTATAATACAATATTTTAAACCAAGTTAACAGGGGAAAAAAGACAGAAAGTTTCCTGAAATTTCCTGGAAATTTTCCTTCCATTTGCAACCCTTATTCCCATGGAAAATTTCAGGAAACTTTTTGGAAATTTACCAGAAATTTCTAACCTTGGTCCATTATTTTTCCATTAAATCAGCATCTCTACATGCATGGACGCAAATCTAGTCAAGCTCCGACTGAATTTTAAACAAGCTGAAACCCCATGGTCTACGAAGAATTATTGTAGTTATAAAGTTAAAACCTAGAGTTCATTAAGTGTCCACTTGAGGCTGAGCCAGAAAAGCCAATCTTAACTGTGTGTCTGAGTAGCTCATTTATCTCAGGTTTTTTCTATTATAACTTCTTATTTTCAAAGTAATTAAACTTGTGAGGTTTGCCCATGTAAAGTCATGGCTGACTTGTTTTTCAAGTGGGCGCCCTGTCTTTGAAGAGGCTAAAGGCCCGCCTTTTTACCTCATCCAAACAAGAACAAAGCTAGTTTGAGTTTAGCATTACCAATATGCCCCCATCAATGATGGAGAGCATATTGGAAATGCTTTATCAGAAACAGATGGGCGTATCCAATATCAACGTGAAGGACGAGTAGAGATGATGCCGACATACATTTAACCTGTTGGCCTAAGGGGGCGCCAAATCAACATATACCAAAGGTTCCTAACCACAGACTGTATAAAATATGGACGTAGTCTCTGTGACGTCACCCGTTGGTTCCTAATACAGTCAAATGAAGCCAATCATTGGACAGAGCCATCTTGGATATGACGCGCACTTTGAGTTTCCGTTCTAACAGCTATAGGGTGCCTGTGAGTCACGTGAGCTGAGCTGAGCCTCTGATTGGACACACTCATAATCCTAATTTTTTTTTAACCAGGCTGTAAATACATGTTTTAATGCCGTAAAAGTCTGTTTTTTTGTCTTGGTGTGCAAGTGACTTTTGGTCTTTCTGCAGTTAGCCTCTAGTGGATTCTCCATTAACAGCAACTTTTAGCACTTCCCCATAGGCTTCATTTTTCTCTACTGGATGTTGCCCCTTGTTCCTAACATGAGGCTTAAGACAATTTTATCCCACAAGTACTGTACTCTTTACGTCCATTCGTATTGTCCAAGGTTTTTACTTAAGCTTCTGTAAAGTAAAGTAGAGGTACATTACACCACTTGAACTAAAAAAGCTGTTTTTTATATTATTTAAGGAGCTTTTTGAGATGCAACTCCAGAACAACTTACAGTATTGCCTATTTGCTTTATGGGTTCATTTCACTTCATTTCTGGCTATCATACAGCAGGAAACTTTCACTAGGGATGGGCACGTCAAGCAAAAATGCTATTTGATCGTCACCGCCAGCTAATCGTCAATAACTCAAGTAGTTCCCTGCCTTCTTAAGCAGACAGTAAGAGATAAACGTCCATTTAATGACTATGCAAAGTTGTTGTAGAATAGTCAGGGGAAAGTAAGAACACTTATTAAAATTATATTTGTTTAGAAAAGATAAGAGTCACATGCGCTTTCTTTTTTTAATTATTCAAATTTTTGAAAATACCTTATTATGCCTAATTTTCAGCAGTTATGTAGTTTCATTTTCACTTCTAGTACAGGGGTGGATTGGGGGAAATACAGTGCTGTTGAGTAGCATCGAAGCCTCTGAGGTGCATGTGGTGCCCCTGCTAAGTGTTTACAAGCCAGGGCCTCACGCAATTTTGCAACACCATAATTGGACACCAACGTTACGCCATCTGTGTTGGGTGAGTTCAAAGTCATGTTGATGGTGAAACTTTGGTGCTGGAACTGTTGCAGACAGATAAAACTTAGTTCTGCAGGCTTAGTGTCTTCATGGATCGATTTAAGCCTGTAAGTGAATGCAATTAATGAATCTAACACACACTGTTTCATTTAACAGCCCTTTGCAAACACCCTCTTTTATCACATTCTTGTTCCCTATGTGGAAATAAAGCAGAGGGGGTTGCCTATAGTTCTGGGAGGCTCACTGGTGTGACTCACAATAACTGTGAACTGAACGGGGTCGCTGCAGCAATAGGTGTCAACTCGTTTCCCTGGTCAGTGAAGCAGAAAAATAATCATGCACAACACTTAAAGACCAGATCTGGATAGCGTAGCAACGTCTAATGAATTGTTTTACTTGATGTTATTCGACTCTGCATACGATCCCATTATAATCCCCCTCACTAAGTCTTTGAGTGGGCGGCTGAAAGAATGATGAATGCCATTCCTTTAGTAGGATAATAGAACATGGTGAGACAAAGTCATATTTTGCAGCCAGGAACCTTTACAGGCTTCCAAAAGCTGAGGTCAATTACCGCTAATACTAGTGTTTGGCTCATTTCACCCTAATGAGGTTTGGGTAATGATTACAACCTAAACAAGAGCTCCACTGCTGCACTGGCCACATCAAAAAATATCGGCCCCAAACCTCAACCAGTCCAGTTCAGCTGGTGGAAACATGCTTGAAACCCTAACTTGGGGAAAGCCGTGCATGGACAAATGGGAAAATGGAGGTTAAATGGAGATTTAGTGCTAAAGCTACCCTTTCTAAGCATCTGTCATTTTCCCCGGAGCGATGCCAAAAGGTGATTCAAGTCCATGTTTTAGAGGAAAAGCTCAGTTTTCATAACAGTAACTAATGGCAGCAGATGCTACTCAATACCATAAAAACCATGAAATAGTGACCCATTTTACAAATGGAAACTACAGTCTGTTCTCAAACAAACAAACAAAAGTCTTCCACCAAACACTCAAACAGCAAAGCTCCTCTGCTCCTGTTTTTGTAAACACTGCTGAAAAACAGGAGCAGCGCGTCACATGATCAGTAAGATCTACTTCCTCCCTCACCTCCCTTGGACAGCGGCTCCCCCAGGAGCTATTACAGTTTGACTTATTCAGGCTGGGGTGAAGAAAGGGCGCACCTTTGACCTGCAGGCCGACCTCAACCTTCAGTGCCACCATGCAAGAGGAAAGGACCAACCACAGAGCAGCAGCGGCCACGTTCCATTTCTATCAGCTCTCATTAAGTCAGTCACCAATCACGGAATGGGGGAGACGGGCGGTTGTGCCATGCTCCGCTGACCCTCCTGACACTGAAAACAGCAGAACCGCTGAAAAAGAAAGACTGGAAATGTATAATATTCAGCTAATTCAATCAGACTTCAAAGTTTGTAACATGAAAGGATGAAAGTGTTGCATCAGGACACGCTTTAATTGACAAATGAAGATCGAAACATGATACACAACGACCGCTCAGGCCAAAATGGTTCTCCGGTAACTGAATGCAACATAAACAAATCCAGACTAAACAGAAAGAGTGCAAGCAGAGACCCCGTGTGACCTCCATCGCATGGAACATTAAAACCGCAAAAGAACGCAGCATGATAAATACTGATCCTCTGTTAATCATTTGTTCATTCCTACATCCTGTCATATCCTTGTTGTTTCCTGTCTGACGGGAAACCTCAGGGAACCCCTGTGGGGTCTCCAAACATCTCTTCGGGAATCCGCAAATGGAAATAAAGTTGCAACCAGACCCCCCCCCCCGTCACAGATGTTTATTTCAAATCTCCTGTGACCAATGGGATTAGAAGCTAATGTGAGGATCCAGTGCATGTGGTGCTGATGTCTCAGAAAGAGGTAAAGGAGTTCACTCTGAACATGAAAGGAACAGCTTTCAGGTCAAACGCAGGGCCAAAGGAGGAATCTCTAGTTTTGTCTAAACGGGAAGAAAAAAAAAAAAGTCTAGTATCATGTTTGACATTTTAATACAGGAGTGCGCACAGGCTTTATAAAGTAAGAGAGCGTGAAAACCATTTGTTGCTAAAAGACGAGCACCATGCTGTTTTAAGAGAGGCACCAAGCTTCTTTAGCAAGGGCACTCCAGGTTACAAAAAGAACCATGTTTCCTTCTTCACGCTGCTCTCAGTGATGCTGAATTTCATAGCCAGCGCATCCCTGTGTCTCTCAGTATGGGGTGAAGTTTATAGAAGTGGTGTCATCATAATTTCACGAGGATTGTAAAATAAAAGTTCTTCTATCTGTAACAATAGACCACAGGAAGTAAGTAATCCAAGTTGAGTGCTGCCGCATAGTTCAGGTCTAGCACAGCCAATCCATAAACTCTTCTGCATATTGTGGTCTGGCAGGGGTCGTTTGGTTCTCTCTTGGGTAAGGGTCATCACTGGTGAGGGTGGACAAAGTTTGGATCAGTCTATAGAGTTTGCTCACCTCCACTGACATGTAAACATAAACCTTTCTTTACTGATCCGAGCCAAGCTTGTACACAGTGCATGTTCTTGATTTTGTTTGAGGGTTTCACAGGGTTGAGATTTATACAATAATGCAAGCAGATCTGTGAGGATGTAACCACTAAGACAGAAGTATACATGGCTAAATGCAAACCATCGCTGGCTAACATGCTTTCCTAAGCAATGCTGACAGGATGATATATCAAATTAAGAAGGTTTACCATGTTCATCATCTCTAAAATGAACAAAAGTTGGAAAAAAAAGCATGTTAGCATCTGCTAATTTGCAATCAGCCTCCATATGGGGCTAAACTTGCTAAATGCTGCAAAGGTCTGTACTCATGGTGGGTTAAGATGAGGTAAGACTTCTTATCTTGTCTTAATGTTGGGCATCTGTTAATAAAATACAATTTCATTAATAATATACAATAATAAAATACAACTTTATTAACATAAACAGGTCTAGACTTATACTTACTTACGTGTATGGTATCCTATGGTTTTGGAAAGTGTCTTGAGATAACGTTTAATTTGGCGCTATACAAATAAAGACTGATTGATTGGTTGATAATTGGAGTGTTGTAAGGGGCTTCTCTTACATATGTATTGTATAGTTTGTACCATCCTGCAATGTATCGTAATATATCAAATCTTATCGTAACCTATCGAACTGTATCGTAACATACCGCATTTTATAGCATTGTGATGTATCTTCCTAACTTAAGTACTTTATGGTACTGTATCTTTTTGTATACTATATTAACGTAGTGCATCCGATCTTATCTTATCATATCAAATCACACCTTAGTGTTTTGTACTGAACAGTATCGTATTGTAGTATGCAGTATTTTGTGGTGTTTTCTTTGACTAAAACCGGGACAGGTCCTTAAATTACTGACCTGTACCGTCCCACTTTTTGGTACCCTTTTATTGGGATGCTGAACATACCGATCCCAACCCAGAAGGTGGAGATAGAAACACTGCGGTCCGCTGACTGGTCAAAAGAATCGTCACTTCCTGTGTGACAGCGGTAACAAAGAACAACATGTAACCCTGCCATGTTTAAATCTCCAGTCGACTTTGTGAAGAAAACCTTATTTTTGTTTGGAAATTGGCGTCACGAAACAGTTTACTGTCGTGTTTTTCTTCTTTGATGGATTTTATTAATGGGGTACACTGAGTTGCACTAATATGCGGCTATCGGCATCCAGGCTTACACACCGCCTACCAAGAAGGGAACGGTTGGCTGTGGAATCACAAACAGGATCAGGCTTTACTGATCTGATCCATTCCAAACTCTACTGGTTCATACCACACCACAATGCTGTATAGTACCATAACGTATGTATGTAGTATCATACCTTATTGAATCTTAACTCATCGCATCTTATACTATTGTATCATACATTACTGTGTTGTAACAATTAGTATTGTATCATATCAATTTGTATACTGCCTTCACATATGTACTGTATCACACCTTAATGTATTTCTTGTATCATATTGTACCTTATCGCATTGTATCTTGCCTTAATGTATCAATATGAACTGCACTGATTTGCATCACATCCAGTGTATTATAACATATAGTATCATACAGATAGCATACAAGAAACTCTGATCTTTGTGTTTTTTGGTCTCTGGCTGCATGTGGGGTGCAGAATAATTTTCCTGACAATGTTGTATTTCATCACATCACATTGTACGATACTGGTTTGATCATTTCATCAATCAGGGGATTTAGAATTTCCACATTCATATTAAACAAGACTAATATCTGTCCAAAACTTTCTGGCAGCTAAGCTAGCTCAAATTTGTTGAGACATATTTGAAACACCAAGGATGAACCAGTGGCATCACGACAGTCAGAACTTGTTCTACCTTAGGTCAACTCATCAGTCAGGCCTGATGCTATGTTGCTAGCAGGGCTAAAACTATACAGCAAATTCACCTAAACTATCCACTGCATTTGAACAGAGAATAAGCTGTACTTGAGAAAAGGTCATGCGCTTTCTAAGTCATGCTCTATTTCTCTATGTACACAGCTTTCTTTTCTGCTGCCATCATCCAAACGATTCTTCATATTTCACTGATTGCTCCAACTCTATCAAGTCTCAGAGGCTATGCAAGGTGATCATACTTATTGTCTTTGTTCAAAACTTGCTTATTTTTCTAATCAGCTGTGACTTTTCCTTCTCCATCCTCTGAAGAATAAAACTGTCAGAATGAGATTTTCTGCAATGTCTGTTGTGTAAGACCATATTTACAGTTTGAATTGCTGAAAAAGCTCCAAACCTCTCGGTATGTAAGCATAGATTCTGGGTAGCTTACCTCCATCTTTGGAGCAGAGGTTAAGCAGATTATGGACGGTATCCATCATCTCCTGCTGCTGTCTCTGCAGGGCCGTGCTGTTCCCCGTGGCTCGGCTCAGCTGAGCTTCCAGCTCCCTGATAACCCCGCTCTGGCTCCCCACCAGAGTCTGTAGACTCCCCTTTTCCTGCTTCAGCGACTCGAGTTCCTCACGATGCCGCATCTCCATTTCTAGCATTTTCTGCTCCAGGAGGCTGAGGGAGAGAGCGAATGTAAAAAAAAAAAAAAAAAATGTTACGTAACACAGAGAAGTTTATCCTTCGTCGTCTGGAAAGGCATCCAAATCCATTGGAACAAGACTTGTTTTTACAGGTTTAACTGGATTGAAAATTGTTTTAAAATTTTTGTTATGTGTTATGCAAAGCATCATTTTTTCTTTTCTTGGTATTAGCCTCACAAGCAAGGATCAATTAAAAAACATCTATTTTATCAAAGAGATTTTTTTTTTGTGTGAATTAACACTAAACATTATCTGAATAATGTCTGTAGATTAGGTCAGTCACTGATTTTATGTTATATAACACAAAAGTGCACAAATTAAGAGGAAGAAGTGTCTCTGTTTTCAGTAGAGCTGTTTAAAATGAAGGAGCAACATCTGGTAGAGAAAAATTGAAGCCAATGTGGAAGTGCAAAAAGTAGCTGTTCAGTGAGAATCCAACAAGTGCCAACCTCTGGTCTGAAAAGCTGTTTCCACAGCCGAAATAAACATGTTTACAGTCTGGTACAAAAAAATGTCTCACACACCGTACAGGGCCAAATTTTTTCTAACTTGGCAGTTTAGACAATATTGAGATTGCGACTTCGTCCAATCAGAGCCACACCTCAACTCACGTGACTGCTAGGTGCCCTATGGACTATGGTTACTGTGGAGACTCAAAGTTTGCCTCATTTCCAATATGGCCGGGCTGGCTGTCTTTCTTCAAAAATCCATTTCAAAAACAGACAAGTGACGTTGCGGAGGCTATGTCCGTAAATTATACATTATACATTAAATATACATTCTCTGACTCGGTTTTGATCCAATGTCCATAACAGGTGGTATTGAGTGAGAACCAGCGTTGATCAGGTCGTATTTATTGTGTTTCTCCCAGTGTATTACATTTAATCTGACCATTCATTATGATAGTTGCAGAAAAACGATCTTAACAGGACATGAAGTTTACTCTTTCTTCAATATGATGGAGTTCATGATGGGATACCGGAGCTGGTCCGGGTGAGATTGGTGACGATGGGTTGCGGCCCTGTCAATACAGGCACCAGCAGCAGTCCTGAGCCCCAAGTAAACAAGGATTTCTCAGAGATTCAGCCCAAGATTCAACCAGATTAAACGTGAGCTAAGTACTAAAGCAAAGTCTTGATTTTAGTTTTCTTTCTTAGATTAGTGGACGGACCTCTGATAGAGCTCTCTGTCTGTCTCTTTCTTGGCTCTATGATGACGGCTCATTGCTTTATGATCAGCACTTACTTACTTTTGAAGTTACTGATTCTGATTTCAAACTTTAAATCTGCTGATGTGAACACAGCATAATGCTACGTATGGCTAGCTAACAGCGCTCACTCACCAGAACACCTGCTCCATTCTCCAGCTGCTATCCTATGGCCGTTATTCCTCCAAATCCTAATCCTGCCCTGGTCCTGCTCTCCATTTGGACTAACAGGTTTATAATTATGAGCATGTATAGAATATAGATTTTCCTCCTCTTCATTGACAGGAGGGACAGTCGTATCAATGTTTTTTAATGTTAAACAGAGGCAGAATCAGCTGGGCTCCCCCATGTGACGTCACGTTCAAATGCTATTTTTTAATGTGGAAGTAAAATGCAATCGTACTACAATGTCTCCAGCAGACTCTGTGGTTTATTTATTTGGAAATTTCTTTCAAAATTTTTCATATATTTTTAAGTTATTTTCCTATAAGTTGATTAATTGTTGTCTTCAACCTATGAAGAGTTTCACTTCCCATTTTCCACCAAGCAGTATGAAGCTTTTCTAAAATAAACATCATCAAAGTTCAGTCTGATGCCTGAACGATGATTAGATGACACCTAATCCATTAACCAATCATGTGATTCTGTCTATTATACATATTTAGCAACGGGAAAACACACAGAGGACATTTATAATACCAAATGGAACTTTGTCAAAATTGCTGACAATTAGTTAAATTGCCCCCAGAAGAAAAAAAAAGTTTCAAAATGATCTAAAAAGTCATAACCACGAGAGATTAGGCCTCTAAATGGTGCTCTCTCTTTTTTTTTCCAAAGTGATTACATGAAGTCCCCATGGATACTGCAATAAGAGATCTGGACCAAACCTTTAAACAATACATCATCTAATGTGATGTCATTAGACAAATCACAGTGAAGGAGAAGTTTTGGAGACATGAAAATATAACCATAAGCCACATTTTAATTATCTGGTGTTGCAATTGATGCAAAGTGGTCCAACATGGAAAGAATAGCGTCACGTATTCGAAAAATATGGCTTCTTACTTTGCTGTTGTATATATTTCTAATTATCATGTTGTAAAGTAGCAGGCGAGATTGTGGTCAATGAGAACAGGTCGCAATCACCCAGACGTTAGCAGTACAGAGAGTGAAAGCTGCTTTCTGCAAAGAGTTGGTCATCTTTAGCTCCTTCAATCAGTCTCTGTCCCATTTTTTTCCCCCCAGTGTGTTTACACTTTTGTGGTTTTATGGTTTTGTTTGCTTGAAGTGTGGTCTGTTTACCTGTTCTTGTCATGGAGCTTGCTGATCTCATTGGTCTGGACCATTAACTCTTTCTCCAGCTTGTTAGTGGACAGAGAATTTTCCAGCAGCTGGATCTCCAGCCTGGACGTCTGATTCAGAACCTGCCACGGTAAGAAAGTACATTGTGATGACATTGTGTCTGGAGTTAGCTGCAGTAAAACATGCTAATTTCATACACATGTGCGCCCAATCCGGAAAAGGAAACCAAAAACACAGGGCTGCATTTAGGCCACTTTAAACTCACGGAGGAGTAAAATACAGAACATTCTGAGCGTATATAAACCATCTGCTTTGTTTTCAATTTGTCAAGTGTGCACTTGACACATGGAAATGCTTAACAGATATCATCTCTGCTATGATTTTCTTTTTTAACTTTCCAAACAGTTATCTTTTTAGTGCTTAAGCGAAAATTACCCAACACTAACTTCACGACTTTCCAACACCTCCTCCTCGTGCTTCGCCATGCAGACGCTAAAAGGGAGCCGAGCCAAATAACTCGAACAAGGGACAGGAGTTTATACAGGAGTTAATATAGCATATGTGTTGTCCTTGGCGAGCTCTCTTTAACCTTTTCGGGGAAGTTGGAGGAGGAATAGTTTGGTTAATGGCCCATAGGATGGATCCCTTTCAGAGTGTGTGTGTGTGTGCTTTAGGAAGACAAAGACAGAATGGGACACATCTATGTTTTTTACGCTTAATGAGGCCTTACCTGCGTCTCCACGTCAGTGAGCTTGCGTGTCTGTGCGGCTGTCTGAGAAAGAAGGTTGGTGCCCATTTCCAACATGGCTGCCGTGTGGTTGTGGACGGCGCTCTGCTGCAGTTGCGCCATTTCTGCTTTCATGCTCTCCTTGATGTAGTTCTCGATCTATATGAAAAAAAAAAGTAACAGAAATGGATTTATCTAAAGAAACATTGCACTTATTTTTTTTCCTTTTACAAAATAAAATCAGCAGGAAACGCTTCACTTAAAACAATCTGATTAGGTTTGTTCAGATTCAGTATTTGATGAACATCAATCGGTGAAATCGGTTGCTAACTATTTCTCTTCCGACACTAATATTTTATATCTTAGCTTTTTCCAAACCCAAATTTATAGCTAAGCATACTTCAGCCTCATGTTTTACATATAAGATGATGAGTTTCTTACTGTTACAAGTCATAAAATATCATGTTTAAAAAAATTTTTTTGTTAGCATGAGTTTCATTAGCATGGGTAGCTAAATCTGGTCATGCAGCTAAAAAAAAAGAGGCTTCGTCACAAATTAGCATGTCAGCAAATTCAGACAACGTGAGCCGGTTGTTGTCTCAATGTTTAATTCAAGAAGTGTAATGTTTTGCTACAATTTCGACAAATGAAGAATTTTTGTTAGCATGAGTTTTCGTTAGCACAGGTTGCTAAGGCTGGAATTGCAGCAATTTGAGAATCAAGGAGACGACTTCTGATTAAAAAATGTTTTATTTAGACTTTTTTTTTTAGCTGCAACTATGGTGTCAACTCAGCTCAGTCAACTCTGGGTAATATATACTGATTACATGAATTTTAGACTTTCCACAAGAGCTCCAGTGACTGGTCTCATGTGGTCAGGTCTAACAGTAAAAAAAAACAAAAAAAAAAAAAAAAGGGCTCTCAAAGCCAGCTACAACATAACGGTTTGAAGGATACCGTATGCTGTACTTCAACCAACGTACGCGCTCTGTAAACAATATCCCTTTGATCACACGCCATAAAATGGTTTCGTACATGCCAAGAGGAGCCCATAAACAAACTTATTTTTTCCATCATTTGAGTGGCATTCAAGTGGAGAATAGCTTTATTCAATATAGGCACTGCCAGATGTAGGTGGTTAGCTGGGGATAGAAGAGGCAGAGATGAACAGATATTCACTCAGGCCTGACTGGAAAGAACTCTTTCATCCTTATCTACAAACAAATGACAAGATGGAGATGGAGGCATGTTTTGAGCTTTTCCTTGCCCACGTTACGGTTCCTGCGCTCCGTCTTCTTGTGGCCTTTTTGTTGGGTGTTTTACATTATTTTGGTCCACTTTTTTGTAGGCTTGTCTGTGGATTGTCAGAGCCATGATTTTGTTTTATAAATAAATATGACTCAATTGGATTTTAAGTTTTGTGTTCCTGGTTGTCCTCAGGGAGTTTTTCAGCTGCTTAATCTTCTTAAAATATTGTCTGAGTTTTGCTTTGAATCATAAACGGACTGTAGCAGCCATGGAACAGATCAGCCACGTCGAATTACTGTCAAACAGGATGGCATCCCTCACACCAGGGACCTTACTAACAAACAGTCCCCATCTGGAAGTAGAACTGAAGAGCATAATCAGTTGCTTAGACATATTGAGGAAGTAGTCCGGGGGGAATAATGCTTTTCTAATACATCGATTAGTCTTTGGTAACAGACTGCTGCAGTTATCTTGTTAGCTAATATTTCATTCACAGATGGTCCAAATGAAGCAACATCGACAACATTCATATTTCTTTCAAAGCAGGCTTGAACTGAGGGTCCAAAACTTGTGTGTAGAGCGCCAAATGTCTCAGTGAGGAAAGAGAGTTTGCTTTGAAAGAAACCCAGGGACATCAGGAAAAGCTGTTGACATGAGAAGCTGTTTTATATTTAGCAATATGCAATTTATCAGTATCAGTATTCTTTGTTTGGTAAAGTATGACTTCTTAAAGGATCTCCAACACGGCTCGATCTTAACGACTGTTGTGTAGATTGCCTAAAATTCACAGTTGAAGATCATGCAATAAGTATAATGCTGTAGCCAGAGTGGGTTGAGCACATGCTATCATCTACTGGGAGTGACCAATGGTAACTTTCTCTGCATTATCAGTGACATCATTTGACGATACATCATACTCTGTGTCTACAAAATGGCTATTTTGAACCCCACTCGTTAGCTGATGATATGCGTCTGGAAATGATGACTGACTTTTCATGGCTTCCAATGATGACGAACGTCTGGCCATGACTTTCTTTCCATGCCTTTTCTTTGTTTGCAGTTCAAACGGCAACCTGGGAACAGTGGCGTTATTAGACCAGAAGGTCAAAAAACTTTTAGTTCCCGAAGTTGAAAAATACATTCCAAGTAGCAACCTCTGTTTCTATATCTCTGCTTGTATTAGAGTCTTGTGCAATACGAGTATGTGCAATATATGTGGATGATGCAACTGTATCTTTGTTTTCTGTGCTATTAACTGCAGCTTCATCTTTGCAGCTCTCAGACAATGGAAAAGGGCAAAAATTGCAGTTCCTTGGGTTTTCACTTGAGGTTGGCTCCAAGAGCCCAAAGAAGCTCCACCAACACCCATGTCCAAGTACTCACTTTACTGCAAAACCCGAACTGTAAAACTTTACTGCAAAATTTAACAGGTTGTACAAAACCACCTTAGGACAGTGATGTAAGTGAGTGTAAGATGTGGTCAGTTAGTATAACTGAAAAATGTCAATTGGTGTAACAAGTGTTTCTCATAAAAATCTGATATTGCACAAAAGTTACCATGAATCTGATTTCATCAGATTAATACACTGAAAAAAAATCAAAATTTAAAATGGTTTTTAAACCAAGTGACCCAATACGGAGAGGAAAACATTAAAGTGTACGACATACTGACTCACTCACTGAAATATACTTGTCCTCCAGTTGTGGTTACACTATTTGACAGTTTAATGGGACTGTTTCTTTAATTGGTTAAAAATGGTAGAAATGTCATATGAAATATTATTACACCAACACAAATGCAAACTAAATATTTAAACAAACATCTAACAGGGTTGGTATGATGTCCAAATCAAAAATATGCTTTTAATTTGTGAAAACATGATTTTTCACTGTCCTGGTTCTAGTGAAATCCTCCTTTTGGTACCAGTTAGCACAGCCTTGGCAAGGGTCACAGGAGGGATATTTCTCATATAGTAGTATGTTGTTGTTCAAAAAGCAATAGTTCTGGTAAAGAAAAGGTTAATCTTGATATTTGAATTAATCTTCGCTTGATGGCTAATAAAAGTCTTCCATAGATTGATCTGTTTGCAGGAGACAAAATATGTTTCCAGCCATTTGCACAGGTCTGCCAAGTTGAATTAGTTTCTCATTGTAATATCCTTTCTTGGCCACAGTATTAAAGTACATATCATTTTTTTCAGGCCAGATTCATGCATAATACAGCTCCCCCTGACTGTGAACTATATAAAGCTGATATAAGTGTCACTTTCCACACAACCTCCAATGGTCTGGCTCGCAGAATTGGAAAGAAAACAGGGATTCTGGAGTCCAAAGAGCTTGAGTAATGATGGATCACTCTTCCTGATAATGAAGCAGAGAATATGAATGCGTTTCGGTCCATCTAGAGATGTAAAGTGTTTGAAATCTCCGGACAGTGTGGGTTCTTTCTACATCACTGAAAGCTTCAAATTCCATCGCTTTGAACCGCAGCTTTACACTGCAGTTTCACTTTTTGCTGAGATTGCTGCGTCCACTGTTTGAGGACAAATGAAGTCACCTTGAGAGAAAAGGTACAAACAGGACAGATGGAGCACAGAAACCCACACCAAGTAATCACTCCTTGGTTGGTCTCTAAGGGAATGTGGCTGACTCATGGCCGGGTCTGGTGGGGGCCATAAATGGAAAGTACCAAGGAGAAACAAGATTACACAAACACGCCCAATCATGTAAAATCACCACTAGGGAAGCAGTAAAATAGGTCCGTGTGGGTGTCGGGTTATTTGGATGGTCTCTAACCTCAACTTTAGTTAAATGCAGTGCCTTCCAGGTGATGACAACCAACAGTTGCTATTGTCAGCAACCAAAACAAGCAGATTTTCTGCCAGGGCTGAAATGCAAATTGTTGTCAGTTGGGAATGGGATTGAGATGTTTGAATAAATATGAATGCATAATGAGAATGAAAGACTGTGGGGCTTAGTTTCACTCTAAAACTTGAGGACATGTTATTGGAATTCCCAATCATAACTTTTGAGTTGAACAAAATTGTTTTGTTTTGTTCCCCATTTGTTGCGCAGGGAGACATCAATACGGTGGAGTCAAAGAGCTACTGAAACGACGGGTGTTTTTGTCGGACGCTTGTCTTCTCACAAATGGGAAGTTGAAGAGAAGCAGGTGTCAGAGCAGTAAACTTGGCTTAAAGGCTTTACGGTAAGCTTCTACATGAAGCCCACCGGCTTGGGGTTAAACATAAAAAAACAGAGGGGTCCGTTGTAACCGTCTAAGCATTGGGGATATCGGAAGACTTAAACAATACATTTAAACATGGTTTGAGACTTAAAGTCAAACCTTTGAACCATTTTTTTTCAAGTGGGACTTTAATGCTTCTGTGTCACGGAGCCAAGGGGGTCAGATATACAACAGTTTTTACCCAGACTTTGCTAACTTAAGCCACTATAAGCCATGAGTCTGAATCTGACCACATAAGGCTGCAGCTGGCTACAAGCATACCAAGACAGGAATGGGGAATTTACTGTGTCTAAATCAGACTTTCTGTGCTTAAAAAAGCGTGACTTCTTCAACATTTACCGTCTTACTTTTAACATCTATTATTGCATACTTTCAAGACTTGGACGTATAAAACACTTCAGAACAAAGGACTTTAAATGAAACCCCTTTTTATCAATGTAATAATAATAAATCTGTGTAAGAGACATTCCAGTGGGAGCAGTAATACCTGTCTCTGCTTTTAGAACCCCCTTTAAACTGCTCTTGGTTTGACGAAATCACTGTTTGCCCAGCAAGAGTCACATAAACAGAGGTTTATGTTGCCTTAAGTGCCACTTTACACCGAGGCATAAAGGTTTAAACGGCGGTTTCATCGTGGACTTCCTGTGATTTTACTAATGACGCTGCTTTTATGACCTTAACTCCACACACACACACACACACACATACACGTACACACACACACACACACGTGATGTAGAAAACTGAAATCACAAGCTGGTCCTTTTAAACAGTTAATGAGGGATGATTAGGTAATGATCACTGAACAAACAGCTTCAAGCTGTCCACAATACAGAAAGAAAAGCTGCAACGATGCAGGTTTTACCAGCCAAAAAACAAAAAAAAAAAACAGCTTATCACATAAAAGTACAAGTGTTTAGGTTACCAAATGATATTTTGCATGCGCAAGTATTCATGGAAAGCATCAAGGACAAAAAGCAACACGAAACCCATCAGCAGAGATTGATTCTGTACATTATCATGCCTGAGCTGCTAAATTGCCACAACTTGAGAGCCAGAAACAGGACAATCCGTCAACATGAAACTCCCAGCTATCATTGTTACAGATTACAGAACATGTTTACCACTTTTCTGACATTTCCCTTTTAGCCGGTCCAAAAGGGGGGTCTTGATCTTCTCCAAACAGCAGCACCGTGAGAGACTGTAGGGTTAGAGAATGCTTGGTCTGGACTGTATAAAACACTTCTGTTGGAGCTGCGTCTCATCTCTGCTTATCTCTGTGGTATTACCGGGGCAGTCTGGTTTCTGGGATGCATCCCTTACGCTCAGGCCTGGATCCATTTCTGTCTGCTTTAATGGACGAGAGCATGGGAGGCAGTTACCCGCAGTGACCCATCCCCCAAATCACCACCTCCTGGTGTATAAAAAGCTTTGGGACAGCCACCAGCTAATACGCTTACACCTTCTTATCGCCCACCAACAATGAAAGGTGAATTTGACACCCCTCTCTGTAACCTGAGCTTAAGAGTTTACTCTAGTGGAACTTTAGGAGTTGCTCTGCCATTCTTCAAAGAAGGGATGGGAATCTTTACTCAGAGATGACTGTTTGGTTTTTAATCCAACTTAAAACATTTTCAAGATTTCAGTCTTAAAATCTGTCAAGATTAGGTGAGCAATAACTCAAGCTGACCTCTGGGACATTAGTCCAAGCTTTGGGTTTGGATGGTGCGCTCCCAAGGACGTAGTAAAACATTTGTACACAATTTGAAACAAGCTAAATGTTCATCTGAATAAATCACTGAGTAAATCAACAGGCTATCTTGGTTGTGTCCAAAAACAGTTGGAAGGTTCTGAAGCCAACTTTTTATCCACTCTTTGAAAGGTTTCCTGTCATGATGGACTGTCATCAGTAGAGACAAAAGTAGAGAAACAAACCATTCGTTTAGTTAAGGATGGTTGAGCAGCAATTAAGGCAAATAAATTGAATTATAATAGAAACAATATGTCTAGCTTGGAAATAGCGGCTCATCATGTTTGGACATTGTGTGTGGTGTCCCCCAGGGGTCAGTGTTGGGCCCCCAAACTGTTTATTTTAGGCCCTGTTTATATGACAACGCTTCAAAGCATTTCGCTCTAAAATGCTAAAAAAACGCAGAGAAAAAAAAATCTGCGATCACACAGAAACGCTGATGGACTGAAAACGCTGTAGGATGCATACAAGACCTGTAGGTGGCGATACAACCGTAGAGTCTTTTGGTAGTCTGCCGCCGAAGAAGAGGTGGGCTGATCATCTGGTGTATATATTAATTGCGAATTGTCTGTGTGCAGAAGTGGAGCAACAGATGAACATTTTGTTGAAAGGCAGTCAGCAGATTCAGCAGCACAAGCACGACACGGTAAGTCCGCCATGTCAATTAAAAATTCCAACAACACAACTGGAATGTGCACACGCAAAACGGAGTGTGACGCCTGCTTTTCCACTGAAAACTCCGACTTGCTGTTTACATGGCAACAGAGGCTGCAGTGTATCAGAAAAAGTGTTTTAAAACAGCGTTTCTGTATAAACGAGAGGCTGGAATACAACAATACTTTTGCGTTTCATCCTAAAACCGTTGTCATGTAAACGGGGCCTTATACATTAATGATATATGCAAAGTTTAAGATATTCTAAATCCTGTTTTATTTGATGATAAACTGAATATATTCTGTTCAGTTCATGGTCTGAATGAGGTACTTTCATTGGTTAATTCAGAAATGAGTAAATCAACATCATGGTTTGATATAAATAATCATTGAATCTGAGCAAAAGAAAAACTATGTTATTCAAGAATAGCAGAAAAATTACCAAGCAAAGGTTCAAATTGATAGAAAGAAAGAAAGAAAGAAAGAAAGAAAGAAAGAAAGAAAGAAAAAGTAAGAAAGAAAGAAAGAAAGAAAGAAAGAAAGAAAGAAAGAAAGAAAGAAAGAAAGGTCTTCTAACGTTCTTTTGCTAAGGCCAAGTCCATTTTTCACATTCTTTTTCCAGTACTAATGAAAAAGTGTTGAGTTTTTACCATAAACACAAACTGTGTGATACGATTATAATGATAGAACTCTGATGTGATGAACTTTCAAATGAGTTATATAACCGGCCACTTTACAGGGAGAACAGCAGAGCTTGGTTCCTGAAAGTATGAGTAAATCTGGAGGAATGTGATTCTAAATCAGGATTTTGAAACACAAACTGACAGAAATGCGACTATTGTTGAGTCAAAATGGACATTTTTAAGATGGGGGTCAAATAACCAGAAATAAAGCCCTGAGAATTGAAAACAGAGCTAATAAGCTGCTTTTGTAATTTCCTTTGGGAGAATAAATAACATTATTCAAAACATTTAATCTGGCGATTTGCTTTTGCTGTTATAAAGATAACTTTTACCCCGAAGCACACATTTCTCATTTGTCTTTTTTATTACTGAGACTAACGTACAGTCACCAATAAAAATCCTACCACACCAACAAAGCCTTTAACTTCAGAGGAGTTCTAAATCAACAGTGTGACAGTTTTATGCCTGCAAGGAAATATAGTCAGAGGTTGAATCAGAGGATGCTTTCTATGTGTCAGCGATAAGATAAAAGACGATTTGTCTGAAAAGTGAAATGTTTAGATATTGTGTTATAAACAGAATTAACTTTCACTTCGCATTATACCAGAATAAAACCACGTTGTCTTGAACTTCGGCTCTTTGCCTCTGCAGGGCTGCGAGCAGATCCAACCGAAATGTTTGCTTTTCTTTTATAGACATTCATGCAGCGGTGCGGGCACTTGCTTGTTCAATATCAAAATTCATTCCGGAAATTAATTTTCAGAGTAGAGGTCTAGACAGGACTAGGTTCCAGTAGTATCAAATATATCTGAAATGGCTCAAGTGATTGACTGCATGTCAGAGTTTAATTTATGTTTCTATACCCAAAAAGCAACAAGCTAAAAAATGTCCAAGAAGACTGATAAGAATTTATTGTGCACAGCGTGAGTAAAGAGTGAGTTTGTGCTAAAAAATCCTGTGCGAGAAGAAGAAAACTCAGAGATAAAGGTAGCAGAATTATTCAAAGTTAAATCAACATGTAATTGTTAAGTTTGGCAAACTTTCAAGAGGATAAGACGACTGAATCTTGTGTTGGTATGTCGCAAATAGACACCACAAACCAACAGCCATCTCTGACACATCGATGGTATCAGTTATCTTAATC
>CM061155.1:28680711-29153211 GCA_030710495.1 Labroides dimidiatus
AAGAAAGAAGTAAAGTTTTCATGCTCTCAAAAAGAAATTACTTCTCATTTTTCTTTTTTCTTACATTCATAAACTTCTGCTGTACATTTCCAAAACTCATTAATTGTTTCTTCATTAGAAATTTAGCAGGCTGGACTTTCGTTTCCGTCTCCTCCGGGTAACCATGATGTGTCTGTTCTGGCCGGGCTTTTCTGCGGGACTCAGAGCTGCTTCGTCTTCTTGACATTTTGCCAGAATGAAATCCAGCAGCTGCCGCCCTCTCAGGCTCAAAGCGATCCTGTTTGTCGTCCTGGTACTTAGTCGGAGAGTAACCTGCAGCACCAGCAGGAGTTGGATTAGCGTTAGCTCCCTTATCTCTGTCTGTACCTCTTCTATTGACTGGCGGCAGAGAGCTGCCTCTTTGCCGCGAGTTTTTATCCAAGGTCCTCCCTGTGCGTCCAGAGTGCTCGACTGTATTACCCAACAGCCTCAGCTTCAGTTCATAACTCTCTCTAGAGGATCCTATGAGGTGGAGTCTGTCGTTCCTCTGACATACGAGCACTGAATTATAAATGTGTCTGTCATTTTGTATTTTATCCCAAAGAGCTCGGCCTCTTTGGTCCATGTCCGTCAGTCTCACCTCTTGAGTGCGGAGGGATTTGTTGAGATCATCCAGGAGACTCTGGACTTTACTCGCAGCTGCTTTCGCATTTTTTCCCTTAAAAGTCACGTAGCAGCTCTCTCCAGTAACATCGCTAACGTTTATGGTGACTCCATGATTGTACAATATGAGATCGATGTCTTTTTTCCTGAGTTTATTAGCGTATTCGAACACGTCTGCATCGACATGGAAGGATTCTTTCCCAGGCCTGAATGAGCCGCGCTGGTCTGGTCCAGAAGAAAATGCAGCTCCGTATTCTGGAGAAACTGGACGGATTTTGGAGGACGCTTTGTGTACGGCAGTCGGTGTTGACGATGGAGACTGATATGGAAGCTTGTTACGAGATTCTGGCCGTCTTCTTCCTCCATTAGTGTTGTAGTATTTGGAAATGGCTCCAGAGGAAACTGGTGAGGATGAGGAGGGCCATGTTTCTGTCTTAGTTTGAGAGTGAAGAAGCTGCTCCAACGAGGCCTTGGCTGCTTTGAGTTTCAGAAAGGAGCCCTTGACACGCACCTGGTTGTGGTGAAGGACTGTCAGCTCCAAGTCATGTGACCTGAGGACGTCTTGCACAACAGATTTATTGGGGAAACTATTCAAATGTACGGTGGCCTCCACTGGGAAATCCATCTAGAAATAAGACAGACGGAAACAACAGAATTTAAATCATATGGTTTAAATGTAGAATACCCAAACTTGGAGCCTTTTAATCTCAGTAACTTTCTGTACACGTGTTTATACCGACACAGTTTGCACAAGTTACAGCCCGTCCAATCACAACAGCAGGAGATGTTATCAAAGCGTGTTTTAATCCTCAAAATGCTTTTTTTTTTAACCTTCCCTCAGGTGGGATCTTTTATCTATCGTTTTATTTTTCTGATGTTTTACTTCCTGTTGTCTGATGGTGATTTTTAGCCTTTTTATAGCGTTTGATTCTCTTCTTTAATTTGTGTGCTTTTAATCCAAAACCTCCTCTCATTTTTTTCCTTTTACTTTCATTTTTAAAAACACTTTGTAAACCTGTTTTGAAAACTTCTACATGTTTGGTACTATTATCATTATTATTATAAAGCATATTCCATAAGAAGGAACACATTCACATTTAAGTCGATCACATCACACTCAGTGTTCATTAACTGTATATTAAAATTAGGGCTGCCACATACGATTATTTTGATAATCAACTAGTCACCGATTATTTTTTGATTAGTCGACTATTTGGATCATACATAAATTGCATCTTATTGCACCAGCGTACAGCTAACATCATTAGCTTCCAGCTTCAAGTGTTTAAGGTATGTGCTAACTAAAAATGAAGACAGTTAATATGATAGTTCATTCAACTTTTAATGAACTTTGCAGCTTGTAGCAGCATTTCTGACATTTTTTTTAATGTACCACTTTTCTATTCAAATATGACATCGCTATTAAGTAGGTAGCTCCCTGTTGACGTTAATGTTAGCAGCCAACTAGCCAATTAGCTTACCGAGATTGTCATTCTTCGTCAGTACGACGGCGATGCACGAGCATCTGAAAAGACAGCACGCCGTGGCTGATTTTCTGTCATGGAAGGCCATTTCTGCCTTGCAGATTTTGCATCGCACAAAAATGCTCCCAAACTTTCGAGCTCTGTTGCCGGCTAGCCATGATACTGTTGGGCATAACTTTTCCGGTGACATCACGGGTTACCCCGGTTACCACTTCTGCGCGTATGCGTCAAGGACAGAACGGCAGACGAGACAGGTGAAAGTACAGCGGCAGTTTTGAGGGAAAAATAAAGTTTTAAAAATTTAAAACGACGACGTCGATTATTAAATAACTCGCCGACGATTTTGATCGTCGACGTCATCGTGACTAGTCGACTAATCTTGGCAGCCCTAATTAAAATATGTGTTTGTTAAGAGCCTTAAGACTGGCACAATCGGAGCTTACAGATAAGAAACTCAGTTATATGAACCCCCTCTAATAAAGGAGGTCAAACTTAAACCATGTTGTAAATGCTCACATACCTCATGATGTTCAGGTGGCTCCCCCGTTTGATGCTGGTGACAGCTCTGAGACGAGACCTGACCAGTGACTGTGGGAGAACATGAACTGTTAGTCAACCAGCAGAAAAAAAATAAACTTTTTTCAGCTTTACTGCTTCAAAGGAAACAGATAATTATACTTAAACAAAATGAAGATTTTATGTTTGAGTAAAAATGGGATTTAAAAAGCTAAATACACTCAAAAATAATCTGTGTATTAGCACCATTTCTGAAATAACTGATTTCCTAAGAGACTGTTGCTGTTGTTTCCTTCACTTCCTGCTGCTGTTGGTTTTATACAGATCTAACTGAATTAAGATGCTACCATTCGACATGCTAGGTGCATCTTCTGTCTGCGCTTAAAGAAACTACTAATAAAGAAAGAAAACGGCTATTTCTGGTCTGACGTCTCCCCCTCATGGTTACAGTTTACTGTGTGAACAGGTTTTAAAAATAACTGCACTGATCTGTCTTAACTGAGGTGGTTGGTTTGGTTTTGTGGCTCGTGCAGAGGTGTCACTGTTTCATCTCGATGTATCTCATAAAGGAAGCTTTATGTGCATGTTTAGTCCATAGAACCAACCGCTTCACACCTTTTATTTTGCCATAAAAAATTAATCCTTGTAATCCTTTGTTTTTCTTTTCTGTGAGAAACCATCTTTTCAGTCCATCAGACCTGAGCTCTTTTCGTCGAAAGTGAAAGTAACCTGTCCAGGTAAACGGTGGTTTGTCTTTAAAACTAATGTTTTTCTGGGATATTTTGAACTGGAAAACACTACAAATATCGATAAAACTACTTGAGAGAAGAACCTGAAGTATCACGACACCTGTACGTACCACCTGCTAAAACCCGCGAGTCCATAAATTATACCGTTTATATTTAATTTATCCGATTAACTGTTTGACATTTCATCGAATGACGTCAGTAAAACATTACATAGAATGAAAACATAAACTACTCACTGCGTCTCACTGCGGCTTGTTGCGCCACTTCTTCATGACTTTTTTAGCAAGATGAGAAAACGAAACTTATGTCGTCACATCCGCTCCAACTCTCGTCTTTTCTTACCAAAATAAAATGAATGTTTACACGTTTTTTCTTTACATTTTTCACGGTTCTACTCACCAGTGTGACATTTTATGATTATTTATGGTATCACCTTATTACAGCTACAGTATCGGAATATTTATAACATTAACTGTAGCTTTTCTGCATGTATTTAAAGGTGTTTATATTCTAACCGTCTATTTTTAACATTTTTCTATTATTAAACTCCTTTTAATTTCTATTGTGAAGCACTTTGAATTATCTTCTTGCAAAAATATGCAAGAAATACTTGTCTTTCTCTACTTTTAGGCATGTAATTATAAATTCAAGGCTGCTGTTTTGTCAGTTCTGCAATGTGTAAAACATACAGAGGACTGAAGTGATGCTACAGTAAACATTTGGTATAAATCGTAAACAGTATAAAAAATTAAGAGTATGCTATAAAAAATAAATCTAATGTAATCAAACGAGTGAGGAAACGTTTGAACACAAAAAAAATTTAAAAGTGCAACACAAGTAAAAAAAAAAAATAAATAAAATAAAAATGCAAATAAAAGTAACATTTTTACATGTAGTAGGACAGTAGTGAGCAAACACCCTAATGGCAAAAAAGAATAAAAAAATAAAGAATATAAACTTCAAAACACCCCCTTTTTTTAAAGGATGTAGTTCTGGATAACATTAAAACCTGAACAAGCAACATTTTGTTGGACTGCTTTTCTACAATTCTACAATTTCATTTAGCAGACGCTTTTTTCCAAAGCGACGTACAACACAAGCAAATATTTTGACAAAAAAGGAGAAACCTTATTAAGTGCGAATAAATGCTTCAAGTTAGATTTGTCACAGGTACTCAGTCATCAAGTGCCCATTGACCCCCCCCCCCCTTTTTTTTTTGGTGTTCTATCTAAATATCCGCCATAACTAGAATTCAACATTCAGGAGAAATCAATATTCAGTGCTTTCATTTGTTAAGAGCTCAGTCCAAGACTTTCTGATCTGACCCCTGAGGACAAAGAGGAGAAGGGTCAGATTAAGGCTTTTATTTTTTTTAAATGTCGAGATTTTATTTGTGTACTAAAAAATAGAATAAAAACTTTATTAATCCCCTAGGAGGAAAGTATCATATATTCTACTCCATTAGTACACAAATAAATAGCTTTGCCTGTCTTAAATACCTGACATTTTTTAGATAAAAAGTTATCCAACACAATCACCTAGTAATGATCAATAATCCATCAGTTTTAATTTGGCAGGAGAGAAACTTATAAAACTTTACTGAACCATAAATCAACTTGAATCAGCCCCCAGGTACTTCTGGGTTCAGTAAGTATTGCTTTCATTCCACTGAATGTTTTTGGATTTGTTGTATCAAAGGCATCCTGATAAAATCATAATTAAATCTCTAAGTGATCCCTGGACCCTGATCTGAAGCCCTTGTAGAAATTTTTAGCCACAATACAGATTTCAATTTAGAAAAGATGAACGCAAACTAAATTTTTCCCACAATTATGTTCTCAAATATGCAAAAAAACAAAAATCAAGTCTTTCCTACACCCAGAGTTAATTTTTTGGAATTTCTGTCGAGGAAACTCCTGATATCTTCAAGATCAGCTTTTGGAAAAACTGTCAGCTTTGCTTTTGTTGTACACGTCACCAACGACTGATTTCCTTAAGGAAAGATAATACCAGCAAAACAATTGTCTTCATTTCCACACCGATTCAAATTCAGGGTTAAAAAATTATTAACACTGAAACGTCAGAGCACCATAAAACAACGCACAAACAGCTTTCTGACGCAGTGAAACAGCCACACGATTAAGACACAACCACAGCAGACGTGTTCAGACTTTATTTCAAGTGTTTGTTTAAAAATAATACATTTGTGAAAATGATATTTACAGAAATAACAGATTATTCAGCAGAAGTAAAACTTGAAATCATCTGAATGTCATTATTACACTCACGTGAGGGAACACTTCATCTCCATTCCTCACCTTCTCACACTGGAGCCACAACACCAACCTGGATGTCTGCTTGTGATCTCAGACCAGGCAGGACTGAAGCTGTGAACCCTGAGAGAAAATAACAGTTTTTATAAAGATGCCTTGGTAAGGCAACATTACAACCAGCACTGAAAACTGAGTATGTTAGAGGTTTACCTATAACCCCGCTGAGAAGAGTCACAGCAGAGCCTCAAACAGCCTCACATCTCTCTAGCAGACACAAAAGGGAAGATCAGAGCCACTACAGGCTGAGCCTCGCTAGAAAGGTCTGCAGACGTATCACAGGTTCTTCACACAACAAGATGTAGTCGTCGAATAAATTATATTCGCTCTTGCAAAGCTTTTTAAGACGACAATGCAACTTAGGCTTCAGTTAGCAATCAAATGTGACGTTACCAATCAAAATTAAATTACTTAAAGAGGACTCACCTGTCATTGTGTATCCATTTTGGTGATGTTTTTAATTTTTACATCTTAGAAACTGAACTAAATAGTCTCTCTGGAGCACCAGATGTCAGTCAGGAGGTCTTGGTAAGGTCAAACAAGGCGTCATCTCTGCAGTCCTGCAAAATAACATCATACAAACCAGAACTTTAGACATCTTATTTTGATTTCAACATGTAAAATTAACTTTTAAACTAAGATGTGATCCATTTTGCACAGGTGACAATTTTGTAACTCATCCCTATCTGACACATGGTGGCTAAATGTGATATAATTAATACTATACCCACTTAGGCAAGGTAATTCACTTCATTATACCTTAATGATGATGAATTCGGTGTATTTTGTCGGAGGTTTACCTATAACCCTGCTATGAAGAGTCACAGCAGAGCCTCAAACAGCCTCACATCTCTCTTGCAGACACAAAAGGGAAAAACAGCCACTACAGGCTGAGCCTCGCTAGAAAGGTCTGCAGAATCAACTATTTCACTCCAAACAGCGGACATGAGGGTCGAAGCAACGTGTTCGTTTGTTGTTTCCGGCATTACAGACATGACTGTTTACATCACAATATGCATGGACTGTGAGATAACAACCATAATACTTCAAAGAAAACTTAATTACCTCTCCATATCTGTTCTTGGTGCTGGCTTGGAAGTTTATCCCCCCTGAAAAAGACAAATGGAAGAACTTACTCCCACGTCAGCCTACAGAACCAACGGCTACTTTTTTTCCGTTTGGCACAACGACTCCGTTAACGAAAACAAAATCTCGCGAGCAAACTATCAACTGCTCATAAATTCTTTTCGCCCAAAACTCTAAATATGATCAGATTAATACTGGATGGACAGCGATTCAGACACACGGTCACCCACTCTCTCATCGACCGCTTTCGAATGACCGTTGAAGAAACACCCGGATGTGACGACCTTTAAGGGTTGTTGCATGTACGGGGTCGCCCAGCAGGGAGCAGTATTGTAACAAAGATGGCGTCCCGGTTAACCAACGGATAGTACGTCTTTTCATGTTTTCAAATGAAAACAAGGTTGACAGCGTGAAACACATAAACCTACAGGTGCGTCTAAATAATTGGGGATTTCGTAGGATCGTCGTTTTTTATGTAGTTTAATTTAAAAAGTCAGTTTCATATATTAGCGTATATATATATTCTCAGTATACACAGAATGAAGTGTTTTAACCGTTTGTTTCTTTAACAGCAATGATTATAACTTGCAGTTCGTGAAAATCTAAATACAGTGCCTCAAATAATTACTTAAGACCAATTAATACACCTTTTTTATGTATATATTTATAGAAATGTTAGGCTTTTTACAAAGAAAATATTCTTTGTTAATCCATGGGAGGGATTAAATTTTAAAAGTATGCTTATATATAGGCAGTCATCCAGTTGCCGTGCTGAAGTTTTCTGGAAGACCAGGTTCCTCTTGGCCTTCAGCTAGTCTACGTTACTGTTTGGTGTCTTTCAGTCTCTTATTAGACTCTCTGTGGAGTTCAGTTTTCCTGCCAATCATTCACACACAACAATATCAGAATCAGAATCACTTTATTTATCCAGAGGGAAATTGAGTTTCAGTTACATCCTGTCCAAGAAACATGAAAACACAAAGACATAAACATGGGGGACAGGAACAGGAGAGCTGGGGGGCAGCCAACGTGCACAGCACAGTGCACAGCACAGTGCACCGATTTCATTAGATGTGGAAAGATTACACATAAGGTAAGAAGAGGACAAAAAAATCAAATACCAGACTATGCTCCTGAAGGGGGAGCATAGTGTGAGATTTGGAAAAAAAACACCTCAACATATAAGCACATGAATGACCAGTACATCAGAGACCTACAAATATGAGATTATGAGAATATGGTCATTTAACCAGCTTTTGGTACTTTTGGCAGTGTGGACAGGTGCCAAGTCCTGCTGGAAAATGAAATCACCATCTCCATAAAGCTTAACCATTATCACTACAATTACGATTTCCAAAAAGCTTGGAATATTACCCTCTGTGTGTTTCATTATTAAATCAGCTATTAAAATAGAGTACATTTTCATACTTCTCTTACATGAAAAACACTGTTGAATAAACTTAGACAGTTCCTTATGCAGGAATTTTTACATAAAGGACAGAAAGAGAAAAAAACATGTTTGTATACAGGATACATTGTCTTATTTATTTTTAATATAACATTTTTAAGTTATTTTTGGGGCTTTTTATGCCTTTATTTTTGAGAGGACAGGACAGTGGATAGAGGAGGAAACAGGGTGAGAGTGGGGAGTGACATGCTTTAACCGCTAGGCCATTTTGAGACTTCTTTCACTTGATGTCACGACCCAATCTCATGTCACAAGTTATAGCTTAGCACTGGAGGTCACCCCTCACTTCGAAGTCACTTTGAAAGCTGTGGGGGCAGATTAATTTTATGTTTTAGAAACATATTCTTCTTCTACAAATTTGTGTATGCACAATCCTGGAGTTAATCCATCAACTCAGTCTGTAGTAAGTTATTTAAAAACAGCTTTTCCAACCACCGGCAGACCATTTCTATGTGGGAGGTATTTAGTAACGAAATGAACAGCCGTTGTTTGTGGGTGTTGGCAGCTCTGGACCATCTACGAGGAGGGCGCTCGTGGTGGATGACTCAGACTGCATTGGCGAACAACAATACGGCCCATAGAGGAGCAGACTCTGCCTTGGCCGTCTGTCGTGGCCTGCACCATCACCAGACGTCCAAGATGAATTTAAGCTTTGTCTGCCGGTCATGATGCTGAACAGTCGCCCAGCTGACGCGATTTGCATACGGATGAAGGCCCAAAACTGACAATTTGAATCTGTGTTTACACATAAACACTGGCTGTTTTAGCTGATCCATTCATTTCTCCGCCAGAATGAGACGTTCAAAGGAAGTTTGATATAAAAACAAAAGTGGAGCCAAGCAAACACTGAGCATCACAGCTCTGTTGTAGCTATGAATAAGAAAAAGCTGCTCTATGTTTGCTCATAGTCTCTGACGTCTCCACCAAACCCAATACTGGCCTCTTATCATAATTTGATCTGTTTGGCTAATCCTATTCCAACCATGTCCTTAAATCCCGACAGTCTGTTTTGCTTTTTGAACACGGGGCTACAATACCAATAAAAACAAAAATAAAACAGATCAGACCATGCTATTAATAATTTTCTAGTCTTGAAAAATCAGTGTTTTTACAAAAATTCAGTCAATTTTATGTCAGTTGTTGTTACATAATAGAGTGCTTGCTGAAGACATTGAGGTTGAGTTTGCTCTGTTAGGGCACTGCAGCAACCTTTTACTCCCAAAAAAAGCACAGGTATGGATAAATTGGAGACAAGAGTGTGAATCCCAAGAAGGCCGACTGACGCAGCTGAACCAAGCTTGTGCCAGAGGTCACAGGACTGATGCGATCCCTCATCAAATCAAATCTGTAATCCACCTTGAGGGTTTTTGGCAAGCGGACAACACACATGACATCACAGCTCTGGTTTGTATTTTCAAAGGTAATGCCCTGCGGATAACCCCCCTAGCTGGGACACCAACATGTTACAATCGCAGCATTTTTCTCAGAATCCCTCCGAGGTCGTATCGTACTTCCGGTCAGTCCAGCTGTTGGGATTACATGATGTGTGTCACAACATGCTCAGCGGACCACAGGGCTGCAAGGGGGAAGCTTCTGTGTAAAACTACAGATTTAAGAGAGAATTATGTAAGCATCATTACACCACACTGAGTCAGCGAGAGAATAATGCCTTTGTGTGCGTGTGTGCTACACACTCGAATCAGCTGACCAGCATCACTGAGCTCCAGGAGATGCAAGCTTCTCTGATAATTATGTTAATGAGGCTGCAAATTACTTTTTTTTCCCACGGTTTGGTCTAAAAAAATCTCAGAAAATGTCAATCATAAGTTCCCAAACTGCAAGCAAAATGCTTTTAAAAATCAATCCTACAAACATGATCAAAGAAGTCATTCAACTAACCAAAACTAGCGTCAAACTTCCAATTAAAAATTCAAAGAGCCCTCATATCAGTTCAGTCCATTTAAGAGCAAATTGCTCTGGTAAGTTAGAAGAATTCACTCACAGTTATGGAAAGTTCACTGACCTTGGTGTTAGTGTTAGTAATCTGGTAGAGAATGCAGCAGGGGCCCAAATTTATCAACAGAGCTGAAAATCAGCTGTTCTTTCCACAATAATAAACTAACAAAGCTAAACGTCTCTGAAAAAATGAAAACTTGCACGTCAATAAATAAGCATGGTAAGGGTTATGACAACAATGTTTGAGAAAAAGATATTTGATGTGTGTTCTACTTTTCAAGTTTGACGTTGGAGGTGTGCTTTAAACCTATGCTGCAGCCATTCACCAATGAATTAGCTTGAGGTAGTTCTGTCTGTGGTATTAAACGCCCCGTTTCCACCAAGTGGTCAAATCAGTCCCACCAGGAAGTTGCAATGTTGCGATCGCAATAATTAGAGCAAATTCAATCAATCCCTGTGAATTCTGGACGACGTTGCAATTTTGTCCAATCACTGCATCCTATTTGCAAATTTGACCAATCATCATAGTTTCACCCGCCCCCTCCAGTTTCCCCAATCATAGCAGTCAGTCCCCCGTGAAACTGACTTATTTCTTTATGAAGTTGCAGATAGCTGGCAAAAGTGCCCCTGATTTACCAACAAATATTGCAGCTAAGGACCATGCAAGGCAATAATGTTCTGCATGAAACTGTTTTACAGCATGGTGGTAGAACAGAGAAAAATCATCTATTGACAAATCAACAACCTTAGCCAGCAACAATCACAATAAAAGTCAGCAAAATCCTGGAGGGACTGTCAGGTATGGATCAGCGCAGTTTGGCACGGGTCAGATCAGTAAAGCTTGATCCTGTTTAGGTTTCCACAGCCAATCATGCCCTTCTTGGTTGGCAGCCAGTAGGCCAGATGTCGATAGCCGCGTCAGCTACGTGACAGCGTGACAGCATAGCAGCGCAACACAGTGTACCCCGCTAATAAATCCAGCGAAGAAGAAAAACGCAAGTAAACAAAGATCAATGACGTAAGACATTCAGCAATTCGTCTTCTTTGTGATTGGCATGTGGCTCTTTGTTTTAGGGCAGGGTTATGTTATTCTTACTTATCCCTGTCACATGGGAAGTGACGATTCTTTCGACCAATCAACGGACTGCAGTGTTTTTAGCTTCACCTTCCGGGTCGAATCAGTGTGTCTGGCACCCCAACAAAAAGGTACCAAAAGGGGGACAGGAGACTAGTCCCAGTTTTAGTCAAAGGAAACGCTACAAAAAGCGTGTCACACTGAGACAAACCGAACTGAGCCTCTTGGTGGAAACAGAGCTAAAAAGTCTTTGGGGAATGGATGATTTGGGAGTCATTTTAACTTAGTTAGAAAAGTTTGTTTCTCTGTCAGAAGAGAAATTGCGATTCATCATTTTTGAAGATATTGAAATTACAGGTTTCGTTTATTTTGTGAAATGGCTGATTTTAACCAACAGGTGTGCAAACTGTAGCTGTTAGGCTAAAAGCCCGCCTCAAGGGGCGATGTTGGCCTGGAAGACTTCCAGCAAAAGCCCCTAGATACATGACTTTCCTTTCTGTCTATTCCTCACATTTCCTGTCTATGTCAAGCTCTCCTAAAGGCAAAATGAGTCCACCTCAACTTCACCCTTTTGCCTGTTGTTAGACTGACTAAAAGTTAGCTTTTCCAATATGGTGAGCGCCACCGTTTAGCTATCTCAAAGAGCCTTGGATACTTGACGGCTGATTGTATCCATGTAGATCTACTTAACTGAAAAGTTAGAAACTGAAAGGTTTCCAGGACGGTTTCACGTCATGCAGACGGAGTCAGCGTCTTAACACTTCACAGCACCTGATTCGGGATGTTCCCTCACTGTGACTCTGACTTGACCCTCTTCACCTCTTCACTGCTGTCTCTCTGCTCTTCCAACACCTAACCAGCCCTGCCCGTCTCTCTCAGGCTTAAACCCAGGTTATTTAAGGAGACCAGATCCCTCTCTAATAGCCTTATCACATGACACACTGTCCCAGCTTCATGACTCCGCACTTACTCTCACCCAAGCGCATCTCCTGGCGTCATGTCTGTCCTTTAGCACACTGAAATTTACACCATGACTGAACGACATGCAAGTAGTGTACGAGTCAAGGCTGTAATCTGGGAGTAACGTGGCCTGCGCAGTCGAGCCTTTGTGGACAACTCACTGGCTTCTGCAAGCTGTTTGGATTTTGCAACAATCAGAAAATGTGTTACTCATGTGTGTTTACAGGACATGTGGATCAAAATGTTTGTCCTTTAGCTGACAACGTGAGAACATGTTGCACAGAAGTGGCATTTTTCACAACAAAGCAATGACGCTTGTGATAACATGGTTTATAGCCGCCATCTGATGTTTTACTGCAGATTACTCAAACATCTTTCACAGTGGTTGAACAGGTTTCAATGGGAGGGGAGAGTTAGTGTCCTCACGTTTTAGTGGTATTCCATTTCAGACAGTAAAATACAGATAATAAAATTACCACATCGAGTGTTTACAATGAGAGTTTGTTTTTTCCGCTTTGTAAAGTTCGGTCTGATCGACAATGAGATTTATAGGTTTTTTGTTCCGTCACCTGCCGTCCAAAGTATACATCGAACTTCAGGAATTTACAACTCCTGCAGGTGACACACTTATGATCAGTTTGGGTCCGGTTCTGCTGATTGGAAAACACTCGGCTACATGGAAAAAACCCAACTCTTTTCCCTCCATTTTACACTGCAAAAAAATTGAAATCCAAGCAAGTGCCTTTTGTTTTTGTTTTTTTGTAGTAAAAATGTCTTTTTAGACTTAATGTGAGCTACATTCTCCAGACCAGTTCAGAAAAATGTCTTATTATAATTTATTTAAAGACAAAAATGAGTTCTGAATTGCCTGTAACAAGTAAAAAAAAAAATCTACCAATGGGGTAAGAGAAAGTTTTTTTTGTATTCAGACATTATTCAAAACTTGACAAGTAAATTTTTGTCTTTTAACATGTTAAAATAAGACGTGTTTCTGGACTTGTCAGTTAAGTGTGGCTCATATTAAGTATAATAAGACAATTCTTACTAAAAATAAGACAAAAAAACACTTGCTTGGATTTCAGTTTTTGTAGTGTAAGAGGATCCTTTGACAGAACTC
This sequence comes from Labroides dimidiatus, assembly GCA_030710495.1. Taxonomy (NCBI): domain Eukaryota; kingdom Metazoa; phylum Chordata; class Actinopteri; order Labriformes; family Labridae; genus Labroides; species Labroides dimidiatus. The sequence goes on from CM061155.1 coordinate 28,694,095, forward strand.
TTCATAACTTCCTCTGTTGTTTATATTATTTCATGCTAATGCTGTGTATTGGTGCTACTGATGAAAAACTGCATGTCATAGAGACGTTTCTTGTAACTGTTAAAGCATTTTTTGGATCAGTTCACTTCAGGAAACTCAAGCTACAAGTCCTGAACTGTGCCCAACTCTCAACCAAATCAAGTATTAAACACAGGGACACCAAACGTGGTATACTGCGTGGTTTAATTATTTGTGGTATATTTGGTGTTCCCTGTAAACAAAGAGTATGTTCATCTCTTTCTACCACATATATAAAATGTACAATCACATGCAGGAGCAAAATTCATAGAAGAAAAATCTCCCCGGGCTTCTTCTTGACAGGTTTCTGTTCTACGTGTAAATCATCGCCAACAAAGACTCTTTTATTCTGCTTTTAATTGCACCTGTGGAACCTGACTGGGTGACACAGCCGTGCACATCAAAAATAATTGTACAAGTATGCAGTACATTTCGTTTTTTAGATCACCAAGACGCGTGCATGGAACAAGAGTTATGTAAAGGAGTTTTGCAAAGGTTTTGCAAACACGTACTTCAGAACTGCAAATAAAAAAAAGCTGCGTCAGAGAAGTTTCAGTAAACAAGTAAAAGACATTTGAATTTATTTGACTTCTGCCAAATTTACACTCGGCATGCAAACAATTGGCAAATCCGATGGAGTGCATTGACTCATGGATCGTACATTCAAAGAATTTTAATAATGAAATCAAGCCCCACCTTGCTGTCAGGTGCCCTGCTTTGTTGTGGCTGCGAGCTAAGCCAGTGAACAGCCCTGAAATGTGGCTCACAATGACTTGTTGATAAAATGTCAACATTTTTGCTTACTTTTTTTTCTACTTTTAAAAAAATTTAAAGAGACCAACTTCCTCCGACCCAAATCCACTTGCAGCAGATTTCACCCAGCAAACCTTAAACTTCTTTTCCCCAATTCAAGACACACTGCAGGGACAAAAAGCAAAAGTAAGTGGGTCACGGAGCAAAAGCTGCTGCTTCAAACATTTTTCAGAAAGATGAAACAGCATAAATAAGAATGAGGCGAGTTAAAAGCTGCCTGGCAACAAATACTTGATTCTGATTGGTTGAAAACACACAACAAAAGCAATTAATTCTCAACAGCAGAAGTTATGTTGTATTAAAAGACTTCCATTTTTTTTCCCCGTTGACAGTGTGGCAAAAACAGGACACTTTCTCCGCTCACCCTGTCAGGATTATAATCTGCATAACCACCTGGTTGCTATGTATTATCTCTTATATAGTTTTCATTCTCTGATATGCTCAGTCAAGAACGTTTCAAAGAGCTGGAAAATAATGAAACAAAGCTGTAGTTTTTTAGTTTTTATTATAATTTTTTTAATAACGTAATTCATGTATTGCAGAAACCAGGATCAGACCTGAAGCCTATCACGCTAGCAGCAGTGATTAGCAATCCATCGGACAGCCTGTAATTGTGAAGTAGATGTGAGGAGGCAGATGGAGGGTGGGTGGGGGTACGGAGCACCAGCAGCTTGACATCAGGCCAGGTTAGAGGGAGGAGGTCCAGGAACAGAACACACTGATTTCCACTGCCGATCATAATCAGTCGTTTGTTTCCCGGCCCACCTGTGGGTGGTGTTCAGACCACAGCTACAGAGTCACTGCCAGGAGTCAAGCTGCCCAGAGTTTAATGATGCAAGGAGCATTTTTTTAACCTCCAAAGGGGGGAAAATCAATGAAGAGTGGCTAATGCGACATTTTTTACTCTAATTGATCTAATCCTTTGAGCACGTTTGAGGGACAGCTGTGGAGTTGAGGGGGGGTTGGGTATTTTTCTCCAACTCTTCAAAGAACTCACGTTTGGGATTGCATCACTGACTCCATCACGTTACATAACTTGGTTAGGAAGTTATCCCGAGTGCTTACTTTGGAGACACTTGGTTCTTTGTGACACTTTTAAAAGCACTGCTGTCTTTTCAAGTCAAAAATAATGATTTGAGCTTTGTGACAGAGCATTATGGTGATCATAAAGGGATGGACTATAGACTGTATAACTGATGGACGTAGTCTCCACGATGTCACCCGTCTGTCTCTGAAAACAGCAGGCTTTGAGTCACCCATCGGTCACATGAGCTGAGCTGTGCCTCTGATTGGGCAAACTTGTGATCTTCATAACTTCTAAACTGCCAAGGTAGAAAAAAATTCACCCCCGTACAGAGCGTGCCGTTAGCAAAATTAGCGCTTCGGACAGAAGACCAGGCTGTAAACATGTTTATTTCTGCTGTGAAAACATTTTTGTTTTTTTTGTTTTTTTGGCTTGGTGTGTTTGTGACTTCCGGTACTTCCGGAGCCAAACTCTAGTGGACACTCAACGAACTGCGGATTTTAGCACTTCTGCATTGTCTCATATTTTCAGTCCGGAGGTTGCCGGTTGGGATGGAAAATGGTCAGCAACAAAATTAAGGTACCACTAGCGGCAGCCTAAACTGTTGGTACAAATCAGGATGAATCCATGCCCTCATTTTGTTTCGCTAAATTCTGACTCTTGAGTTATGGCCATATGATTGGCTGATTGGATGCTGTGCTAACGAGCAGCTGAATAGGTGTTCCTAATCAGATGTATCTTGGTTATTCACCACATTTCTCGACTTTGGTGAAAATATTAATGAAAAAAAATCCCCCATTAATAATTTATGCTGTACCTATTGTTCCGAAGATTCTCCCATTTTTTTTAAACCACGCAAAGATATTTTCTTAACTGATGTTATTTTATGGTCACATGGTTGTTTAAAATTTAATATATAAATAATCAATTAACTGAATCAGTAATAAAATGTCTTACAAAAGATATCTTATCATCTTTCACTAACACTCATTAAAACATTGCATCATGGTTATTGACAGAGTGCAACAATAATTGTTCATAAAACCAGAGTAATAATACTCTGACGTGTTCTGGAAGTTTCCACAAGGACTCAGCAGCTGATAACAGGTGATCACAGACCCTGGTAGGTTTCCATATCAGCTCACTCTGTGATTACAGCTCATTGAGAAAAGAAGGACAGACTACAGGGATCTGGGTTTAAGTCCATTATCTGGAGACAAAATCTCACTCTATCCTCTGATGGCTCCTCCCCGCCCAGTCATCTCTCCTCTGCTGTTAGGCCGGATTAGATCAGAGGACAAACATTCAAAACAACTTTTATGTAGGTGTTTATTTTTTTTTTGTCTTTGACCCACACTGGAACAAAACCAAACCAAACCAACCACATGGTTGGAAAATGGTTCTATGTTATGGGGCCAGTCGTTCAAAAAATTTGACCTGGATCAAAATAATCCAGATTTGGAAATCCCACTTTTTGGTGGCACTGACGCAACTTCTGCGACAAATAAAAAAAAACTGATTGTCAGCTTGATGGTGCTAGAATTTAGCACTGCCCTAGGTTGGCATAATGTTATACCATGAGCCTTTGCTCTTATACCTCAGTCCTAACCAAAGACTGTACAATAAATGGATGTAGTCTCTGTGATGTCACACATCTGTTTCTGATACAGAGTTTTGAAGTCTATTGTCATCAGCAATTATATCGGAAATGCTAAACTCAAGCTAGATTACGTTGAGGTAGTGTGAGGTGAAGAGGCAAGCTTTGAGCCTCCTCCCTTCAAAGAAACTCATGGACCATCAAAGCTAATTAGCCACAGAACAACAGCCCAGATGTCAAACTGATGTTATAAACTGGCCTTATATGTGTCACTAGCACTGGCACTAACGTTAGCTTCTACATTAGCATCTTGGAGATGCACCTTCTCCTGGCAGTGTCGAAGGTTTTCTCTTTCCTCAAGGAAAGTTCAATGAATCCTGGCAACCTTGTCTGTTTATTTTTTACTTTTTAGATGTGCCATAAAAAACAAAAAAATACAATTTGCTCACAGTCATTGCGGACCACTAGGGAGTCCTGGGAGACCCAAATTGTGGTCCACGGACCACAATTTGAGAAACACTGGTCTAAACCACTGATTTATTAAAGAAAGAAAAAAGAAATGACTCCATATAGCAATTAAGTCTTTTTTTTTATGTTTTGCTGTGAACGGTGTGTGTTAGCAGTTTCCGTCAGAAGAACACTTTTGTTTGGAAAAAAATTGCAAGCAGCCACAAAATTTCATTAAGCCAGTTAAGGCCCCTAGAGGAAGAAAACAGCTCATTTTAGGGCCCTAAAAAACAATAAATTTTATACCATTGATCTTTGTAGGGGTCATAGATCAAAAACACTGGATCCTTCATTTCCCAAAATGCAACTCAGAGGCTAATCTCCAAGTGGGAAAAGGTGGAGCTCTCTTTGGAACTTAGTCATCTGACTTCTGGTAATGTTGACAGCTTAGAGATAAAATGTTTTTCATCCCACATCAATAAGTTGGGAGTAAAGCTGTGTGACCTTCTGTCTCGTTACGGGAAAACTCAGAACACAGATAAAAAAACAGCAACAAAAAAAAACAAGGTGTTGTCTCATAGTGAACTTTGTCCAGCGGGAGCCCGTCACAAACAAAGGAGTAAAAAATCACATAACACCAGATGTGTGGACCCGTCTATAATTAGCCAGACACACTTGAGTCTGAGCCAAGGGAGAGAACGAATCTGCAGGAGACGAAGTCCAAATCGCCCACAGTGCGAGTGGGAACCGCTCTGCTCGCTTTGATGTCTCTGCGGGAAAACACTCGTGACATAGAAATATTTTTCTGAGCCCTGAGGGAACATACGCTGCTCTTAAAAACACACACAGGCCCAGAAGTCTCCACCTGGGACACACCAAAGATAACCTGCGGGGCGGCGATTTCTCTGTATCCAGCATGTTCCGTGCTGCAGAGGAGCGGATTAAAATTCTGCACTTTCAGTACAGACTGAGTCAGTTCAGTACAGTCAGTACAAATATGTGCCTTTAATCTCCTAAAGTTTGATGTCTGAGGCTTTTTTTCCCCCTTATTACGGTTTATTCAGTGTCCCGGCTGCTCCAGCTGTTGTGCTAACAGCGATAAACACGAGCAGGATGACTCAGAAGAGGAAGAAGGCTTTAAACTCAAATTATCTAACAGTAAGATCATTCCTGTGTGATTTACATGCAGGTCAAATTTATGTTTGTTTTGCTGTTGTTGTTGTTTCAAAAACCTCGTAATAGCAGCACACGTGACAGAGGTTTTTTTTGGCTTCAAAACTGTACAATGGTAAAAGGCGGAACCGCGCTGTCCATTCTATATACTATTAAATCTATGGATTTAACAGTGAAGCATGAATGAAGCTTAAGCCACAACCAGTTAGCAGTTAGCTTAGCATCGCACATAGTGTAGAGAGCTTATACCACATCCAAACAGGGCAGTTAGCATCAGATAATTTGTCTTTATACTGGACTTTCATTGGACGGTGCAGTAGCATGGATGACATGGCAGCTCTCCAAAAGTGAAGCCAAAACAGTTGGGGCCCCCCCCCCAAAAAAAAAATAAAGCTAAACCTGAAATAATTGTTTCTCAAACATGTCCGTATCTGCTTCTGTCCATTTTTCGTCCATGATTTCTAAAAACAAGAGCAGGAACAAACCTTTAAACACAGCAGGTAATGCTGAGTTAATCTCGCTGCTTATTTTTTATAGTTACATCATGACAAATATGACATTCTTCAGTGAGACTGGGACCTGTCTGACGTTAAAAATGTGTATTTTATGTAGGAATGACTGAATAATCAGACAAATAAATCATGAGTTCTTTAACTCTTTACTTAAAGACATATTAAGCCATCTTATTCACACACTGCTTCCCTCCTTAACCTCTCTGTTTTCTTTCCTGGTTTGGATTTTGAATCTCTCATGCCGTATTTTGTATTCTGTGTCTTTTCTGCACTGTACAAAAATCTCAGCATGTCCTTGAGTCTGAAATGTAATATGCATGAATGAGTTTGCTTTGCCCTCATGAATTTTCTGGAGGTCGTTCTCTCCTCAGAGGGGCAACAGATGATGTGTGTTTCTTTGTATAACTCCTGCACCTTTGTTCACTGAATAATGGATCCTGTCATCAGAGGCGCACAGGAGAAGTCTCTAACCCAATAAACTATTTTCCATTTCCCTGTACCTGTCGGAACATTGGATTCAGCTATGATGACAAACACACACACACACACACGTTTATATAAACACACGGACACACACTCACATGCCCTGAGAATAAACCTGCTGACTCCTCCTCGCCATCCCCCTTATCCTCCCTCCATTCATGGAGTCAGATTAAATGAGCCTGTTAATCCCTGCGTGAACTGTTCTCACCAATCCCCGCCCCCTACACTCTTCTGTTGCTGTCCGAGCCACATCGTCTGCGCTGGTTTGATTTTTTTTTTTTTCTGAATGATGCACCTGCGTTGGGATTATTGCACAGAATCATGCAGAGAGGTTTAGATAATCCCAATTACACACACAGAGGATGAATAATCCAAACAACACCCACTGCAGCTGTTTGGGGGGCAGAATATCCAACAGTCGTTGACCTCAGAGGTGTTGGATTGCCCTCCCTGAACAAATTTCAAAGCAGACATTTTTATTTGACAACCACAAGGTGAACAGGTTCATTGGAAAACAGCTGAGTGTCATGATTGGGTATAAAAGGAGCATCCCTGAAAGGCTCAGTCATTCACAAGCAAGGATGGGGCGAGGTTCCCCACTTTGTGAACAACTGCATAAGCAAACAGTCCAACAGTTTAAGAACTTAAATTTCTCAATGTCAAAGAATTGATGGATGTGATCATCTACAGTCCATAATATCATCAACAGATTCAGAGAATCTGGAGAAATCTCTGCACGTAAGCAGCAAGGCTGAAAACCAACACTGAATGCCCGTGACCTTTGACCCCTCAGGCAGCACTGCATTAAAAACCAACATCATTGTGTAAAGGATATTACCACGTGGGCTCAGGAAGACTTCAGAAAACCATTGTCAGTTAACACAGTTCATCACTACATCTACAAGTGACAGTTCAAACTCTACCATGCAAAGACAAAGACATATATCAACAACACCCAGAAACACCGCCGGCTTCTCTGGACCCGAGCTCATCTGAGATGGACTGACGCAAAGTGGAAAAGTCTGCTGTGGTCTGACGAGTCCACATTTCAAACTGTTTTTGGAAATCATGGACGTGGTGTCCTCCAGGCCAAAGAGGAAAAGGACAATCTGGATTGTTCTCAGGTCAAAGTCTCAAAGCCAGCATCTGTGATGGTATGGGGGTGTGTTAGTGCCCATGGCATGGCTAACTTGACCATCTGTGAAGGCTCCATTAATGCTGAAAGGTACATACAGGTTTTGGAGCAACATATGCTGCCATCCAAGCCACGTCTTTTTCAGGGACGTCCCTGCTTATTTCAGCAAGACAATGACAAGACACATTCTGCACCTGTTACAACAGCGTGACTCAGTAGTAAAGGAGTGCGGTACTAGACTGGCCTGCCTGCAGTCCAGACTTTATATGTCCCAATTTTATTGGAATTAGGGGAGAAATTAAAGCTGTTTGTACACAAACACAGCCTGACTCCAGTGTAAACATTTGAGCTCTGACTTCTGAGACAAAACCTTGTGACGTCTTAAGACCAAATATTTTCAGAAATATTCCGTATTAAACACGAGCCAACGATTACTGAGGCCCTCGTGCCTGATAAAGACTTTTAACGGTTTGATCATGAGAGCAGAGGCTCGCTGAGCTGAATCATGGGAACCAGAGGTGCAGACTGCACCACGCCGAACGTCTCTGCTCTGTGTGCATCATATGACAGAAGCTGAGACACACGTTTACTACTCACATTCCTGACCTCTCTCTCTCTCTCTTCGTCTACTGTATCCACGCTTTTTTCCACTCATGAGAACCGTTAAGTGGCTGCATTCCTGCACAGAACCACATGAGGGGAATTAGGCTAATATCTGATGTGAGAATTATGTAATGCTGTATTTACTCTGCACGCGCCCGGCCTCAAACCTTTATTTGGTTATTTTACTCTAAATCAGCCTCATGAGACCGTTAAGACCACAGGCATGAATGCCCTGTAACAAGAAAGGGAATCGGGAATAAGGTTAAGCTTCTTCGAATTAAAGTTTTGAGCACTCACATGGTGTAAAAAGCAACTCTTCAAGGGATTTAAGCTCACTTTATGCTATTATTTAAAATATCTGATGTTTGGACAACAGTTGGTCTGCTGCTGAACATTCAACAAGTGAACAGGTACATAAAAGGAGCATCCCCGAAAGGCCCAGTCGTTCACAAGTAAGGATGAGGCAAGGTTTACCACTTTGTGAACAACTGCGTGAGCAAATAGTCCAACAGTTTAAGAACAATGTTTCTAAATGTACATTTGCACAGAATTGATGGATTTCATTATCTACAGTCCCAGTTCTGGATGTAAACGTGTTTATTTTTGCTGCTTTTTTTTGGCTTGGTGTGTATGTGGTTTCTGGTCTTTCAGCAGCCAGCCTCAAGTGGACACTCTTGGAACTGCAGTTTTTTAGCACTTCCGCATAAGCTCCATATTTTCAGATTGGAGTTTGCTGCCTGAGTGAAGCTCAGCGTTGTTCGATGGAAACAGACTGGACTGGAGCGGCGTTTTGGTATCTTTGGGTACAAACTGAGTGAGTTGTGACTTTTTTTGCATTTGGTGTGAACACAACATGACATCTGGGGTCCATAAAAAGAAATTTAAAGTTCCCTTCAGGGAATCATGCCAATAAAAGACGTCCCTCTTTAAGTTTTATTGGCACGTCTTTGACTTCTTCAGAAGCACATTGTTTTATATGACAGTAATAAAGAAATACACTTGACCTTTATTTTACTTTCACTGTCTGTTCAGCTTGTTTGGACACAAATCTCCGCCTCAGATATGAATCTGCTCTAATTATTCCAGCTCCTGCAGCGTCCCAGTAAACATTTCACCTCAGCAATAATTCACCATGTTTACACTTTGAAGTTCAGCGTGTACCACAGGTGCCTGCGGCGCTCTGTGACCACTCTGTGGCATTTCACGCCATCCACATGGCGACGTAACGCGCCGCCTGCAGAAGTCGAGCTATGTTTGGAGTCTCCTTGGATATAGGACGGTTACATGATCCTATCAATTCATCCCTCTCTTTTACATAAACCCACTCCAGCAGACCGCTGTGTTAAATCAGGCCGATACCAGGACAGGATGTTAAATCAAGCAAGTGCATTGTGTAGGGAGTAGCGCTAAAAGATGCAGTATGCTCTTTTATCCTGAACTTCAAAGTGTGCGGAGCATCAAGCTGTGAGAACAGAGACCTGTGTGGCAGACTTTGATCTCTGATCTGGTTAAATGAAGCAGCTGCTTTCGACTGAGGCGTCTGCGTCTCCACTTAGCTTTAGTTTGAACTGATAAAGCTGTCGGGGTCGGGGTCAGGGAGGGAGCGAAGAAAGGTTCACTTTGAAAAGCAAATCAAAGCTTCAATTAAAGATATCATGGCACGAACATGGTCATAAGTGACAACAGCCGAATAAGCTTTTTGGCATCGGAAGAGAAGATTTGGCAAATTTTTCATGTGCGCAAGAAATTATCTATCCTTCTGTGTTTATTCTGAGACGTCCCCATCAAAAACACTCAGACGTTGCTGCTGAATCACACCCTGCAGAGACACGCTGTGTTTACAGCAGCTACTTTACAGAAGAGGTCAGGCCTTGTCTGATAGTTAAATGCACTTAGCTTTAAGTACGCGGTAGTACAATGTAAAATTGGATTAACGTCAGCTCTGAACAGCTGTGACACGTTGTCAATCAAGTTACCAGAGAGGTTGTAAACAGTGACATCAAGTCACAGACCCACTTTCTGTGGATGAAATAAAGATTTCTTTTTCGAGCTAGAGATACAAAATCTTATTGTCATATGGCTCCTGTAAAAAGAAAATCAAAACAGACATTAATAGCATGAAAAAAATCATTGAGGACTTTTTTTAAGTTGATAAAGCAGGACAGATTTAACACAAAAGCGACCAGTAGACAAATAATAACTCATTATTTCCTTGATGTTGAATCTAATCCTGGAGGTCACGGTACCTGGAGTGTGTTTAAACTGCTTGATAGAACTGTGCCCTAATGTAATTAACTGTTAAAAGACAGCAGGATGGGATCTGTTCTGGCACGTGAAGAGGAAAGGATAAGCAAAGAGTAACAAAGCAGAGATTATTCACAGGGGTCGACAATCTAAACATCTAAACAGATGCTAAAAATCACTTCAAGTAATGACAGGTGTAACAAACTTGTTTTGTGACACGAGGAGTAAAATGATACCGCTACAGCTAAACACACCAGACACTAAAACTGCTTTTCAACGAGGTGTAACAGAAATTCAGGAGCTTCAAGATGCTAAAAGGGTTTTTCAACCAGAAGTACCAGGAGTTTTTGGTTCCGGTAACTACCCTTATCAAAGAAACCAAAGGTGCTGTCGAGCAGGAATACCATGAGTTTTTGGTTCCAGTAACTACTTTTCAGAAAAGCTATGATACTTTTTAACAAGGAGTACCAGAACTTCTTTTGGTTCCAGAAATCAACCTTCAAGGAACTAAAGGTGCTTTTCAATCAGATAAAGAAGGAGTTTTTGGTTCAAGGAAATATTCTGAAAAAGAAACCGCAGGTACTATTCAACCAGGCGTATGAGGGGTTTTTAGTTCCAGGAACTACTCTTCATGAAACTAAAGGTGCTTTTCAACTCAGAGTACCAGGAATTTTTGGTTACAGGAACCACTTCTCAAGAAAGTAACAATAATTTTTTTAAAAGAACACCAGGAATTTTTTTTGGCTCCAGGAATCAACCTTCAAGAAACTAAGTGTACTTTTCAAGCAGATGTAAAAGGAGCTTTTGGTTCCAGAAACTTTTCCAAAAGAACCTAAAGGAGCTTTTCAACTGGAAGTACTAGGAGTTATTGTTTCCAGGAACTCTCCTCATGAAACCAAGGTGCTTTTCAACTAGGAATACCAGGAGTTTTTGGTTTCAGGAACTACTTTTCATGAAACTAAAGATGTTCTTTGACCAGGAATACCAGGGACCCTGTTCATGGAACTAAAAGTGCTTTCAGCCAGGAGTACCAGGATTTTTAGGTTCCGGGAACTACCTCTTGAGAAACTAAAGGTGCTTTTCAACTATGAGTACCAGGATTTTTTGGTTCTGAAATCTTTCCCTCTAGAAACCACAGGTGCTTTCAACCAGGAGTACCAGGAGTTCTTGGTTCCAGGAAATACTTTACAAGGAACTAAATGGTTCCCACTGTGAGCACATGTTTTGCTGTAGCTTTTTAGCTCCTGGTTCGTGCTGTGTGAGCAGAGTTCCTCAAAAGGTTCCTGGGGAAAGTTCCTGCTATTCAGAAAGCCGCATAACAGACTCATGTTCACCAACAACCAAAGTCACATGACTGGAAGTCCCACAAAATCTCTTTAAAACATAAACACAACAGAAAAACTTCATGTAAATTTTTGTTGGAATGGGGGAATCAAAAACAAAATCCAAAATCGGCCTGATTAATCTTGGAGTGTGCACCCTGAGTTAGTTTGCAGCTCAAAGGTGAAACACCAACCCATCACAGAGATCGACCTTGTAGCTTGTGTTCGAACACTTTGTCCTACATTCCCACGAACACATGACATTGGATATTCCTTCCATTGTCCTTGTCTGTGAGAGAAGTGCCAACATCGGTGTCTGTTCCCGCCTGAGTAGATTATCGTGGAGTCATTCATTCAGCTCAGTACAGGCCTGCAGATAAACTTAGATTGGCTGTGCAAACATTGCAGAGGATTAGCACTCATGTCATGACTTGGCTTTTCTCACACACTCCACTCCGTCTAATGACGGTACAGAGACAAAGACAACCGATGAAGATGAACCTGTGCCTCAGGCGTATCAATATGTTCTGAACTTTCTCCAGCATGCTTCACTTTGTCTGCAGAGAAGCATCAGAGTCAGCTGGGTGAGGCTGAGAAGCCGTTTGGTGGCTGCTTTGTTGCGTCAAAGCGTTGACACAGTGCTATTTTTAAAAAGCATTGACAGACGAACGATCACTAAAAATGTGAGGGCGGAGGAATGAACGGCTAAATTAAGCACAATTGTCAGTCCAAGCGTGCTATTGGAATACAATGATTTGACGTCAAAGATTTAAAAAAAAAGTGGCCTGGGGCTCCTGACAGCAGCTTAGTCTTCATGCTTTTATGCAAGGGTGTGATTTCATGCAGGACCAAAGGCGAACTGATGACACAAATTAGATGCATGAGGCTAAATCAGGCACCATCTCGGCCTGAAAACGAACACCAGCGTTCCCTGCAAGAAAATAAACCACCCAAGCACAGATTAACACCCTCGTGCAGATGCATCAATATTTTCCCGATAAAGACGCTGTCACACGCACCACAATGACCCACTTCCACCTGTGTCTATAAAACAAGAGAGGAAGAAAGCTGCTCTCTCCGGGGAAGGCACGAAGTGGAAAATTCCTCCTTCAGTGGCCAAACAAACAGCGTGGGGCCCTGAAGACGACTGCACAAACTTGGCATTGTTGAGAAGAATAACTAACTGCCTTATCTGAGGAATCCCTGAGCGCTACGGGAAGAAGAGGCGGAGGTTTCAGAAGCTGGTCTAAAACAACGACAATTCCTGCAAGACAAGACTGATCCAAACGGAAAGAGGAAAGTTTGTTAAAGAAAGCAGCAAAGTGTCTGAATGATTGATAAAGAGGCGTCTGCGTACGTCTCCAGTCGTCATACGACCCAGTGCCCTCTCTAAATGTTTAACAAACGCTGAAGGATGATGTGGAAGCACTTAACCTCCCAACCGCTCCTCTTCTCACAGAGCTGATGTTATCATCTTTTCATCCGTGACCTTGTGAATGAGTCCCCAAGTGATCCGAACAAAATTATACACCCACTTTTTGTAGACAAAAGGAAGGTTGAAATCTGGCTCGTGAACCTGAATTTAAAACCAGTTTTAAATTGTTTATGATGGCAATGCAAGAAAGACCTTTAACAGCCTGTCAAACACAATTAACATCCAGCCCTTAGTCCCCATGATCAACCTGCACCAATCATTGTTTGGTATTTTGTATTATTTAATAGACACGTACTCTGTATTTTGTATCTTTTGTTCTTTCTTACTAACATTTTGTATTTTTGCATATTACCTCTACTAACGTTTTGTATTTTGCACTCACTTTCCTTCAGGATTAATAAAGTAGATCTTATCTTATCTTACACCTGCTTATTTTGTTTTCTAAAGGTTGAATTTTACAGTTTTTACCTCCTTTGACTGCATATTAAAAAAAATAGTGTACATTTCTTATTTCAAAACTGGAGTGTTTTTTTTTATTTATATCAAAGAATTATAATTTAACACTAAGTGGGGAAATTGTCATGTGACTTCTAAAATTCTTATCTACCATTTTAGTATGATTAAAAAGAAAGGTATTTAACCTAAGTTTTAAAAATCTGTTTGTTTAAAATTAACCAATTTTTAGCTGCTCATGAGACAACAGCGAGCGTTTCAACGTTTTTGAAAAGCATCTTGAGATAACATTTGTTATGAAATGGCAAATCATCTATTTTCTGTTTATATCAACCACACATGGTTTTGGCAGCTAGCTATGTGATATAAGAATAGACAGCAACGTAAAAGTTAGCACCGATAAAGTAAACTTTCCGAGATTAATCTGATACAGCAACTGGACTTGGTAGAGTTTGTGATGGCGTTTGACTGCTAGTGTACCATCCTGTCTCCCATTGAAAATGTATGGCGTATTATGAAGCGCTAAATACGACAACGAAGACCCCTGACTGTTGATCAACTGAAGTTGTTCATCAAGCAAGAATGGTAAAGAATTCCACCTCCAAAGCTTCAACAATTAGTGTCCTCAGTTCACAAACGCTTATTGAGTGTTGTGGAAAAGAAAGGTGATGGAACACAGTGGAAACATGAGCCTGACCCAGCTTTTTAGGAATGTCCATCTTGTCTTTGCAGTGTATTCAGCTGAATATGGGTTTAACAGGATTTGCAAATCACTTTGATCGGTTTTTATTTTCGTTTTATACAATGTCCCAACCGCACTGGAAAACCAGAGTCTTAACAAGAGGAACTCTATTTTTTCCAAGCTTCATCTGTTAAAACTGCTTACATACTGGAACCCACACTGAGCCACCACTGTCCTTGTAAGGGGAAGGACATGACCGACTGGGAACAACTCACAGCCTGTAAACTAATTACGTCTGATGAAGCGTTTGACGGAGCGCCACACACAGAATAATCAGTCGTACATCAATAAGACACAGTGGTTACAGAAAAGTCGACACAACACTTAGCAGGCACTTAGCGCCAGAAATCATGTCAGAGCTTTTGGCTCACAGTATCGTCCAGTACACAGATGATTCAATTACTCAGCTGGGACAGTTACATAAGAAGGAACATGAGCGGCAGAGGAGATGGGGTGGGGGGTTGATGCCAAGCAGCCCCTTCAGATTGTCCCAGGCTGGCGTTCACTTAAGGTCCAGTTAAGATCAAAATTGGCAGAGCAGATCTGATCAAGTTATTCTGTTGCATGTTTGATCTTTGGACTTCTTTGAGTCTTCTGGATCTGGGGTGTGTCAAAGTGGTGCCAGCTGGACGAGCAGCAGCAGAAGCAGGATGATGAGGATGATGAGGATGGCATCAAGCAAACATTGATGATTTGCTTGTTAGATGAAAAATGATTCAGGTTAACCATCCAATCAAAGCAACGTTTGATGCTAACGCACAAAAAAAGCAGGTAAAAAGTTGATCCATGACGGCTACTCTCATTTCTCTTAAAGCCTGCGGAAACCCAAATCCAAGTAGACTTATGGTAGAACGGGAAAAGAGAGTAATCTCCATAAAAGTCAAGATTCAAAAAGTTCTTAGAGAGTTTTAAGCCAAATTTCAAAGTCTACTGAGCAGCTATTTGTCTGTTTACAACAAGCATTAGCAAAGTCTCTGAGCCAACATTGACAGCCGTTGGTGACTATTGATAGCTCTAGTTGTGCAGCCTCTCCAGCGCTGGTCTATTTCCAGCTGCTAGTGTTGAGTCGGAGCTTTTATGCTTTATTTTCAGCTGAGGATGTCTTGCATCAGAGGCCCGAGTGTAACCGTAATGATATAGCACAAGCTAAAACTACAGAGCTGTCATTTAGCATTGCAGATAAAGCTGTTTGGCATCGGCAGAGAAATTCGGCTAATTTTTCATGGGCGCATGTTGCTCATCCCATAAATACGTGTTCCTTACAAATGTGGCTCCATTTTAAAGAGATGTAAACAGACTTTACAGCACCGTAAGATTTATCACAAGATAGCATTTTAAAACTAAGAAATGATCTACCAAACAACACAGTCTTACTTTGTGCTTTGCTTAGACAGCAAAGTGTTTTAAGTCGAGGTTCAGTGGTCAACTGGAATGTAAACATCATGCTGTTGGCACGCACTATGCTAACTGTCAGCTGTGTCAGTGAGTT
This sequence comes from Labroides dimidiatus, assembly GCA_030710495.1. Taxonomy (NCBI): domain Eukaryota; kingdom Metazoa; phylum Chordata; class Actinopteri; order Labriformes; family Labridae; genus Labroides; species Labroides dimidiatus. The sequence goes on from CM061155.1 coordinate 28,709,624, forward strand.
AGCATTTGAAATGTGATAAGTTACACCCATTTGCTCTTTAAAAACAGCCTCAGAAGCTTTCATAACGTTTATTTACTTTGTACATCACCGTTTTCTTTGTATGGTTGACTTTTACATAATAAAGAAAAACCAGCTTGGCACGCAGACGGCTGCATTACACAATGAGCAGGAGTGAACCTGCATGCGGTGGGTCCACACTGCCAGCTAAGCTAACTAGCAGAGTGAAACAGGTAGTCAGCGTGGCAGCATCTGACATGCAGGGTTGGTGGTGTTGTTTTGATGGGAGGGGCTTAGTGAAGAAATCTGGGGAAGCGGAAGGAAAGGTGGAAGGTTTTTCTCATTCGACCAGGCAAAGGGCCAATCGTGGCCTGAGGTCCATTTTCAAACAGCTCCCAGCCTTTCATCTTACAATGTATTAATCATGGCACTGAAATTTGTCTGAGGGTCCTTTGTGAAAACATGGTAACATTGTTTACACACAAGACTTCAGCTGTTAGCAGCCCATAGCATGTCAATGCTAACTGATCTAAGGTTCCCTGCAAGCAGAGGAGAAGGAGGCGAGGACATGTGCTGGTACTGCGGTGCAAACTAAGAAGAGACGACACCGACCCGTCCTCCCAGCCATTGTTTTGGAGAATGTAAGATCTATCGACAATGAGATGGACGAGCTAGCCGTGCTAACGCAGCACAAGAAGGAATAGCGTCAGACTTGCATCATGCTATTCACAGAGACATGGCTAACGGAGCTAACACCGGACACGAACACCACATTGAAGGATTTCACCTGCTGTGAGCAGACAGGATACAGGAGAACAAGACCGAACAGACTGGTGAAGAAGGCCAGATCAGTCCTGGACCTTGTGGATCCTGTGGAGGTGGTGGCGGACATAAGAATTATGGCCAAGCTGTTGTCTCTGATGGACATTTTTTTCGAGTAGACATCTATCATATTATACTTTTTATATATTCTTTGAATTTTTGCACTTTACACTTTGTTTTCTGCTGTGGCTCATAAATTTCCCTTCAGGGATCAATAAAGTGTGTGCTATTCTATTCTATTCTATTCTATTCTATTCTAAATGAATCATATTCTAAATGATGTGTACGCTAAAGCTAAAGCTAAAGCTATGTACATGCTATGTACAAACTCAACAACTCTTACAGCTGACATCTTTAAATGAACAGATTTATCATGCTTTGAAAATATTGAGTTCAAAAAGACACATTAGAAAACAAAAGATTAGATTAAAGTTATGAAATGGAGCAGGAAATTAACAAGTTGCTGTGTGGAATTTGTCAAAATGCAGGATCAGAAATATTTGGGTTTAAAAATGTTGTTTGACGTCAAAATCGTCTGAATCTGAAAAGCAGTCCCGATCAAATTAAGATCCTGATCCTGCCATAAAAACATGCTGACATACTCCGCTCATATCGTAATGGAGAACATTTTCCTTGGTCAGAACCTGAGTTTGCTGATGTTTACGTAGCACGTAACACCGAAGAAATCTTCTGTAATAACGGCACAAAGACGTTAGCCCTCTGAAAAAAGTTTGGACACCCTGGAGCTGACTTTTCATGATGGAAAAAAAAGTGCTTGATATTTTATTAGACTTTAAACTTCAATATCATGAATTTCATGCCACTGTCATGGAGGCTTTAACATGTTCCTGGATAGAGCACACTAAAGCTCCAGGTATTCAGTCAGGTGGGATCCCTGGCATGGTTCTTGGGGGTCTTGTTGTGTAACTAGGGGACATGAGGACTCACTGGCACAGATATATCTGTGGCAGCATGAGGCCGATGTTCTCTCTAATAAAACTTTATGTACTGTTAATCCTCAGTAAGAATAAACCCTCTGACTGGCTCACACCTGCAATCTCTCGCTCCAGTTGTGGTTCCCACTCTATATCGAGGTCTGAGCCCTGAAAACATCACGGCGGTTATAAAGGAAATGAAGGTTTTCAGCAAAGTCAGCATTCTCACTCATCCTGAGCAGAAAGTTGGACAGAAAACGTTTTAGTTTCTGCTTTGTTTCGACGGTACATACCTCGATATGCGCTAACGGATCAGAGTTAAGGGTTTATGACAGATTCAAAAGCTGAGTTACATGAAATGTTGGGAGCTGAACTGACTAGCCTTGTTTGTCTTGGTACATCACGGTCATGTCAGACCAACAGAGGAGGTGAAGAGGCGACGTTACACTCTCATCCATCATCTGTCTGCAGGAAATGAATCACATCTCACTAATCTCACATCTCTCCGGGCTCAGTCAGACTGCTGACAGCTGACACCTCCCACAACGCGCTGACTGCAGCAGCTCGTCACCACAAACAGTTTTCTGGACATTTCTGTCTGAGACAGCTTTGGGTGCACAGCTTGGATCAGTACAGCACTATTTAAATTTCAGTTTTCATTTAAAAAAGAAAAATCACATCAATCATCTGAGCTATGTCTGATGTGCTGCACACACTTCTACTAGATTAAAGGCCTTGTGAGGACTTCAAAAATAGTCTCGTTTTCATATATTTGCCTGGTCCTAATCTACGATTCAAAATGAGATTATCAGCACCAAAATCGGTCATTTCTAAACGCTACTGACGTCAGCAGTGAGTTTACCCAGTCAGAAGTCACATCTGTGTTTTTCTCTGCTATAAAGGATTTCTTGGATTAATTTAGTAGTGATGGTGGACACTGGAGCCGGACTGTCAGTCAGAAAAAGGACAGAAGAGAAGAAGAAAGATAAACAGGAGAGCGATAGAGCACGGGCTAAACTGTTTGGTGAGGTTGGAGTTGGTAGATGAGCACTGGTAGGACAAAACCAGGATGTGCCAATTGCGACCCCATGAAATAAAACTAACTGTAAAATACATGTTTGTTTTAAGCTGAGTGTCCTCTACATTAATCTAATTTCATATCTAATAAAAATAATTTCAAAGATTTATTTAAAAAACATTGTCTACAGAGCTGCTGCTTCGCCACCACTGGACGTGTCAGATCACAACCTGTTTTCCTGCAGACCTGCTGTGGACCCTGTGCACTGAGGCAGCCTGCAACTACCCTCACAGTCAGGAGATGGACACCTGAGGCTGGTGAGGCTCTGGGGGACTGCTTTGAATGCACAGACTGCAGTGAGCTGCTGGAAACAGATGAGAGCAGCATGGACGTCAACAGATTTTATTTCACGTTTTCTTTTAATGTTTGTTTTATGTGATTTTTATGATTTCATCAGCCAGACACCTGAATTTACCTCAAGGGATTAATGAAGTACATTATGATCTTCTACTCTAAGAGTATAAATTCAGTCTTTAGTGGTGTCCCTGGTTTTGACTCAGTCCTGTTACCCTAACACATCGACCCCTCTGAAAAATTTGGAATATTCCAGGTGTCACATGGTCCACAGGAAGTAGCATCATTCAGATCCTCTGCAGGCCATGGGAAGGCCCACAGTGCGTTGACTCCTTTATGTTTCTGTATGTTGGATGATATTTACACTCTGACTGAGGGGCTTCAAATCTCAGCTCAGTCCTCTTACTGAAATTATTTTTTTCATCTTATTTCTTTATTTTTGAAACACAGTTTTTGTTGAATCGCTGTGATGAGCTAAGTGTCAACATGCTGTTAGCATAAATGCTATGTGGCTATATTTCATGTGTTTGCTAATTCAATGCTAAAAACTCATTCCTGTTACTTTCAGTCCTGCTACTCAAATGAGGAGGACCAGGACTGAGGACCAGGACCAGGAGCCAGTAGAGTCCTCTAGTCCTCTAGTCAGTTGATTTATTAGTCTGAATATTAGTTCACCTCATGCTGATTTTTAGCATTTTAGAGTTTGAATGACTTCAGTTGTTGAGATTTCAGATCAGTTTGATGATGTGAATATAATCCTTACAGGAAGTGCTGCAGAAAAGCAGCAGGAAATAAGCTGACAGACTTTAAACAGGCTTTTTACACCTCACATGAGTTTAGAGAACAGGAGTGAGAAACATGAAACCATCTTCTGTTGATTCTAGGAATCTGTTTTCCTCTGTTTCTCTGACCTCCACATCAAATGGAGAGAAAAAACACCCACACCTCCTTCTCCTCTGGTCTCACCGTTGGCCAATTATGCGCTGTCAATCCGTGCAGCAGCCCACACAACAAGTGCTGTCAGATAATGTTCAATTAGAGCCACAGCGGGCGCCCAGGACCGCCGACCTTCAGGGGAAACATGGGCATTATGAAGACGAGCAACAACGAGAGCCTTGAAGGTTAGATGATGAAACACGACGGTTGTTAATAGTAAATATGGAGAAACAGTGAATTGTATCTACAGCATGTGGTTTTTAACTGTTTTGTTCGCAGTTTTAAAGCATCTGCACTCAGTCTTTCATTTAAAGGGTAAACAATGCTAACAGCACGGCTAGCTAAAACATCTGAGAGCTTTATTGGCGCAGAATGATTTATATACATGATATATATACAGGTTCTGGGCAACAACAAACGACATATTACAACAGTATGGCTCGGAAGTAGAAGAGTCCAGGTGAAAACATATGGTGCATAAAATATACGACAAACGAGACCCAAAAACAGAAAACAGAAATCTGTTTGCGTGCCCGTTACTGACTGCCTCATTGGATAAAGAGCAACAAACAGGAGGTAGAAACATGAAATGACTGAGTCATTTCTAAGTTATATGAGTAAATATTGTTGAGACATGATGATCGGATTTCCCAGAGTCTCTGGATTATTTTTTTTTTCTTTAATTTGCTCTCCAGTCTAACGTTTTTAAGATCTTCATCTTCCGCTGACGTCAAACTGCTGGACAGGCAATCTTTCTCTTACATAAACCAACGAGGCCGATGCAGCAGAGGAACTCAAATCCTCGTGAAAAACCCAAAGCTCTTTAGCTTCTTTCAATGGCACTGCTGCATGACTGCCCGCTCTCTCGGCCTCGAGCGCTTCCGTCAGTCTCGGCCTCGAGAAACCGCAGAGAAAGAATGTGAAAGCTTCCACTGCGTCACGACCTCCGGTGCTTTTGTTTTCTTTACATCTCTGCGACGCTCTCGTCTTTTCATTCCTCTCTGACTCTGAGAGAGGATGAGATTGGGGGGGGGGATACTGCTCCGCTCTGATGAGAGGGTTGCATAAGACGTCAGTTTTCTCCTCCTCCTCATCCAAAGTGCTGAATCTGGGTTAATGCTGCTGGAGGCTGACGGGAGCAACACAACAAAGTCTGATACAAAAGAGAGGTCACATGAGCTGAAGAGATCATCAACAAGACGGCAGGATAACACTTCCTGAGGGGTCAAGGGTCAAAGGGTCGAGGTCAAACCCAGGGCTGAGTTCAGCCTCAGTAACTGAGCTCATCCAGCGCTCCAACCCAGAACATTCTGACAGTTATTTCAGTCTGTTTGACACAAAAACTCTAATTTTTATTTCTCGTCATTTCTCATTTGGGCGAGGAGAGTTGAAGAATTCTTCAAGATTCAAATTCCACCAAAGAATTTGACAAAAGAGACAACAAATAGTATCAGAAATCTGATATCCAGCAAGAATAAGACAACATTTAATGTGTAAAGCTCCACAATCTGATGTCCTTGGTTTCTAAGTGCTGTCTCAGCTGAACTAATCAATCATTTCTGATGAACTCCAGGAGGCTGGGAAATGTTAACTTTTATGCGCTTCCAGCCATTAGCGATGAAAACAGACCGTTTGTACAAATGTTTTAAAAAAAATCAAAAAGCAATATGCATGAGCCAGGCTAACGCCCCAACAGAGCATTAAATTATACTGAGGTAGACTCCACAATTACAGGAACTAACTATAGGATTTCACCATCTGTTCAGCTTTTTAAAAGATGGCGGACGTCTTGCTCATGTGTCGCCATTTAAGACGACAAATGTGAAAAGAGAATGAATATTTGGGGATCGAAAAAAACTCCAAATGTATATTTAAGACGGCACAACACTTTTCATTTTTTATCCGTATTCATGCAGAGTAGTATTGCCCAATCTGAATTGATTGAGTAGATAGTGTCGGGCGATACTGCAAAATTTGGTATTGATCCAATACCAAGTAAATACAGGGCCAGTATTTACATTTTTACATAGAAAAAAGTTTGTCAAAAATCAGGAATAACAAACAACGATTAAAACTCATGTTTGTGTTCAAGAATGAAAGTAAATTTAAAAAATAATAATTTGCTTTATTTTTTTCCCTGCTTTTTTATAAGATAGTACATTTAAACACCAATGGGTAGCAACAATTATTATATTTTAGCATTAAATATATAATTTTGATTTAAGAGTTGCAAATTCCAGTGGATTAATCAGCTCCCTGGATATTGTTGGTTATGCTGAAGGGACTCAGTCTATTTCTGGTCCTGGGGTCTGGTTGAAGTTTGATTATTCTCCTCCTCCCACTGTTTACTTTGACTCAGAGTTCTCTTTTTGCTGTGTTATTAGATGGTATATAAATTTGTGGTGTTGCCGCAGAACCTTATTTGTTCTCTGAAAACATCACAGCTTGCAGTATTTCGGTCTGCAGCTACAAAATAATACCAAACGATGATCCTCTCTGCCACTGTGCAGCCAGTGGTGTGCATCTGAGTGACGTGACTGAGCGGCTACACTCACAATAGAGCATTACCATTTATTAGCAGTCGTCTATACAGCTAATGCTATAGTCAAATGGGCTGCTCCATACCGTAACGTTAAGAACTATGGTCCGGTTTGTGTGATGACTGGACGTGCATATGGGCCAGGTTACAGCTGATGGGGGTCAAAGAGTTCTGCCTGCCTTTGCTCTCAAAACTGAACTTTTTAAAAATGTTTTATTTTTTTTTTTTTTTGCCTCCTGATATTTGATTTTAAACCTCTTGGACTACAAATGTACTACAAATGAAAAAGTACCCTGAGTACCATAAAGAGTATTTACATGGTGGTATCCCATCGTGTTTCATAGTACAACATAATAGTTAAATAAATTGTTAACTTGCCTGATATTTAGTTCTTCTTCTGAGTTCAATCATCCAAACAACACACAACAAGATTAAACAGCAGAATAAGCTGTTTGGCATCAGCAGACAAGATTTAGCAAATTTTTTCAGGTTGTAACCCACAAACTCAGCTCCGCTGCTCAGACCCAGTTTGGTTGAATCAGCATACGTTGAGTCATTGAACCAAACAGTTTTGCTGAATTATGTAACTGCATCCAAACAGTCCTGAGGTCAGCAGCAGCGTTTCTCCCCTGAGACAGCAGATTCTGAGTCCAATCAGCAGCCAGAGACATGAAGCGTCACCGATTAATGCTTTGGAAATGTTTAATTTATTAACCTCTTAATGGGACTGTAATTGTAATTTCAGTGTCTTGAGTCGTCCCATCTCCTGTTGTCCTCACACCTCTGCCACAAAGCACTGCCCTGATGTGATTTCCTGCAGCAGCCTTTGTATCTTAAATTCTGATTCTAGACCTTTCACACCTTTCCACCCAGATACAGAGCCTGGGGTCTTTCTTAATTTCTGACCGCTCGCGTGATGATCGACCTTTTCTTCGGCTGAAGTCTCTATTTCATTCTTCACCAGAATACAGGACATTTCCACAACAGGACCAAAACTCAGAGGATCCCGTCTCACTTCGAAGAAAAAAGGAAATGCAGATTGTCCAGATTAAAAAAAAAAAAAAAAAAGCTCCCAGTCCTTCATGACCTGCTGATGACTTTTAAAACCGCCTCCGTGCTCTGAACACCATTATTAATCTCTGGGTTACATATCTGCCACAGCTGGCAGCTCCAGACCTGCTGGCAGAGTGACCTCCTCTGGTTACACAACTCATTTAAATCCACTTTAGTTTAATTTATATGTCTGCTGCCCTGCACTGGAGAGGAAGATCTTTCACTTCTGTGACTATTTTTTTGTTTTTGTTTGTTTGTTTTTTTTTTTTTTTTGTTTGTTTTTACTAATAGATACAAAGATTTTAAATATATTATCATTTACAGGTCTAGACCTGTTAACGCTTTTGGAAAGCATCTTGAGATAACGTTTGTTATGAATTGGTGCTATATAAACAAAGATTGATTGATTGATTGTTTTTTGATCTAGAGTTTCTTCTTCAGTTTGAAGCCTTGTCATGAAATCATTTCTGGAAACTTCCCTGACCTTAAAATTAAAACTGAACGGAGGGCTGATGATGGTCACTAGTAGCAGTGAATCATATGCATGTATGTGTAGGTACATATGTATGTATATATGTATGTATGTGTGTGTATGTATATGTGTATGTGTATATATGTGTGTATATATATATATATATATATATATATATATATATATATATATATATATATATATATATATATATATATATATATATATATATATGTGTGTGTGTGTGTGTGTATATACACACACACACACACACACACATATATATATATATATATATATATATATATATATATATGTTTATGTATGTACATTTATATATATATATGTTTATGTATGTACATGTATATATATGTACATGTCTTCATAGCTGTCACTGCTAGAATAAAAAAAATCAATGCATATGTCTTTTAAACGCTGTCACCAGACACAGTGCTCAGCTAAAAAGATAATGCAAACAAGGGGGGAAAAAAATTAAAACTGAATGAGGCTAAAGAAGGTAAAATTCTTCAAAATCCATTCAGTTCATTGCAACATATGGTTAAGTGTCAAAATTTTCAACAAACATTCATTGAATTAATCACACAGTCTATGCTTTAAGTCCCAATTTTTGAAAAAAGACAGAATATAGTTTTTTTAACCCACAATTTTAGTTATGGTGGCTCTTATTCTTTTTTTGTACAAAATAAATGTCACTTAACTTGAAAATATATGAAATACATATTTAAACAAAATAATTGTGGGTACAGCAGTGACACCTTCAGCATCAGTTAGAGCTAAAGTTTCAGACTCAGCTTTGAGAAAAAGTAAATACTGAAAGTTAACTTCAGTCTTCACTTACTTTGTCAGTTTGTTTTCATATTTAAATGCTCTAAAGTTGATGTTAAGTGTGGTTGGGTTGTGAATCTCCTTATTTTAACATTTGATATCCAATAAATTCAATCTATGTACAGAAATAGAGTAAAACATGACCTCGATACTCCATGTAACACAGTTTGTGCCGGCTGGTTATTGAGGGAAGTTATATAAGAGTTCTGCCCTTCCAGTGAGAATTTTCCATTTAAAATGAAGCGACCCGACAATGCAAATCACCGACACTCTGACACACAAGCAGCAAAAAGCATCACTGCTCTCAGTTCACAGCAGTGGTGCAGGAATCTCTGGATTATATGTGCGAAGTTTAGCAGATGATATTCATGTTTTTATGATTCATGAAGCTCACTGTTTGCTTCGTTAAGAGTTAAAAGGTTTCATGGTTATAAAATAAGTATTGTTTGAGATGTAAAGAGACAAAAGCGTGCAGCTGCATCCATTGTCCGATCAGTGACTTGAGCACAAAACAAAAGACGTTTCCCATTCGTTTGAATGGGAATTCATCGACGGCTTTATGTTCCTGCTGCTGAGAACCCAGACTGAGTCACGCTCTGTTTGCTTCTGGGTTACTGCTTTGAATAGCATGGACTGGTTAACCTAGTTCCTTTTGTTGATACTACATCCAGCAACCAGGTTATTTTAGTCATTACATCATCACAGCAGAAATTTTCCAAACTCATTTCCTTAACAAAAGACGGAGGTTTGGAAATCCTCGTATACTTCCTGTGAAGCTCAGCGTCCCCTGAACCTGCGATAAGCACTTTAATGTGATGCTTCTGGGATGGCTTTTCATCCCGTCATGGGATTTAAATGATGATAACTGGGAGACAAAGAGCTCATTCTGCAGCAGGAATGTGAGACTCTGATTAGTAATGAGAGCGCACATGCTTTCTGCGTAGCGCCGCATGAGACGAGCCGTGTGGTTTCACGTGCGCTCGGGAGACAAACTGAGAGTGTTTGTGTTTTCTTATGACAGGAAGAAAAGAAGAGGTCAGAGACACTGATACGGTCAGTGTCAGATCCAGGCCGCTGACCAGTTTTCCCCTTGTGAATAATGAAAGAGGGCTTCATCTGTGTTTATCCAGTCTTGGTGAACTCGTTTTCATTTGCACACTTCCTGCTGCACAAGACTTCTGTCTCTGAGGTGTGAGATAAAGTCAAGAAACATGAACCTGGAGATGAAGATAAAAGAAGGAAAACAGGAGCTTCTTGAACCGTGTTTAAACCTTTTCTCCAGTTACCTGAATCAGCCTGTTTAGCTCTGTTTCAGTCTTGAGAAACTTGTCACAAAAAGGGTCGAACGAACTCCAAAGCTAGGTGCTTGTTTATGTAAGCTTTTTGAAACCTTTTTTTTTATCAGTTCATACAGACTACACAGCTTTTATCAGAGCGGCGATCACCCCCGTTTCCACCAAGCAGTTCCACAGTATACCCCGCTAATAAATCCAACGAAGAAGAAAAACACGACACAGTAAACTGTTTCGTGACGCCAATTTCCAAACATAAAGAAAGTTCTCTTCAGGAAGTCAACTGGAGATTTAAACATGGTAGGGTTATGGTAGGTTGTTGTTCTTTATTACTGCTGTCAAACAGGAAGTGATGATTCTTTCGACCAATCAACAGACGGCAGTGTTTCTAGCTCCACCTTCTGGGGTCGGATTGATATGTTTGGCACCTCAACAGAAGAGTACCTAAAAGTGGGACGGTACGGGTCGGTAATTTGGGGACCTTTCCTGGTTTCAGTCAAAGGAAACGCCACAAAATGCGTGCTGTTCCGAGACGAACCGAACTGAACCACTTGCTACTCAATGCAGCATCTACCTACATAAATCTGTGCTGGTGGTAGTGGGTGCCTACCTCTAAACCACATAATCCCAGGACCCTGGAGGGCTTTATCTGCTGAAACAGCCCACTTACTATAATTATACATCTTATTACACAGCTACCCGTTTACAAAATCAGTAATCTAACATCAAATACTATAATTATTCTAAATAATTATATGTCTTCTGCTGAAAAAAAGTCTTTTCAAGTCATAGGCCTCCTAAGATTTTGTATTAATGAATCTTTATTGGAGTCAAATCAAAACAAATGTTATCTCAGGATGTTTCCCAAAAAACTTTATCAGATCTGGATTTTCTCATGTTTGGGTTTGCTTCCCTGATGGACGGATTCACAAATCAAGCAGTAATTTGGCGATCGACTGTCATGGACATTACATAAAACTGGACAAACAATGGTTATTCAATCCGCCCAGTGTTCTCAGTCGGACTGTAATTTCTTTGTGCCTAAATTTTCGGTGAGCTCAGCGTTGACTGGCTCCTCTCCAAACGATGACAGCAAACCAGTGTCGCCACAACAAACAGCCGCTGCTCCGGTTACATAACCTATAACCTCCATCATAACCACTTGATTCATTAGGTTTTCATTATTAGGTTAAAAAGTAAAGAGGGTCTGTCCCAAAAATACAACCAAAAGGGTTATTATGGTTATTAGAAAACTGAAATATCTGTTTCAAAATAAAAGCACCTTCCAGACTCTCTCTTATTTCCGTGTTTGGCAAACAGACAGAATTAATATTTTACTATGATACAAATCTACTGCTATGAAAGAAGACAGAGCAATGTGCTTCTTAAATATTCCATAGACAGCTCAAAATGTTATTTCTGTTGAATTAATCAGTCTGTGTGACACTAAACAGCCAGAAATAGTTTCTCCACCAGCAGGATTTGGCTAAAACCTCCTCAAACAGTCCCAAAATCTCTCTGAGCAATGTGCGGCGCTGGTGGATGTGTTGTTGTTTTTTTTCCTCACTAATCCTTGTTTTCTGCACTCGTCTCTGCATGTGATGTATGGATTATTTAATGTTTGTTTTGGTACGTTTCTAAACTTGTATTCTGGGTACAGCAGCCAAAAACAGGCGGTCCTCCCACTGCGGCTGCACCTGCAGGTCAGAGCACCGTCTCCCCCGCCGGCTCCTCTCTCTCTCTCTCTCTCTCTCTCTCTCTCCGTTACATAACCAACTCCTCCACTGGACGACGGAGAGGAAAGCAGTCAAAATACATGAGACTCAAAGCTTGTCCCAGGGGAAATTATCTAATAAATAGAAAGACTTTAAACCCAAAATTGGACGTCCATCCCTTCCCAGGCCTGTGAAGATGTGATGAGAGGATGTTCTGGAGTGCTGGAGGAACAAATGATGAACAAACCGTTTCCACTGCTACAAAGGAGTCACTTTCTGGGCTTTTATACTCAGATTTAGAGCAGCTTTTTTTTTTTTTTTTTTAATAATGTTATGCAACAATAGCCCTGACTAACGCTTAGCCATTCCTGCTAAAAATGTTGTAAAATTTCTCATATGTTTAGAAAAATATTGCGAGTAGTGATGCCAAAAACTAGATTATGGATGAAAACAAGGTTGGTTTAAAACCAGTGTTGTTTTAGTAAATGATGACGATGGTGAAATTATTTCATTGACGCCACTTTTATTCATGACGAAAACAAGACGGTGACGAGCTAAACATGGCTCTTTGACGACTAAAACATGACGAGACTGGAGGAAAATGTTAGCGTGTGGTCTGTCAGACGTCCAAGACGAGTTCTTTAAACTTCAAACTGTCAGCAGCATAAAAATGTCCGGTTGTTCTGTGGTTGGTTGTCAGAAACGATACCACACCATGGAGTCAACTTCTATGGAGTTCAGAGCGTTACAGAGCAACCGGTGTCACTGTGCTAACTGGTGACTCTCAGCTGAACGTGTCAGTGATGGTCGGCTGAGAGTCTCCAGTTAACAGGGTCACACTTTCCACTGAAACACCAGCGCCGTCTGCAGCTGTGTTATTAAACGTGTCTTCTTTATCAACCTCAGTGAACCAGGTTTGAGCTCCAATAATCAATATTAACTGCTGATGTTCTAAATCCAGTTTTTACTTTGAGTGTTTGATGAAAAGGTTGGTTTGGAGCCGAGGTTATGACCAAATATGGACTCACTATGGAGAGGAAATAATAAGTGAAAACCTTGTGGTAACTTTACACCAAGTCTTCAAATGACCAAAAGGATTTTCCCTGACGAGACCTCGAGAAATAGTGAAAGTAAAACCAATCTGAGGAACGACTGTGGGGAATTTTTGAAGTGTTTTACTTCCTTTATTTCTGAGTAATGGGTCATCACTGTGTAATAAGTGTGTTTGTTCTCACACACTCACAGATATTACGTAAATGTTCCAGTCATGTTCTTGCTCAGTGATTCGTCATCACTTCAGGCCTGCACCTGCTCTCCGCTTCTCTTCAATCACGGCTGAGAAGCTCATTGACATTAAACTCCAGGATGACATAATCAACCTCTGTCACACTCTCCGATGTCCAGCCGCAGTGATGTCATCTAATGCCCAGCCGACATGTAGCTGCACATTTGGATTAAGAACGCCCCGTATGGTGACGAAGCATTTACTGCGTCCGTTTGAAGAAACGTACCAAACAACTTCAGGTAACATCTCTACATCAGCTCTAAACCCGTCTGTGGAGAACGTGTGCGAAGCGTTCGTCAAACTTCGTTCAGTTATTCAGGATTATATAAAAACATGAAAGCCTGCAGCTGAAAACAAGACCAAAAAACCTCTAAAAGCCCACATTTTACATTGACTTTACCTTATACATGAAAAGTTTGCAAAAAAAAAATATAAATTCAGACTCGTTATTCAATAAAAACGCCAATCAAACACTGTTCCCAGCCTCTTACGTCAATGAATACGCTTTTCTTGCCCACATAAAATAAGCAGTTTTAGGATCTTTGATGTATCCTTACGTAATAATAAAATAACTGTAAACGTGTGACTGATAAAGGAGGTTAAATAAGCAAAAGGAAAACTTTTTGAAGCTAAATTAAAAAAATATAGAAAGGTAAAAACTTTTCAGAAAGTGTCATGAAAAAAACACAAATTCTTAATCTTTTTTTTTTTTTTTTAAAGTGTTTAATTCTTCAATCATTTTTGTTGTTTAGATCTTTTTAGCCTCATGAGAGTCTGAGAGGATAAATTCTCACATAAGAACTGGAGACTGAACCACTGAGAGAAGAGCCAAAACAGCATCAGCCAAACAGGAGATGTGAGTCATCTGTGCTGGAGTTCACACCCATTCAAGCAAATATAAACACTCCAACTCTCACTGTTACATTCCTGCTGCATACCAGCAATACATACCTTCACACACACCTCAACACACACACACTGAACAATGGTGTTACTGTCACAGCACTGCCGATTATTTTGCACAACGCTGGGATTAATATTCTCTGAATTCAGATTTGTTAACTTGCAGGTACTTACGTTTTTACACAATTGTTGAGAAACAAGTTGAAATAATCAAATCATATAAATTATATGAAATCATATGAAATGTGCATGGTTCCCAGATGATGAACCATACCTTCGTATGTCTTCTGTTTCTGCTCTTTTGCCACCAGCAGATTAAAGTTTTTGTCTGTTTCTGAAGAATTTTCACCGAATTTTGAAGGATTGCTTTGAAAGCTGTTTAACACATTCATGGTCCCAAGAGGATAACTCAGCATAACTTTGATCTCTGACTCTGCCAAACTGCAACAAGACTTAACCTTTATATCAACTGTTTTTGTCTGAGTAGGATGCTAACATTTTTTAAGGATGCTAACATGCTCAAAAAAAGCAGCAAGCTAGAATCGTCCTTTCCTTCATGGTTCTCAGAGGATACATCCTAATGACCTTTTCATGATCCCCAACAACAGCAACAAAAACTTCAAAGTTTGGGCTGTTGGGAACGTATTTCAAAACTATTGGATGCCTTGCCTTCAATTTTATTGTGGGCATTCATATCCCCAGAGGATGAACCCCAACTATTTCAATGGATTACTTTTAATTACTTTACTTGGGAATAGGATCATTCGAAATGTATCACTCGTCTTCTTAGTAACCTTCCAGCTTTTGGAAGATGCTTGATTATGATTGGTCAAAACCCCTTGTCAACAGTTATTAGGCAACTTTCATTGACATGAGCTACACCAGAGGCAGAGTTTAGAGCTCCCAGGGTTTAGCTTCTGCTTATTGACAAATCCGTTAGCTTTTGGGCTTTATATTGGTAACCAGTAAAACATTAGCTTCAGTTAGCATGCTATTTCAGCAGGCTAAACAACATGTTTATTTTCATACTGTGTCCTGATGAATGCAACTTTAGGTTTCCGGTTGCTACAAACAAAATTTCACCATGAGCCTTTGTGATTCTTAGCATGCTAACCCAATAAACCCAGACTTTTTTTTTTGCGTGCAGATGTTAGCGTTCAGTTTATAGCACACAGTTTTTAGCCTCAAAAAGCTTATAGCTTGGCATTAGACTCTTAGGACATACATTATTTATCATGACACATATCCCACAAACCATTATTTACACTTATCTCCAACTGCCGCTTTAAGTAGAGGAATGAAATAATCCTGCGATTTCTGCGAAAGCTTTCATTTACTCACTTTAAGTATCACTCCCCCCCAACCCCCCACCCGCCCGCTCACACACTCCCATTCACATCTTTCCCAGTATCCAA
Organism: Labroides dimidiatus; assembly: GCA_030710495.1. NCBI lineage: Eukaryota > Metazoa > Chordata > Actinopteri > Labriformes > Labridae > Labroides > Labroides dimidiatus. The sequence continues at coordinate 28,725,206 of CM061155.1, forward strand.
CCCCATCCCCTGTAATCCTCCCCAGTTTAGCTCAGCAGTTAGGTAAGACTACGGGAGGTGTTGTGTAACTTAGCACAAAGCATTCGACATCCAGACTCATTCTGCTCACTGGTCTGCACTCGTTTGTGTGTTATAGATGCATGACTGCACAAACACACACACACACACATACATACACAGCTCTTCTTATACAATAAGCTGGCATCAAGGAACTGGTGAAAAATGACATTTTTAATGGAAAGATTAGGAGTACCGGGACCAGGAAGCTGTGACATTAACGCTCTGACCTTTAAGAGTGATGTAATGAGTCTTATAAGTTCTTTTTTTTTTTAACACGGAAGACTTCTGATAATTACATGCAAGGGAGCGGGGATGAGCGGGCTATTTTTACATGTTATTTTTTCCATCCCCTTCTGTCCTTGGAGCGAGACTGGCCAGATGCCCTACTAGCCCAAGCAGAAGTGCGGCGTCCTCATTAGTGACAGAGAGGAATCTGTCACATTTTACCACGCAGTGGGACGGGCGGCCTTAACTTTCCTTTCTCGTGTCCCTCAGTACATTTCGTTTCACTTTTTAAGCGTCCAAAGTGGGTCAGTTTCTTTCCCATAAGTCTGTTCTCACTTATTTAGACTCGGCTGCAGTTTCAACTAATTTTCCTGGTGACTGTTTCTACATGATGTCTTCTTTCAAAGAGTCCTGCATGTGATATTAAGCCGTATCTTAACGTAATTACATCTTCACGCTCCAAAGATTAAAGGCTGGAAACAAGCTGTTAAAGTGTTGGGAGAGCATTTATCTCGTCTGACACCTTTCAAAGCGTACCTCCGAAGAGCCTGAGGGTCTGCTTGTGTCGACGTGAGGAGAAAATATGACGCATCTCGTGACTGCTGGTAAACATAAACGTCTCCTTTCAACTGCATACAAACAGTAAATCATTTTAATAAAGGGAGGGTCCGTCTTCCTTTAGATTACCTGACAAAATTACAATTTCATTTTCTTTGCCTGAGGGTCGCTGGAGCACATAAAGTTTAACTTCTTTTAGAAATAACGAAAACAACGCTGTGGCAACTCAATAGAAAACAGAGTCAGAGAATACATTAGGAAGGGAACAGTGTGGTGTATCCTCTGGAGACCATGCATTTCTGAGCAAGATTCAAAGGCAATCACTCCACAGAGCTCCATTTTCAGTTGTTGTTTTTTTTTTTTGTCTCATTAACATGAAAATCTCAATTTAGGAACCCCTAGTCTAGATATACCAAGCCAATGCTGAAGTGCTAAAAACTGCAGTTCCTCTAATGTCCACTTGAGGCCGGCTGCAGACACACCAGAAGCCACATACACACCAAGCCAAAAAAGATATTTTCAGCAAAAATAAACCTTGTAAGAATCGGCTCACTTCTCTATCGGGACAAAATTTTTAGAGACTTATTTTCAAGTTTTTTTAAACTTACGAGTTTTTTCCATGGCTGGGTTGACTGACAGGTGGGCACCCTGTAGCTGTCTGCTAAGGGGCTAAAGGCCCGCCTCTTTTCCTCTTCCTAATCTAATCAAAGCTTGGTCGATTCAAGCTTTTCCTATATGCTCCTGTTGACGATAGGCTTCAGAACTCTGTATTAGTAAGAAATGTGTGACATCATAGACACCATGCCCATATGTTAAGCAGCCTATGCAAAACACTAAAATAATTGTGTGATGTTTATAAATGATACTGAGGTCAACGAATAGCTCAGGGTAAAAAAAAAAAACAACTTTAAAATGTGGACAAAGAATCTGCTTTCATGAATGCAGGGATCTTGTGATTTCTTTCGTTACACTGAAAAGGTATTTTCACAGCAGATATTTTGATTCGTCATGGTAGGAAAAGCACATGTGTTACTAATTACATCAACAGTGACTCTTCGCTATTTCAGTATCCCAGTCAGCCATGACTGAGTAAGACCGTGAGAGCAGCTTAATGGAATTTAACCATCATTATTTTTAGAAATCACACCATCGTATCTCTGATTTGTCTTCTGTCCATGCGTGGAAAAAAAAAAACTATTAGAAGATTTATTGACATATAAGGGAAACAGAGAAACTAACATGTAAAGATTGAGCTTTCTGTCAATGCCAAGTGTAGCTCACCTTTTCACATTTAGAATCGCACGCTTCTTAAGGTGACCAAAGTAGCGTGCCCTGTTTCTATTTGTGTGGCAGCAGGTGATAAGCCCTTCTATGTCTGGAGTGCATCCTTTAAATCCACCCTCTACCTACTTGTTGACCTCTTAACAGAAACATACCCATGTGGTGCAAACTCAGTTTTCTGCAGCGATCATTCGGCTCAACAGAGAGACAGCCCGCGTGTTAGATTCTGAATTTCAAAAACCTTGAGATTTAAAATAACAGAGCAGAGACGACACCTTTAGATGCATACCCTGAGAACAGATCAGACCTGGGGTTAATCAGGTTAAAGATAGCAGCAGGTGAGCTGATGCTGTTCTCAGACTGACCCACTGTACAGGCTGAGTGATCTCAATCCCTTCACCTCCTCTTGGCTCCTCTCGCCTCCTGCTCACAGATTATTTGCCCTCCTTGTTTAGGTTAACCTAACACCCCTGAACTGGCTGAATAACGCTGGGGCAGGCAAGTGGTGGGTAAACACGGGGGTAGATCAGGGAGAGAGAGCGAGCAGAATGAGTACTTAAACAACGTAGGGGGCTGTTTGATCCAAACCAAAATGATAGGGGTAAAACCTCCCCTGGACCTCGGCCCGGACCAAACAGCCAGATCTTGGTCCGGACCAAGAGAGGTTGTATCTGTCCGGACCAAATGGGACCATGGTCTGGTTCATGCCCAGTGCAAAAGCATCATTTTGAAAGGATCGGACTGTTGTACCAATGACAGGAAATGACGACATGACCTTCTCTCCCGAGTCGGTATTGCCATGGCTCCTGTCAGCGACGATAAAGTTGTCGTCTGGTTATAAAACTCATTAGACGACCTCGGATCAGCTCTTCAAGTTAGCGTTGTTGGTAGTACAAAATCAGCAATAATATGAAAGTGGGAATGACGATTTCATTCATTGTTGACAACATTCAATACACATGTTATTCAACATGTAGTCACACGCCCGCCGGACAAATGACCAATCAGCATAAACTACGGAGACACACAAAGTACGCAGTTGATAATGATATAATGTAAGGTTTGGTGGTACATTTGCAAAAATGTCAAACAGACCAAACCAAATGTAGACAATGTAAAAAAAAAACAGACCTTGGTCGGAACTTTGAGAGCAGTGTTCTGTTACTTTTCAGTTTAGCATTGGCAGAGAAGATTTGGCAAATTTTTAATCAGCGCAACCCAGAAACTCCCTCGTCTCCTTATTCTGAAGGATAATGGAGATGTTTTGTTGAAAAGGGAAGCATTAATAAAAGATTTACGTAATCCCCGAAGAGATGTCCAAATATCTTTGAGATAAAACATTTACAGGTTGTTCAATCTGCGTTTACTGACACTGAAATCAAAAGCCTGTGACGCAGATTCCTCCCCTGCTGCTGAACTCAGACTTCACAGCAAACAGGCTGCTCTCACCGGCGGCTAACAAGCATTATTCAAATGTCAAAAAGCCTCCAGAGGTCAAGGAGAGTTTATGGATGCACTCATTTCAATGAGCTGTAAAATAGAGAACTGGGCTTCCTCTTTAAAACTTCCACTGAGTCATTTCATATCTGCAGCCCCGTGTTGAAACGGAGCCGCCTCGCCAACAAACATATTTATTCAGCCTGCTCATCACCTTGAAGAAACACTGCACGACACAGTTCACAGGGAAAGTGAAAATAAATAAAGGTTGATTCCATGTAACTTGAGCAAAGAGGGCAGGGATGTTTTTTTTTTCTTAACGGAGATGAAGCAGCCTGAGGGTTTCGTGATGAGGCGATGGAGCAGGAACAATATGAGACGAACCACTTTGACTGGACAGATTTGCATGTAATTTAAAGTAGGGATGAGTGAGAGCAGAGGAGTGTGAGGAGGGAATGAGTGTGTATGAGAAGTGGCTGATGTGTTGACTCAGACGTGTTTGTTTGTTTGTCACTGAGAAACTTTGGCTTCGTTGTTTAAGAGTTGACACAGATTTGACAGAAACAATCGTTGGCAGTGTTGCTGGTTTATGGAACTTTTCCGGTCAGACAAAAACACTGAAATCTGATTTTTCTTGTTGCATGACATCTTAACCTTTACCCTGGTGACATGGTGAATCATGGGAAGGAAAGTTGGTCGACCACAGCTCAATTTTCAGCTGAGAGTGTGGACCCGTCAAGACCATAGTTTAGCTGGTGCATTAAAAGCAGCATCATGTCCTGCAATCCGGACACAAAAACCAAAAGCTGTAGTGATAACAGCAACAACATTAAACCTGTAAGCTTCAAGGCCTTTAGTTTGGCCTGGTGGTTGAGGCATGCGCCCTATGTATGAAGCCGAGTAAATTTTGGTAGAAATTTAAGATTTACTCTTTTCACAAAAATAACTTAGTTTTCGTCAGATTTTAGTCTTTTTTCCCCTTGTTTCAGTCGACGGAAACTCAAAACGTTGTAGTCTAGTTTAAGTCACTACTTTATTTCACTGACTGTGTCGAACAGCCAAACTAGGATAGATGGAGCTGAAGCCCCAGATCATCAGATCATGGATTTTGAATGATAGACCATCAACCAAGAACCGTTTTGTCTTTTCTCATTAACGCAAACAAAAAATACTTTTCATTACCAGTCCATTTTAGCTTGTCATTGTCCTGTTTTCATCGTTAAAAGTTGTTTCATTAACAAAATTAACAATGGTACAAAAGGAATGATGCAGTATAAAAGATGCGGTTACCTTTTTTCCATCAAAGGAACCAGGTGCTTATTCAGTGCTAGTGCTTAGATGGTTCTAGGAACCAGTTTGGTTTTCCATCCTCAAGGAGGCAAGTTGGAGCCACCTCATTGCGTCACTGTAAAACGTCAGTATGTGTCTGCATACTGTAACAGACTTGATGGGTTGTTAAATATGTGTCGAATAATGGGGATGTGTTACTGTTAAGATCAGTTATTGTGTGTTTGAGAATTACAAGGCTCGGTGAATGCATCACCAGCCATGTGCGGTTTAGCTGCCAATGTCTGTGTGAGTTGTGGGACGCGTTTGTACGAGAGTTACACAGAGTAGAGCTGTTGTTTTGTTACAGTAGTTATGGCCAACAGTAGCCGGTGTTGAGTGCTCCAATAAACCATAAACATCAAACCTGCAAGTTTTACATGAGAAACTCCAACAGAATTAAAGACGACTCGCTCAGCAGCTTTTTTTTTTTTTTTTAATTGATGCTTTCCAGCGCTGATCGTCTGTCACGGAAACCCTGATGTAGTTGGTGCTTTACTCAGGCCCAGAACAGAGTTGGTGCTCGCTAAGCACCAGTTTTTAGCATCTGGAGTTGGTGCTTTGTCGGTGGAAATACAAAGAACCGGCGCTAACCCAGGCACTAGCCTGAAATTAGCCATAGAAAAGGGGTAAATGTGGTACTAAGGTGGGAGTCTAGGGTTCAGTTCCAATCACAGAGTCTATAGTACATGAAGGCAGTCTCAGTGATGTCATCCATCTGTTTCGGTAGCTGAGTTTTGAAGCCTACTGTCTGCAGATGCCATATTGGAAATGTCGACTCAACCTAACTGGAGACCGATAGTTTCTGAAAAGGCTGATTTCTGACCTTTAAACAGCACCAGGCAAGCTGTTCCCTCTGTTCTTTCTTTTATGCAAAGCTAAGCAAACTAGTTGCCAGTTTTAACTTCGTATTTTCCGCTCTGTACCTGACTTGCGGTACATATTTGGCCAAACTCTTTGTATGGTTCACCCGTCCAGCCTCCAGAGCAACATCGTAATTCATAGCAGCACCTCACTGTCTGATAATCTGACTCATCAGTGATGCTGCTGTAGCTCCTGTAAGTCAACCCCCATAGACCTTTATCTTCCTCTCATTGTATCTGATGGCCTACAGCCCCGAGGCAGCCGGCTAACAAAGCAATCAGGGCTGACAGTGTGACTAACCGGATAATTTTACCCCCCCAAACTCCTCTGAGAGACAAAATGACGGAGATAGATGAGGCTGATGAGAACTGAACGCTTCACTTGTTAAAGGTGACCAATTAAAAACGGGTTTTGAAGCCTCTCTGTCTGTTCTTTGTATTCCTCAGGTGGTTTCCGTGTCATGGAGACCAGCTTCCCCCTCCTCCTGCGGGACTCCCACACTCACGGGAGCCGTAACCAGACACCTGCTTTTTTGTTTTGTTCCTGGCTCTCCAGGTAGATAAAAGAACAGATGAGGGTGGAGGAGGTGGAGGAGGAGGGGGGGGGTCTGTGGTGTATAGAGGAGGAGAGGCAGGTGCGTCACAGATCTTTGGTTTCAGCTTATTTGGTGTGATCGCAGGCAGGGTGATAAGAGGACGGAACAACGGAGAGAAGAGGGAAGTGCAGCGGGGAAAGTTATTTGCCTTTAAATCGAAGACTTTTTTTTTTCTGACCAGAGCTGCAGTGAAGAGACGAAGACGGAGAGGGAGGCATATTTTACAGGAGGACTACATCTTTTCTTTGCGCTCAGGCACCTGGACGCTCTGCAGCAGACAGGAGTGCATTCATTAGAGACCCAGAGCCTGATAGCAGATAAAAAACCAACACTAAAAGGACATGAAGACCGGCAAGAAATCCTTTATAGGTAGGTGCTCCTTTCATTCCCTGTGAGTGGTATGAGAATGCAACTTTTCCTCCAATTATTCATCCCTTTATTTCCCAAATCAATCATGTGACTATTACATGTTCATCACCAAAGTAATCCCTCTCTTCCTCCTGGTATTCTCTCTTTTTGCTTTGACGTCATTATCACCACTTAGTTTGCTTCTTGGCAGCGAAAACCACCAGATGCCAATTACAAAATGCCTCATCAAGGGCTCCTCCGTCTGCTCTCCAATTGTTGTGTTGCTTTATTATGTAATGTCCGAACGCAGAGCCTCTCACCTCCTCCCTGCAGATCTGCTTATTTTTCCATTTGGTTTGTCATTTCCGAGGATAATAGCTACAGCTAGGCCTCAACAATTAAAAAAAAAAAAAAACAGAACAAAGGGGATCAAGTGGTTTTGGCTTTCAGTAATAACCTGGAAAAGTGTTGGAGAATTAAAAAGAGGGAAGCGTAGAACAAAAATGACTAAAAGTCCATCAAAAACTTTACACACAATGCTTTTCAGTGAACAAGCCCATCATGCTAGCTAAAAGTTAGCTTAGAATAGTGCAGCTTAAATGCTGAAAATGTAGGCAAACTCATAGGGCTCCTCTCCTCACATATGACCCTTTCTAAATCTCACTGACTGACCTGATTTTATCCCATTTATTCAGTCCGTTAAAATTCAGGTCTGAGTCCATGATCACGCCCAGATTTCTGTCATGGTCAGTGGTTGTTAACTTCAACATCCGGAGCTTCTCACTGACTGAGCTTCTCTCTGCTTTGGCTCCAAAAACAACAACTTCAAACAGGAGGAGCCCCAGGATGAAGCCTTGGGGGACTCCACCAGTTATTTTTGTCTGCTCCTACGTACAGTTATCTATAAATAGTCTCTATCCTTTAGATAGGGGTCAAAGTTTATGAACAAGTCTGAGCTGTTTGTCTTTGAAACTTAAGTCGATCACAGGATCATAAGATGTAGCTGCATATCATCATCGTTTAGCATGTGAAGGCTCCTAAAACTATGTTTTCTTTCGTTTATACTTTGGTTTTTTGTACATTTAAAACACAATGAATTCGTTTTTTTATTCAGAAAACTTAAGAGTTTCTAGTAAACAGGGTTTTCTTACCGTTAGACATGGCTGGGCTCAAATCGACTAAACTAGTCTTCCGATTATTCTGGCGATTAATCAAATAACTTAATACGTTTTTTTTTCATAGACTAGATGTTATTGCTCTAAGGTCTCAAATACACCAGATGCATCTGCACTTGGCGTGCCTTCATTTATTGTGATGTTTTGGTTTTTTTTTTTTTTTTTGTAATGGTAAAGCAAAATATGTTCTGGTTTTGACATGGTTTGTTTTAGGCCCTTTTTGGGTAGCCTCCATGTACAGGCAGCTGGACTGCAATGGAACAGATGAGACACGCATTGCATTGGCTTCACACGCTCTCGCGCCACATCCCTGATTTGTCGCGCCGAAGTGAGCATCTGACGTCTGCCTGTTGAGCGATGGCTTAGAGTGACAAACGTCACCCGTGATTGCCTTCAAAGCCAGCAAGGGGGAGGAGTTCGGATCTCGCACAGTCAGAACCAGTACCAGAGACCACTATCGCATTGTCACAACAACATATGGAAACCTACAGAGACGCGTCTGGTGTATTTCAGCCGTTACCGTTTGTTAATTTCCCTGTTATAGTAGTATAAAGGTTAATCTTTAGCTTAGCTGTTTAAATGTATTATGCCAAGCTAGGCTAACCGGTAGCTAGCTTTTGGTGTTAATTCTCATCTGTCTCAGACCAAAACATGTGGTTTAGCTAATTTTAAAGAACTCCTTTAAGATGTGTTTTGCAGTGTTAGCCACAGCTAGCTGTACATGTTTGATAAAACTCTACGATGGCCTGTTCAACATAACAATAAAGGATGAAATATGCTATAAAAATTGTGAAATATTAGGGTTATAATTTGCCCGGTGATAAAAAAATAGAAAATTTAAAGGGGTAGCGTTATTCTTTTTGTATTTTGAGAACAAATATTTAGTTAAATTGTTGGATTTCAACACTAAACATGGAGAAAGTTTTAAATTAGGAGGTTTTAAAGATGAATATCTCATTGCAATAACTGACCTCATGAGGTTTACGTTAAGTTTGCGATGCTATCCGCTCTCAGCGATGGTCGCTGCATGTGAGTCTACTTTATGACGGGTTCGTTAGTTGGAATAGGTTGATTTTTTTTCACCCCCCTTTACTTAGATAGCATCATAACACAGGTCGTGAGAGGAGAAACAGGAACTGCGTTAGAAAAACAGAAGTCACCTCAGCTCTGACTCATGACATTTAGCCTACATTGGAAACAGATGCGGTTTTTGAATGAGAGTCTGGAGCTCTGAATGAAAATGGCCTCTGTCTACTTCCTCTTTGGATACGGTTATAGTTTCAGTAATGTGATGGAAAAACAAACAAACAGAGAGAGCAGAAATTTGATGTTAGAGAACATTGGGAAAAGCTCGTTTTGGCGTAATGATAGTAATTATAGCAGTACCAGCAGTCACATTAATATAATTAATACAGGTTTTAAAATAGGCTGGATTGGCCTGCCTGCTTGGCAGGATATTAAAGAAATACATCATTTGTAAAATAAAATTGGCAGTTAATTAGTGAGTCATCACGTAAGAGAGCAAACACTCTTTAGCTCTTCTTTATCTGATGCAGCAGGCGCACAAGCAGCCATCTAATCCCCCGTGGAGAATCGTGAAAATAAAAAAAAAACCATGTCTCATATCCTGCCTGGGAATTCAGCAGCGAAAAGGAAAACACTGAAATCTAACTGTGGCGTCACGAGCCAAAATCTGCTCCCACGCGTTTCGAGGCCTGAGGCTGCACTGCGACGCAGGACGGCCACCTGCGGTCTGCATCTCTACAGCTCTGAGTATGATCGATGATCAGTGACTGTGAGAGAGTGATGCACACTGAGAGCACAAAGAGGGGGGGGGGGGGGGCACTGTAAAAACCAAGCAGGATGTGTTCTAAAGTGAGATCAGAAGCTGCAGGAGTTGGCATGACTCTGTAGGTGTGTGATCGCTCCTCTGAGCCGCTCCACAAGACCCACATAGTAATTAGAGAGCCTCCATCCTCATTAGGCGGCAGCCTTCCTGCCAGCCAAACAGTCGGTCACAGAGAGCCTGTTTGACTGTGTGACTCATGCATCCACCTTCTGCTGCATCCGACCCACTGCACTGAAAGCAGGCAGGAACAGGTCCAGTTTCTCGTGGACCGCCAAAGTGAGCAGCATCTGATTTCCAAACATAAATACTGAGCAACCAAGACGGTTTTTTAACCTCCACATTGGAGCATGGAAACTGCAAAAAAGAGCGCTGTAACTCTCAAAATAAAACAAACCAGATCATATGTCGCTTTACCATTACAACAAAACGTCACAATGAGCGAAGACACGCCAGGAGTCAACAGGTTTGAGGTTTTACAGCTCAGCACGAATGAAGAGAGGCTTATCAACGGAGAGGGAAGCGCGGGAATTCTTCTGTCTCACAGCTCCAGCTGCCCGACTGAACACGCAGCCGGTGTGAGTTGACAAACGCAGTCAACACGCAACGGAGCAGAGCAGGACTGCGGATGCATCTGGTGTATTTGAGGCATAACAGGCACAGCAACAATTGGCTGATAACATTTGTCACTCTGTGATTGTTTGATTTGCAACGTCTTGATGTGTTTACAATTTCTTTACGACGCCAAAAATGGCCTCCCAAAAGGGTTATGGGATGAAGCCGTTTTACAGAAGTTAAGTTGGGATATATCTTTAAATGTAACGTGATGGGCAGTCAGGAGTTAGCACCACTTTGCAGAGAAAGAGAAGGTTCAATGCTTGTATCGTAAGATGTAGAAGCTGATAGGGCTGCCAAGATTAGTCGACTAGTCACGATGACGTCGACGATCAAAATCGTCGGCGACTTCTTTAATAATCAACGTTGTCGTTTTAATATTTTTTTTAACTTTATTTTTCCCTCAAAACTGCCGCTGTACTTTCACCTGTCTCGTCTGCCGTTCTGTCCTTGATGCATACGTGCAGAAGTGGTAACCGGGGTAACCCGTGATGTCACCGGAAAAGTTACGCCCAACAGTATCATGGCTAGCCGGCAACAGAGCTCGAAAGTTTGGGAGCATTTTTCCAAAATAAAGGAGAAAAGTGTGCAATGCAAAATCTGCAAAGCAGAAATGTCCTTCCATGTCAGTACGACGGCGATGCACGAGCATCTGAAAAGACAGCACGCTGTGGCTGATTTATTTTCTGACGAAGAATGACAATCTCGGTAAGCTAATTGGCTAGTTAGCTGCAAACATTAACGTCAACAGGGAGCTACCTAATTAATAGCGATGTCATGTTTTAATAGAAAATTGGTACATTAAAAAAATGTCAGAAATGCTGCTACAAGCTGCAAAGTTCATTAAAAGCTGAATGAACTATGATATTAACTGTCTTCATTTTTAGTTAGCACATACCTTAAACACTTGAAGCTGGAAGCTAATGATGTTAGCTGTATGCTGGTGCAATAAGCTGCAATTTATGTATGATCCGAATAGTCGACTAATCACAAAAAATAATCGGTGACTGGACGATTATCAAAATAATTGTATGTGGCAGCCCTAAAAGCTGAAGCAGTCCACTTAAAAATTCCTTGCACAATATCTAGGCCAGTCACGGTTGCGTCTGAATAAATTCCAGCCAGCAGACTTGAGCAAAGGTTTCTGGGGAGAATGGAAACAAAGAGTTGAAACCGGTTGCTTTGCGTTAGCACAAGCTCACAGAACGGTATGTTTTGAAAATTTAGCGCCTCATTATGACTGTGAGAATGAAACAAGAAACACTGAAAGTTCATCTTTGGTGCGACTCATGCACCAACCTTCAGCCTCAGAGAGAGTCTATAATCATGTGGCACAAGTGCTATCACGCCGAGTCAGTGGGCGTTGTGATCGACGGCTCCCAGAGAGCTCTGCAAAAGGCTCTTACTGGATTTGCTGGCAGGTGACTCACATGACTGCTCGACAATGAACGAACAAGGAGAAGTGCTGCCGGTCTGCTCAGCATCAATCACAAGAGGGACGGGGAGGAAAGTGGGGCTGCTTTTGAGACGGCGCTACATGAAACCAGATTAATCTGGAACTGGAGGGATGTTCCCAGAGAGAAAGGGAAAGAGAGAGTAACTCTGATGTATGTTCAGTTCATTTCTGGTAATCTGAAGGACACGTCCACATCTCCAATCGACTCTTTCTACACCTCAGACAGAGAGAAACAAAATCAAGATCAAAGGGGAAACTGTACTGTCAGTCAGCTGTGGCAGACATCAGCTGACTCTCTGTTCCATCACAGTGGAAACAATGCAAACCAGTAGACTGTCCAAGGGAACTGCCTGAGCCGTGTTTGTCCTTCTCCACGTAACCAGAGATGACAACCTGATACACTTAAAATATTCAGAGTGAGACGACATGAGGTGAGGGAAAAGCCTCACACACGGCCGTGCAGAGGTGTCCCTGTCGGAGAAACTCGATCAGTCGTGTTTCTGAGTGTAAACAGAGCTGAAGCTGGTGAGTAGTCAGGGAAGCTTCCAGCTAGTTTCAGTTTAGGCCTTCATGCCACTTAACTTCCTCATCTGTGAACTACCGGTCCTGTGATGTCTCACTTCCATTACATTATGCATGAGTGTCACATGTCACAGTCCTGGGACAAAAGCCAGGAGTTCCCCGCTGACAGAGCTCAGCTGAATGAGTCTCTGAGCACTGAGGCAGATGTTTTTGGGAACACGGTAGGAACAAGTACTCAGATACTGAACAAAAGTAAAAGTACTGCCAGTACAGAGATCAGGGATATGTTTTAGGGTTTTAGGTTTTGACGTCTCATTGTAGAGACGTAGGCAAGTATGACAGCTATTTTCGCTAAAATGAAAAAAATGGCAGAATTTGACAGTAAAAATTCTCAAAGGCATCAAACACTGATCGAATGATACCCAAAACAACTGTACAAATATGTCCAGAAGCCTCTGTCCTAAGAGGGAAATTTGTTTCATTATTACAGATTACTACAAGGCTGTGCTGGATTCTACCTTCTGATTGGTCAATTGTCCACAGCAACAGTCTGTTATTACTCCACAGCAAGCTGTTGCTATCATAGTTCTGATCAACAACTCTGGAAAAGCAACGGTAATCAAACCAATCGGCCAAAAGAAGAAGAAGAAAAGAGATTAAAAACAGGGGAAGACAGGCAGGGGAGTCCACAGGGTCCAGGACTGGTCTGGACTTCCTCACCAGTCTGTTCAGTGTCGTTCTCCTGTATCCTGTCGCTCACAACAGGTGAAATTCTTCAATGTGCTGTTCATGTCTGGAGTTAGCTCCGTTAGCCATGTCTCTGTGAATAGCATGATGCTAGTCTGCTGGTATTCCTTCTGGTGCTGTGTTAGCATGGCTAGCTTGTTGATGTTGTCTCTTCTTAGCTCGGACCGCAGTACCAGCATGTTGTCCTTGCCTCCTTCTCCTCAGCTCGCAGGCAACTTTGAACCAACTTTTTATGGTCGGGATCAAGTGGCCAAATATAGCATTTACAGATTAAGCTAGTGCAGTTCCTTGAATGGCCACTCGAGGCTAGCTCCAAAGGCTGAGTTAACTCCATTAACACCAAGACCAAAAGGACCATTTTTTTTACCCTTAAATAAACAAGAACACAGCGTGATACAGAAACTGTTTTGGTCTGAATAGCTCATTTCTTTGTTCATGCACACAGTACTGAGAGCGATTCTTCTTTTAATGCTGCTGTGTTGATTTTAATTATTCACGCAAATTAGATTTAGAAGATTTCCAGGAGGCCTTAGGCCCCTCTCAGCTGAGAATACATCCATGTTTAAGTCGTCTATGGATTCTTCTGATGAAGACAAAGAGATGTACTGATTTATGCTAACGTCTTGCCTTGAATCTCATGTCACCTCTTTGAATAAATGAGGCCTTCATGTGTTTTTGGTACAACATGTACAACAGAGAAACAACAGAGACATGTTTGTGTCATTAACCCTCCCTGTGGGAGAACAGTAACAGGCCTGTCTCATCTAAAAACCATTACTGCTCTGCAAGCGATCAAAGAAGACTTTTAATCAGCAGACCGCAGAAACTCATCAGGACTTGCTTTAATTTCCACTGCGGCTCCCTCTCCTCCTCAGGCGGTATAGCTATCTGCATTATGGCACAGTTATGTAACTTTCAGGGTTAGTGGACCACATCTCTGACAGCTGCTGGACTCGTCAACATGTGCAGCTTAGAGGAGCATGATGTCATATGCATTTTCTACGAATTTATATAATTCTGTCGTGTAAAGTCAGCTCTATAACCTTGACCTCACCAGCTGTGGAGCAGCGGTACTCAACCCGTGGCTTGAGAGCCGGATGTGGCTATATCATGTCAAACTTGAAATAAATAAAACTATTTTTAAAAAGGGAAACATTGTCAGCAGAAGTGATATACTACAAGTACGTCCCCAACTCATGCAATATCATCAACCAAACAATACTTTTATTCAGTGTGGCTCCGTAACTGTGCATGGTTGAGTACCACTATTTGGAGGGCAAAGCTATTTGCACAGTGCATTTAAGTGGAGGAGAGATGGATCAGCTGTGCAGAGCTGTTATTTTTCCATCTTTTTCCTTGAATTATAGCTCTAGCGTGGATTAGCAGGGTGAGAAACTGCAGCTGTTGCAGGCGGAGGATGAATGCAGCAGTCGTGACATACATTTCACTCCATCCTTTCAAAATAAAAGTACTGCAGGGAGGTTAAAGAGAACGCGGTTTCTCTTTTTTCTGTCTTTTTTAGTGTCTGTATGCAGCTAAGAAATCACATTTCAGTTAAATAGTACAATATTAAAGTACATTGTCGAGTCAAAAACTTTAATTTTTTGCACATGATGACTTTTGTCAGATGGAGATTTCTATTGAGAGAAAAAGAAAAAAGGAGGAGGATGAGAAGGGGGTGCCGATGCTCTCCTCCTCCTCCTCTTCTTCCTCCTCTGCTCTGAGCTCTCCTCGTCATCCCCCGCCTCCTACAGGCAGACTGTGGCTGCAGCGGAATCCCGTGACGTCACGCATCCCCCCTCCCCTTCCTCCCCCGCAGCAGCAGCAGAAGAAGTTGCCGTGGTTACGTAGGTGACGAAAAATGGGCGGGTCCGCCACCTCCTCCTGCACCACGTGCTCGGTATAAAGCCGCTGGCTGGCTCGCGCAGCAGACAGCGGTTGTTCAGAGCGGCGCGCGGCGGGTCGAGCTCTGAAACGCGGCGCGGTGATAGTCTGTCATAACAAACCGTTGGAGGACTGTTGAGGAGCTGTAGTCGATTTTTCTGTCTATTTTATTGGATTACCGTGTTTGTCGCCGTCAACATGGCTGTGACTGAAGCTGGATGTGATCTTACTTACTGCAAAATGAGAGGGATTGTCGCTGTTCTTACCGGTAAGAGACAAAACCAAAACAAATATTTGATTTTCACCGTCACTTCAGTTGCGTTTGGGTTCATTTACGAACCACTTCAAACGAACTTCTTCTTAAATATGACCAAAAAAGCCTCAAACAAAAGGGATCCCTCCCTCCAAATCTCGCGGTTTAATTCCCTAAATTGTGACAATAATCTCAGGGATTAAATGTAACTCTTAAGCAATAAGGCTTAAAAATCTCCAAACTGGCTATTTCTGCTGTGTTAAGACTCTGTGATGGAAAAATGCTTTGTTGGCCATCACTGTTGGTATCTGAATGAGTGACCCAAGAGGTTGCATAACCTATAAGCCCGCAGCATTAGGTCTATGCACAACACGCAAATCTACCCCAGAACAGAACATGTGGAAGACATTTAAACAGAAGATTACTGCTCAAATGTTTTCCTTTCGCTGAGTGATTTGATTTTTGGTAAGTTTGGGACTGTGGCATTGATGTGCATCCTTGTCTCCCCCCCCCCCCTCCCCTCTTCCCACTGCAGCTTTCATCAAGGAGAGGAAAATGGGGCTGAATGACTTCATCCAGAAGCTGGTGTCTACCCCGCATATCTGCCAACAGTGAGTACTCCCCCCTTTTTTTTTTTAAGGAAAAATATGTTTTGTTTTGTTTTGGATGGAAAATTGGCGTGAGAAAGAGGCACAATTAAGAAGCGTCATCTGGCATGTCCTCCTTCCTGGCCCTTGTGTTTTTTTCCTAATCATTAGCCCATTCACGATCTTTGTGCAACAGCCAATCCAATCAGCCACCTGAGTTTGGCAGGACAATCTGTGCAGAGAAATAATCTGAGCCCAAGAAACCAGGGTAAGAATAGTCCTGTCATGACGAGCCAGAAACGGCGTCCCTACATGCCTAATCACCTCCGCAGCAAATCCTCTCTGTCCCCTAGACGAGGATAAACCGGTAATTCAGTTATTACATGATACATGGCTCGCGACCATGACATGCCACCCAGCCAGGTCAGGAATAAGGAGAACACGGAGAACGCAGACCCTGGATCCATCCCCTTTGGATGTTTCAGGGGGAGAAAGAACGGGTGTCTGAGCAGAGTCCTGCAGAGCCGCTGTCATGGCTCAGAGGCTTAAGCTTTTTCTCAGACAGGTTAGGCTCATGAGCGCGTCCTGAACTCGACCTGTTTCAATGAGTTATTCACGCCCCAGCTGGGAGCGCTCATTCAGCTTCACAAGCTGCTCCAGATCCGGGGTATTAGCCGGGAAAATAAAAGATTTAACCCCCAGCGAAAACTGAAAAATGGGTCAAATCAGATTTCAAAACCCGTCTTCTAACTCGCTCTGCGTTTATTTCCTCTAGTGTCGAAGTCAACAACTTCCTGAAGATCGACGAGAACCAGAACGAGGAGGTTAACAACGATCAGCTTCCTGAAAGTCCGGTAAGTAGAGACTGTTTGCTTTGTGTGACTCACTTTCTTCCCAAACTGCTGTTAAAACATATTTACAGATTTCCCTCTTCCGTCTCTTTCAGATGTGCCTAAAATCTCGAAGCTCGCTGGCCGAAGACACACAGTAAGTCTCCTTAAAAAACTTCTTTCAGGAGATTTTTACACCATGTATCCAAAGAAATCCTAATTTTCTTCTTCGTTTCTCTCAATCAGGATCAAACCCTGCGATTTTGACTACCTCAAAATCATCGGCAAAGGCAGTTTTGGAAAGGTGAGTCTGTTAAAAAGCCCTTTTTTCACTCGTGTATCCTCGCGTCTGTCATCACCAACCGCGCGGTGACTCATGCAGATGTTTGCTCTGCTACAGGTTCTTCTGGCTCGACACAAGGAGTCCACCAAATATTACGCCGTCAAGGTGCTGCAGAAGAAAATCATCATGAAGAAGAAAGAGGTAAGACCACAACCTCAACCCCCCCGCTCACTTTGTCTCATCATAGGAAACATCACCAGGGGTGAATAAACGTCTTTATTTTCCTCACAGCAAAAGCACATCATGGCAGAGCGCAGCGTCCTGATGAAAAACATCAAGCATCCCTTCCTGGTGGGGCTTCACTACTCCTTCCAGACAACCGACAAGCTCTACTTTGTACTTGATTACGTCAACGGTGGAGAGGTAAACAAAACAAACAAACAGAAAAACCAGAATCAGGAAGAAAACTTTGAAATCAGGCGAATGTTGACGGATGTTTTTCTTCCTCCTCCAGCTCTTCTACCACCTCCAGAGGGAGAGGATCTTCCTGGAGCCCAGAGCTAGATTCTATGCCGCTGAAATTGCCAGTGCACTCGGCTACCTCCACTCTCTGCACATCGTGTACAGGTATACAGCGATCCTATAGCTCCCCCTAGTGGACACTTGTAAACATAATCAATGCAGGGTGAAACTGAAGGAGGAAGTGTAGAGTTTTTTTAATCCGTCTTTTTATATTTTCTGCAGGGATCTGAAGCCTGAGAACATCCTGTTAGACTCGCAGGGCCACATCGTCCTCACAGACTTTGGTCTCTGCAAGGAAGGCCTCGAGCCTAACGGCACCACAACAACCTTCTGCGGGACTCCTGAGGTACGTCACATCTCCACACTCGCCTACATCCTCGCGGTGTTTGACTCAGAAAACTCGCAGCTTCAAGTCGTCGGCGTGTTTTGATCGATTCTGTTTGTTTCCTTGCAGTATTTGGCGCCTGAGGTTCTCCAGAAGCAGGCGTACGACCGCACGGTGGACTGGTGGTGTCTGGGCTCCGTCCTCTACGAGATGCTCTACGGACTTGTAAGTGACTTGATTCTTCTTCGTGGATCATTTCTGTTTTTTCGTTTTTGTCCCGATGCTAATTTAGCTCAATTTGCTCCGTAGCCTCCTTTCTACAGCCGCAACACAGCTGAGATGTACAACAACATCCTGCACAAGGCTCCGGTCCTGAAGCCCAACGTGTCCAACGCAGGCCGGGAGCTGCTGGAGGGGCTGCTGCAGAAGGACCGCACCGACAGGCTGGGATCGAAGGATGACTTTGTGAGTTTGTAGAGACGATTTAATGCACACGTGACACGACAGGTTAAAGGAGCTCGTTCACTGATCTGGAATTTCTTTTTTTTGTTTTTCTTTCTCCAGCTTGAACTCAAATACCATTCCTTCTTCTCTCCAATTAACTGGGAGGATCTGATGGCGAAGAAAATCACACCTCCGTTCGTCCCCTCAGTGGTGAGTTCAGCAAATAATTTTACCAATCAATCAAGTCTTTAACGTCTTTAAATTTTTTTAAAAAATGAGAAAATTGATGTCCAAAAAATTCAAGAAATTTTTGAATTTTTACCACATTAGACAATCCATTGATTCTAAAACCCAAAGTATTAACATCGGACTATTGCTTCAGAGGTTTGGCTCCTCTATATATTAGCTTATAGTGAAAATAACGCCATTAAAAGTCACCCAAAGCCACTCAACTGGAAGAAATGTAAATACATGCCAGTAAAAGGCACCAAATCAAGGGAACTGGTGCCATTTATGCCCATCTTTAACCACAGTTTTGTGTTGGGGTGTCTGGATCCGATAAAACGAGTAGCTGATCATACCGGCCTGCGTCTAAAATCTCAGATACAAGCAGTCCATTCCAGACTCTGCTCCAGCTCTTCTATCCAGCATGCAGAGCCCACGTGACCACAACAACATTGTGTGCTAAGGTGCTAACAAAGCAGCAAGGAGTGACGTCGGCTCTATGGCAGTATTTTTCAGCCGAGTCATGAACAAGTTTCCCATGAGGAACTCAGATCTGAACGTCACACCATTCGTGCGGATATCATATCGGGTCGATATCGGTATATATTGGAATATATCGGGTCGATATCGGTATATATCGGGTCGATATCGGTATATATCGGGTCGATATCGGTATATATCGGTATATATCGGTATATATCGGGTCGATATCGGTATATATCGGTATATATCGGGTCGATATCGGTATATATCGGTATATATCGTATATATCGGTATATATCGGAATATATCGGGTCGATATCGGTATATATCGGTCGATATCGGTATATATCGGTATATATCGGAATATATCGGGTCGATATCGGTATATATCGGTATCGTATCTGAAGTGAAATGCTTGTATCGGGACACCCCTAGTTTTGTGCTACATTTGGCTTCAACAGAGAAGTTCTGGCAAAGTTTTCACAGAGAAACAGTTACAACAAAGAAATAATCGACTCAACCAACATTACTTTACTTTTCGTGCTGAGTTGATCTAGAACAGGTAAAACCAGCGCCTCGACTGTTTGTTCATGTCAGAAAGTTTAATTCCTGTCCTGCTTTGTTCAACAGTCCGGCCCCACAGACCTGCGACACTTTGACCCCGAGTTCACCCACCTGCCCGTCTCCTCGTCTCTGTGCAGCGACACCCTGACCGTGACCAGCAGCATCAAGGAAGCCGCCGGGGCTTTCCCGGGCTTCTCCTACGGGCCTCCTGCAGAGCTCTCCTTCATGTGAACACTGATATCCGTCCTGGGAACTCACAGAAAAAGAAAAGAAAAGCAGGATAAAAACTGTGGACTGAGAGTCTGACTTTGACTGAGGGACCACACCAGAACAGCCTGTTGTTTTTTTGTTGTTGTTGTTTTTGGGGGTGGAGGATTGAACTAACAAACAGGATATGAAGTGTGTGGATGATCATGTGCATGATGTGGACTCTTCCATGGCAACACTGATCCTACTCTTCTACTCTTCTACTCTTCTGCCCCGTCCACTCAGAAACTATAAATGTGTGCCAAGCGTTGATGCGCTCTGGGATCAGAAGACATCCCTCTCCGCTCGCTCTCGCAGCGGCAGGTGAAGAAGAGAAGTGCCTGAGGTTCAAAAGGCAGTTTGGACGGCGGCGGCAGCAGCATTTATCAAAACAAACCACGACATCATCATTTTACTCACGTGGCTTCAGCCGTTTAGAGTGATGCCTTCAAAACACGTCTACATACGTCGAAACTGTTTTCTGAAGTTCATAACACGTTGTTGTTGTTGTTGTTGTTTTTTATGTGAATGCAAAATTGCACTCGAGGACTCCATGGTTGGGAAAGAGACACGTTCTACCTTAAAGTTCCTGTGAGGAGTTTTTAGCTGGTTATAAAACTGAAACCTTTGCTTCTTGGTGAGTTTTTGACACTTTCCACAGTAATGATTCTGGACAAGTGATACATTTTACAAGGGCCCAACCGATTTAATCGGCTTAATCAACCTTTTTAATGCTTTTCTGCATTTTTTTTTATTCTTGAAAATCTGTTGTAAAGTTAAAAAAATACTAAAGGACAAAGTATTTCAAAACAGTAAAATGATCTCTTATTATATATTTTTTAAATGAATCGACCGATTTTTTCAAAATCTGATAACCGAAAAAAAAAAAATTTCAAAAATCGGCATCAATTGGCAATCGAGCCCTATAAGAGTTCCTCACGGGAGCTTTAAGCATCAAAAAACTTTGCTTACAGCCGCATATCTCTCCTGCTTTTTCTCTTCATATCTCTGCTCACAACGAAAAAGATGAGACTCATTTTTCGTACACTCAAAAGTGGACCAAACTGTCACCACGTCAGATTTTACACAAACTGTTTTGTTTTTTTTGTCCGACCAACTTGTCCTCACAACTTAAGATCAAAGTTTGACTGTACTGTAAAAAAAAAAAAAAAAAAAATCAAGAAGTTACATATTTTACTGCAAAACTTAAAGGATTTTCATGACTTTGTTACTTATAAACCACTTCTACATGTATTCTACTCAGTTCGTAGCACATATAACTCTGATAGACTTTATTTACGTCTTATTTTATTTTTTGTTTTTTTCATTCCTTTGCTCTTAAACGCAGTGACTCTGTTCATCGTGAAAGGCTTCTCTTACTGATCAGGAGAGTTGTTCAACCAGCAATAACAGGCCCGCATCAATGATAGCACATCTTGTATATCTAACGTCTTTTGAACTGAAGTGATTGCTGTTTTCTTGCAAACACTCTGAACTATTTAAACTGGATGATCGCAGATGGGTTTTTTTTTTGTATTTATGCATCACGTAGAGAAGAACTGTGAATGTCTTGTGCCTGTCCAAGGCGGCCTGATCCGTATATATACTCTGTGTACATATCTCTCTTCTCCCCTCAACCTTTGGCTCCTTTTTCTAGAAAATAATCTGTGTAAAGAAGTGCTTCATTAAGGTAATGAAGAACCTTTATAGATGGAGTAGACGCAGTGTGAAGCCACTGGCCTACTGCACAATACGGTTCTGGAAAGTGCAATAAGTTCTTATTAACTCTGTAGGAAATGAAATCATGTAAAAGTTGTGATTTTGAGCAGATATTCATTAATTTATTTCAAGGAGAATCTTCGCTCGGAGTTTGTTCATGACTCTGTTTTTAACCCTACTCAGTCTTCACAGTTAATGCATACAAAGAGTGTATTTTCAAGCCTGCTGAAATTTAAAAAATAAGGCAACACACAGTTCTGGATTATTTTCTTCCATATTTGGAAGCATGACTTTTTTTGTTTCCTGTTTTGTATTTTTTATGCATATTTATTTTCATGCCACTGCTACTGCATAAAAGAAGATAATTTACACGATCAACTGAAATACTGAAGTGTAATCCGTGTCAGAAATGGCAAATAAAATCTCTTAATTCAAGGAAAGTGTGCTGCAAGTTTGTTGGTTTGATGTGATTTTAAAAAAAAAATCACAAAAAAAGTGAAAAATGTCAACTCACAATGTTTAAAGGTGTACAGGTTTACAAATACAAGGCTCTCAATACAGTTGCTTAATGGATAACCCAAACATGACAGCTTTAGATCATCAAATCACTGTTATATTTTTGATTAACTGCCCCTTAACTTTAACAGGTTTGGAATTTTTCACTGGCTTTACCTAGAAAAAAAACAAAGTAGTGAGAATTTGAGTCCTCAGACACATTTAATGGATTTTCAAGAGTTTTCTCTCACCTTCATCATAGAAAAAAAAAGGTTGTCGAAAGTTTATTATCAAAAACAGTGATTGCTGCAAAAATGCATGCACTAAAAAAAGATATAACTAACCTCGCTTTTGTGTATAATAACAACAGCATCACTGTGATTAGCACTGGTTTTCTTTTCCCCAGAAGTTATCTTAATTAATTTTTAACTTTTAACCAAAAATATTTTTTTTAAAAAATGAAGTAAAATAAAATAGAATAATTAATCTATTATCATGGGTGAATTTCATTTTTATACTGCGATAACAAGAATAAGAAGCCCAGATTCATAAACAAAACAAGCATTTATTAAGAGAAACCGAGAAGCAAAGTATGAACATTTGTTCACTTTGGGCTTCCGTACTTTTGCCTCTTTAACTTGGTCAACATTACTGTAGTTTTAATTTTTTTTCTGACTTCTGGTAGTTTTTTAAAAAATAATATTGCAACCTCGTTTAATTAATTTGAATTTTCAAACACAGTTCGCTGTGAAATCGACTGATGTGCCTCAACTCTGCCGGCTTACACTACCTAAAAACAAATTCCAACATGCGCACAAGTTATGTCGACATTCCTTCGTTCGAAAAAACTCTGACACAAAGTAGACACCATCAAACATAAGGGCTCACCTGTTCACACAGCAAATGTTTGCAGTCATGCCTCTCACCTGCATTGATGTACCGCCACACCTGTCCTCTTCCGTCCTGGACACTGAAGTGAATCAAGTGAGCACATGCGCAGTAGGCCCAGCAACGGCAACTTCCTGCAAAATAGTGGTCCCTAACAACAGACAAAGCTTGACACTGTGGATTTAATTAACCGCGCTTTGATTAAAGCGTTCTTTACACACTTCTTCAATGGTAAGACTTGTTTTTAATAATTCGTACAGGTCAGGAATGTTTGTTTGAAAATTAGCCTCACAGTTAGATAAAGCGAGAGGGAGAGGGTTTCACACGATGCTATTTCACTACCCACTGGTCCCGACTAAACCCTGGAGAGTAAAACTTTCAAGCCTGGGCCAAAGTAAAGAACTTATTAAAACCTTTGTTACGTAACCACAAGCAAACTTACACGACTTACCTTGCACAGGTGCTAAAAAGACACCAGTTTCTCACATGTAAACTTACAATAACATCCGTCATACATGCTAACGCTAAGAAGCTAACATTCAATTAGAAAGCTACAGCGGTAGCGTCTAAATCCTGGGTGTGCTATACTGAAGTCTGCCTTACTTTCTGAATATTGTCGTGTCATTTGGCGTTATCTGTTGTAAAAAGTAGCACTATGTGTGGTTTCAACAGCATGTTTCAATCATTTGATGTGGAGTGAAGGCAGTTCGAGCAGCTCTTACTCCAGCAATTAGCCCGACTTCACCTTCGTAGCATTACGTCCTCGGCTTGGTTATTTGCTGGATTCAGCGAACACATCCGTCAGTGTTTACAGAATACCTGGATAAGTACTCACCTTAAAGTAAGCTCACTGGATATCTGTCAGACGGATTTAACTTACAGTTTGCAGTACAAACAATAATGGAGTCACTGGCAGTGAATCAAACAGAGGTGGAGTTTGTCAATAACGTATAAGCCAAATACAGCCAGATAGTATATTATACATTTTTAGAGATTCTGTCATAAAAAAAATAAACTTCAAGACCATCATGTCAAGATACACCGTGATATCTTAGTTCCACAGAATACAAACTACCCTAAAAGTAAAGTACAGGAATTATGTCACTGCAGTAATAACAGTTATCCCACATGTCAGGGCGACAACACAATGCTGTGTCAATATTTATGTAGATGTACAGATAAATTTATAATCAGCATGGCATGGTGCCGAAACGACAAGACTTTATTCAAACTTACTTATAAGTGTCGTGCTAACTTCAAACATTAAATTATTACAAAGATTTCTGGAAGAGAATCTAATTTATATAATTTTAAAAAATCAATTCTTCTTTTATGATGGGAAAAATAATTGAAGTTCTTATGCATTAACCTTGTTTAAAGGTATCTAGGAAGGCAGACGTGGCTCTTGTATTATTTACCTTCTGTCTGGGTGTGTGGGTCTTCAGACATCACCTCAGGCAAGGCAGTTGCAGAGTTCTTGGTGAAGGCCTTGCGTCCAGGGGGTTGTACTGTTTGCTAATCGTCCAATCAGAGCTGCTGCGACTGTTGTGATGTTTTAAATTCTCATAGTTTTCTTTTTCAGCTTCTCTCAGACTCGCATCGTCGATCCCAGTCAGTATAAATATTCAAAATCACCTTTTTTTTTCTGTCAACTCATATTGGCATGAAATATTTCAGGGAAGCAAAATGAAATCATGCAACTGCTTTTTTTGTCAATTAAATGAAAACCATTTGGAGGCTGAGTCACAGGAAGTAGATGACTTAGAACAAGCTAAACGCCTTTGCCCTGCCTGTGTCTGAGGTGTCCCCTCGTCGTGATGCTGTGTCATGTGGGACGAAGGCAGCAGTCACCTGAAGCAGAGACTCCCAAATGATCCTGGATACTGATTTAATCCGAGTGTTGTTTAGAGGCTGGCAGAGTTAACCGTTAGTGGCTCTGTTTCCCGTGGCAACAGCTGGACAGATGATAGGTTTGATAAATTAAAGACGGAGATAAGCAGCTGTACGCTGGTTAGGTTAACGTACAACAGGCCTGCACGGCGTGAGAAAGAGTCGAGGGGAGGAGGCGTTTTTGGTCCCAAGTTTTCAAGTTTCAATAAATTTCACTTCATGAGGTTCAGGGTGGAGGTCATATGACTCATATGGTCCGACTTTTTAATTATCAGTGCCAATACCGGTACCTGGGCTTTGGTATAAGCTGATTGAGATACTGATCGGATGCAATTCCAGTATTGATTTAACATTCTGTCCCACCATCGATCTAGAATCTCGTCCTCCAAGACAGAAATCTCACGTGACCAAACGTGATCTAACAAAAATATAGAAGAAGAAACATAGCAACGGATAGCAACAACCGGTAAACACAAAAAACATCATGGAAGAGGACATAGAAGAGGGAATGATGGTGGTCTTGGGACTATTTTTTTTTTTTTTTGTTTATGATTTATTTATTGCTTTTCAAAAACCTTTTTCAACATATACAAAAACAGTGGTTACATTTTACAGAATCCATTTGCACTGTCTGAATTCAAAAGATCACAGTGTGACACATTGTCACCCCATAAACAATGGCAAAATAACAAGAATGAGAATGCCAAGAAAGCATTATTATGCAACCAAACCTAAAGAAACACTAAAACAAGCAAGAAAATAAAACAAATAAACAAAAATAAAAATATTAATCAAATCAACAAAGACATAAAAAGACACCATTATTGTGCTATACATCCCACATGTCATTATACTCTGAAATTAAGCTCAATAGATATATGATTTTGGTTAAGCTAAAGTAGGGAGGGTTGCTCAGTCAACAGGGTCAGAATCTAGTTGAAGAGCTCTAACATGCTCTATAAAAGGTAACCATATTCTGTTGAATTTTGTATCCAGGCTTCGCAGTGAGTACCTAATTTTTTTGTAGTTTCATAAAAGTTAGAACATCCTTAATCCATTTTGTATGAGAGGGTGGGTGAGGGCATTTCCACTGCATTAAAATAGCACGTCTTGCTATCAAAGAGAGGAAGGCTGTAAAATCACGAAAGTGGGTGGGTATTGCCTGATCAGAAGGCAAGACACCGAACAGGGCAACCAGTGGAGAGGGAAGGAGGGTGACAGATGTGATGACAGAGAGTGAAATAAATACTGATTCCCAATACTGAGATAGTGCCGGACAGGTCCAAAACATGTGTGGGACTATTTTTAATGGAAAATTCCAGAACCAAAAAGAAAAAATCCTGGAGACAGCAGGAACACGGACTTTCCTCACAAACTTTCCATGTAAGGTCAGCCATGCTTGTTTTTGTTTACATCTGCTTCCTTGTTCCTCAGTCATCTTGCATCCTGATTGGCTACATTCCATTCTACGTCACAACTCACAGAGTCATGACTTGGGAGTCGTCAGACAAGTTTAATATTTACGATTGTCGGCCCTGATCAGTTTCACAGCCGATTATTGGGACAAATTTACTCTGAACAGACTTCAAACCACAGGATAATCTGATAGGATAATCTTATCCACCTGTTTCTTCAGAAGCTGATGGGTGTTGACTTCGGCCGGCGGTTATCCACTTCCGGTTGCTGCCACCGGCAAGCTAGCTCAAAACAACTCATGTGAAATCATTAATTCTCGACAGAGCTCAGTGTAAACTTTGACTCCACCTCCAATTTTTGTTCATTTTGTCGCTTTCTTGCTTTTTAAAGCCAGTTATTAGAGCGAGTATGACAGCTAGGCTAACATCATCAGCTTTGTGGTCTCCATGGCGAAAACAACAAAACAATGTTCAACGTTCATTTGCTGAGTCAGGAAAAAGGTGGATAAGACTTAAGATAATCGGGTGTTGCCTGTCTTTGGTCGGGAAGGAGGAAAATCGGGACAAAAACAGCTCGATAATCGTTATGTGTGTACCCCGCTTCAGATGGATGACGCTGTTTGAAATGCAGGAAGCAATCTTGGCCTGAATATCTTTTTTATGGCTCATCCCAAAAAGACCTGAAAGAAATCATCTTCAGACTCTAATCTAAAAATTACAAAATCAAACAGTTTGAATGTTGCAGTCAGTTTAGTTTTGTGGGTTTCCATCGCTCGTGCAGCCGTTTAACGCGGCAGAAAAACACACTCTGTGTCCAGAAGTGAGTTTCTGGGTTGATTTCTCAACATCCGATGGCCTTGTTTTCTTCATATGTAATGTTTTTTTTTCAGTCTGCTTTCATAAGCTGACATGTTTCGGTGCCCGTGCCAGCTCAGGTGTTACGCCTCTCACTCCGACCGTGTAAAATTAACAGCAGCCTAACAGGTTCGCGGGGTTTGGATTCAGCCGTCTGACTCATTTTCTCCCTCTGTGTCTGAATTATGTCAGTTAGATAAGCGTTCCACCTGTCCCTCCATCAGGGAGCCGGATCAGATCTTATCCCCTCGGGGCATCTATTGATGAGACAGCTTGTGCCTGAGCAGCTAATGCTCCTGAAGAATATGTTTCATTGAGTGAAGGTTAGGTCACATGTAAAATGGCACGCTTCCTTAATCCTACAGTAAACACAAGTACATTGAGGGGGGGCTGTCAGTCACACACGTGCCTCACCTGCACCTCTCGTGCAGGAGCTTAGACCCTGGTGCCCTACTTTCTCCCCTCTTGACCCCATCCGTGAGGAGAAGGATGCACGGATGAGAGTTTTTGCGACGAGGGGGAGGAGAGATTCATGAATCTGGAAACTATATAAAGCATCACCGCCGATTCTTAACCTCTACGTGTGTTGGTGTGTGTTTTTCGCTGCTGTGTGTGAAGCAGGGTCCGGAAGAGCTCTTCAGGTGCAGAGCGTAGCGTGTGTGTGTGCAGACATGTCGGCGCGCTCCGCTGCAGAGATGGAGGAGTCGCAGGAGCTGCCTGAGCTGCCGGTGAGTCTACCCACAGTGACGCCGACACAGGGTGAAGAGAGAGAGGGGGGGGGTGCATTTAGAGGAGCTGACGCTGCAGATCATCTTTGAGACTTTCTATTCAGGATGTTCTGATCGTTATTACTGTGGCAAATATTACTTTTACACTGCAAAAACTGAAATCTAAGCAAAAAGTTCTAAAAAAAAAAATTCTAAAAAAGTTTTCTTTTTAGATTTAATATGAGCTGCATTCATCAGACTAGTCCAGAAACACGTCTTATTTCAAAATATATAAAGACAAAAACAAGCTTTGAGTCTCTTGTAACAAGTAGAATTTTTTAAAAAAATTTTATTAAAAAAAAAATTTTTTTTTTTACTTGTTAAAGTAAATTCAGACCTTATTTTGTCTTTTAATATCTTGAAATAAGACGTGTTTCTGGACTGCTCATTTGAATGTGGCTCATATTCTTACTTAAAATAAGACAAAAACACTTGTTTAGATTTTAGTTTTTGCAGTGTAGTCAAAAAAAAAAATCATCATAATTTCAGTAAATGTCATTTTTCTGCTTTAAGAGTTAACAGAAAAAAAGGAGCCCCATGAAAACGTCTTTAAACTTTAGAGGAAACGTGTGTGACGGCTGCACTTGTGCAACAAGAGCTGTTGATAAAAGTGTAATTCAGAGAAGTGTTTTTTTGTTTTTGCAGGCGAAGAAGACGAAGCTTGAGATCAACGTCGGGCTGAAGAAAGAGACACGGTTTGTCTCGCCTCGTTTTAGATTTATAAATACACAAACTGCCGCTGTTTGTGTATTTACTTCGTCTCTAGTCTGTTTCAGCTTCCATTCTTTGTTGATCTGCAGTGATTTGGGCGACGACGGGAGTCCAGCGTCTGTTTTAGGACCATCAGAGCAGGAGACATCTTACTCTACTTTGACCACGACTCGGCACGACCCGAGTGAGTACGAAAACCTCGCTGAAGTCTGTCTTTAAAAGAAGCGAGATGTGTCCTCTAACTTTAACTGAATTAAAGGTGATCCGGAGCAGACTGACGCAGCGCAGGCAGCACCTCAAGCATGCGACGACTCCATGACGTCTTACACGCACTCAGGTGAGAACTGAAACCAAAATAACGCACCATGAGGACGTGAGGAGACGAAAGCTGCTCGAACTTAAGTCGTGTTTTCTGTGTTTTTTCTTTAAAACAGCCACAGACACAACAGTCACGTCTGAGTATCCGCAGCAGGTTTATCAAGGAAGCAGGTGAGCACGCTGCACGAGACAAACACCAACGGGTCAAAAAGTGTTTGGATGTGGCCGATTAAAGAATGAAATGCGACGTTTCATAACAATCGACTTACTGCTGTTGTTGTTGAACTCACTAAGGAGACACAAACAGTTCGTCCTTTTAGCCCAGCAGTGCCGGTGCTACGATTCACTTACTCAGTTTCATTTGGTGGTAGATTTGAAACCAGATCAGATCACGTACAAAGAGCAAACAACAGAAACACGCTGATCCAGACCGTGTCAGTTCAAGCCATCACAATTTTTTTTTTTTAAGTTATTTTTTGGGGGCTTTTATGCCTTTATTTTGAAAGGACAGGACAGTGGATAAAGGAGGAAACAGGGTGACAGAGTGGGGAGTGACGTGCGGGAAAGTAGCCACAGGTTGGACTTGAACCCGGGCCAGCAGCGTACATGGGGCGCGCCACGCCATCGCAATTTTTAATGTTTATATTTTTCATTTATTTAGAAAAATCTGTAATTTTTTTAGGGTTTTTTTATGGTTTACTGCACACTTTTTAAGTCATCACATGTTATCAAAGTTTGGGATGTTAAGGTTTTATTGATGTGTAGGAAAAGTTTTTTTGAAAGACGTCACCTCAGCATGTGAAGATCTGCTCTGGCAGACTTGGTATGATGGGTCACGAAGGGTTAAACACAGTATTGATTTATTTCCAGGCTAAGATTAGACTCTTGGTTTTCTACTGTGTATAGAAAAAACAAGTTGACAAACCTTGTGATATTTACCTGAAACTCAAAACCGCTTCAGTCAATACAACAAATGAAAATTGAATTAGTCGTTTAAGTCACTTAATCATCTCCAATCGTCAAAAGTATCAAAACACGCCTCGTCTTTCAGTGACAAGTTTTGGTACCCAGAGGGAAAAATACTTATTTTAAAAAATTCACAACAGTTTACATCTTTTTCTTAACCACAACTTCTTGAAAATTTGTGATGACTTTCCTTATAAAAGTGTGCGGATGATTTCTTGAGCAAAATACAACTTCATCTTCCTGTAGTGGAAACGATAAAACTCAAGTGGGTAGAAATTTTTTTTGAAATTTTTGATTTTTTTTTTTTCAGGTTTTTAGTGAAAATATTTCTCATGTTGATGAGACAATAAAGGATTAAATATTTCGGTCACATTGAAATTAATTACATGTCTCGCCAGACTGATTTATGATGATCTAATTCTCTCTTAATTTGAAGCACAATCTTCTTCTTCTTCTCCTTCAGCCCAGCCGTGACGTCGTACACCAGCCAGGTTACCTTCCCTCCTCTGGCTCAGTCCACCGTCTACTCCACCTTCCCCCAGACCGGTCAGACCTACGGCCTCCCGCCCTTCGGTCAGTCCCTTCTTTACGTCGTCCTCGCTCTTTGTCGCTCTGCTTCAGAGGCTTTACCGTGCTTTGGCGCTTTGGATCAGTTTTCTCTTCACCTCTGCTTAAATCAAAAGATTCACATCTTTTCACAGACTGAAGCAGTTCTCAGCAACGCTCTCTCTCTCCTCTCGCTGTTGCCTTCACTTTGCTCCTCTCGCTCTCTTTCACCTTCAGGTGCTATGTGGCCAGGCATTAAAACAGAGACAGGGCTGCCTGAGGCGCCCTCTGGTGGCCAGCCTGGGTTTCTCAGCTTCAGCACCGCATATACCTCAACCCAGCCAGGTCATCTGCACTACTCATACCCCAGCCAAGGCAAGCTGCCAGTGACTGTCTCACAACATAACGCTGTCTCACTGCTCACTTTCCTCCTTTTTTTTATGGTCGTCCCTTAAAAACAATCCACAGACCTGCTTCGGTTTTCTTCTTGCTCCGATTAAGTCAAACTCTTTCTGTCTGCAGGCTCAAGCTTCACAACATCCAGTGTGTACTCCAGCATCCCTTCAGCAACAGCGGCCACCACAACGCCCACTACAGCGACCCACCAGGTGAGGAGGAGATCGGAGTCAGTCAGGAGAAAGAGAGGAAAGAAAGCTGAGACCTGTTTTAGTAAAACAGAAAGAAACAGCCAGTTTTCAGAATGACTCTCCCGCTTTGATAGAAAAAGTGGGAACCTTGGAAATGTGTGCTGTACTTAGACGAACCGAACCGAACCGCTTGGTTCCAAACTGACCCTCAACTTTTTAATTTCCCCCTTTTGTTTCCTTTTAGCCTCCTCTCCCATCCCCAGCCTTTCCTCAAAATACAAACGCCGGTAGTTTCCTCTCACCAGCCCGCTGATGATCACATTTCTCTTCATCCCTGCAGGAGTTCAGCAGCTACAACTCTCTGGGACAGGCTCAGTTCTCTCAGTACTACTCTCTGCCTCCCAGCTACGTGCCTGCAGGGCTGCACAGCAGCGAGGAGCATGGCGCCGGCGTGGAGGCGACCGGATACTCTGCTGTGAAGTCAGAGCAGGCTGCGTCAGCTGGACTGCCTCCCAGAGGTGAGTTAAGTATCGTCGTTTTATCGTCACGGAGACGCCTGTTTCAGAATCACCGCAGCGTCGTCATACTCATGCTCTTAATCATCTGGAGTAATGTACATGCAAAAAATACACTCATCAGTAAAACTGCGGTGCTGCCTCTTCATTTAGCAACAATTCAGGTTATATTTATCAGATTAGCCAATCAGGAAGCAGCTATGCAAGTCAACCAGCCGGCTGAGCTGTTAGTTCAGGATTCAGATTCATACAACGTAAATATTGAAGCTGTTTTATGTATTTTTTTTTAAGCTGTTCAACAAAAATACTCCCCATTCAAATGAATGGTGCTAATCTACTATCTAGTTTGACATTGGTGGCTTCTAACAGCTGTATTTCAAATAGGTTACAAGCCACAGCTGAGATATTTACACAAATAAATGTGGAGTCACATGTCTAATGTGCTCACAAGTAGGCAAACATTTCCATAAAATTACTTGAAACCTTATCGATTATTCTTTTTTTTGTTTCTGCCACTTTAACTCCAAATTGCCGACCTTCATTGTGCGCCAAAACTCATCTATCTTTGCACAAAATTCAATCACAGTGAAAAATTTATGAATCCAGTGATTTTGTTCCGATCTGTGCTCCACAGCGCCCCCTACTGAGTTAAAACTGCAGCCCCTCGGGCGACTTGAAGCTACGGGCCTGATTTTTTTGTACGCATCACTGTCAAGCCAAGACCTTCAGAAAAGTCTCTTACGACCAAAGTGAATTCTGAACAGGAAGTTCGGAAAGTGGAAATAAACGTCCGATTTTTTACGATTTATAGGGTATGCATCTGCTGCATCAGCGGTTCCGTTTTTTCTTTTTTTTTTGATCATCTTATTTTTATTTATTTATTTTTAGTTATTTGTATATTAGACACGTTGATGATTAAAAGATATCAAAGGATTTTTCGTAACTCAGTGGGCGGAGCCACAAACAGCGGCCAAATTTGACGATTTTTTCGGCTAAATGCAAATCTTATAATTCCGCTCATTTACAAAGTTGGATCTGGACCAAAATGTACTCACATGCTCAGTGTCACAGCCTGAGTGCATCTATATGCTTTTTTTCCCACCTTAAGCTACAGCGCCCCCTATTGTCAACAGGAAATCATGTGTTTTACTGTGTGATTTAAAAACTCCTCCTGGTTTTTCGACGTATTCTTTTCCTTTCCGCTCTGTAACGTCTTTCAGCTCTTCATTAAGCTTCATCGACGGGTGCACGAGTGCGAGGACTTGTTATCGCCACTTGCGGCTTTAATAACGTCTGTGTGTCTTAGGAATTCAATGACCAGCAGTGGTTTGAAAATAGGTACAAAATGAGAAGTTAGCATTTTAAGCTAGGCTACACACTGACTCCTTAAACTGGGAACTTGGACCGTGTTTTTTGAGGACTTTTAGACAAACATTGTCCGTGTCAGTTCCTTTTTTTTTACAATAATATTTCTGTACTGCAGCGCCACCCAGTGGATGTAATTGGAGTTGCAAACACTTCTCAGTGAGGTGACTGCAGATACATACCCAAAAAAAGGTTTTCAGAGTTTTTAAGGTCCAGCCAACCGTGTGGTCACACGGTTTTCTTCAGATGCTGATTTCAGACTTTCTTCTACTCAGACGCGACTCCACCTGAGAACCTCCCGACAGGTGCGGCTCTACCCACAGGTGTTTCTCTCCCTGCTGGAGCGAGAGACCAGGACGAGGTCG
This sequence comes from Labroides dimidiatus, assembly GCA_030710495.1. Taxonomy (NCBI): domain Eukaryota; kingdom Metazoa; phylum Chordata; class Actinopteri; order Labriformes; family Labridae; genus Labroides; species Labroides dimidiatus. The sequence continues at coordinate 28,758,309 of CM061155.1, forward strand.
GGCGGAGGAACTCTGTCGGGAAAGCAAAAGCCAAAGTCAGAAAACCTGAGAACTGTCCGCCCACTGAGAGCGACCTGGAGGTACCAGCCCACCTGACTTATCTCACACGTAAACGAACCTTCAGAGGTTTCAGAGCTCTGGATGTGACGTTTCTCTTCTTCTCTCCGTCAGCGTATTTTCCTGTGGGATCTGGATGAGACCATCATCATATTCCACTCGCTGCTCACCGGCTCCTTCGCACAGAAGTTTGGAAAGGTCTGTTTCTTTCTTTGCAGAATATCGGCGCCACATCGTCAACGTTAAAAAAAAAAAAAAAAAATCAGACTCAGTTTCTTTCTTTCTGTTCAGGAACCAGCGACGATGCTGAACTTGGGGCTGCAGATGGAGGAGCTGATCTTCGAGCTGGCAGACACTCACCTCTTCTTCAACGACCTGGAGGTGGTGAAATGTTTCCAGAACGAAGCAGCTTGTGTTTTTCTACGGATGGTACAGTCAAGGTGGTTTAATAAAACTCCTCCTTCCTGTTCTGTTGCAGGAGTGTGATCAAGTCCACGTTGAAGATGTCGCCTCTGATGACAACGGACAGGACTTAAGGTCGGGAAAAGCCGTCCTGTGACTCGTCCTCGCACACCGATTGGAACTTTTCATGCTCTTTAGAAATGTAACTGTGAAGTTTTTCCCCTCTTTTTAGTAACTACAACTTCCTGGCTGACGGCTTTAACGGCCCCAGTGGGGGAGGAGCCTCGGGAGCCACAGCAGGAGTTCAGGGCGGCGTGGAGTGGATGCGCAAACTGGCCTTTCGGTACCGCCGGCTAAAAGAGATCTACAACAGTTACAAAGGGAACGTTGGAGGTCAGTTGTCCCCGAACGTGGAACACGTGTGTGTCTTTTCTCTGCATCAAAACAAACCGCTCTCATCGCTTCCTGTCGTATCTTCAGGCCTGTTGAGTCCCATGAAGAGGGAGCTGCTCGTGAGGCTTCAGTCAGAGATCGAGAACGTCACAGATTCGTGGCTCAACACAGCGCTGAAGTCTCTGTTGCTCATCCAGTCCAGGTATGAGCCCCAAAAACTGTCAGTGCAGACCGGACGAGTCATAGAATTATCAACAAAGTCAAGATTAGGAGACTTAACTTCAACATTTTATCTCTTACTTCCAATCAGCAATCTTTGAATTTTAAGAGGATAGAAATTTAAATCAGTCTGGGATTTATTGTCATGTGTGTGTGTGTGTGTGTGTGTAAAACCTCACCATCAGGGGGAAGTGTATGAACGTGTTGGTCACCACCACTCAGCTGGTTCCAGCTCTGGCCAAAGTGCTGCTCTACGGCCTGGGAGACGTTTTCCCCATCGAGAACATCTACAGCGCCACAAAAATAGGTGCGAGTGAAAACCTGATCAGTAACGGTCGATGTGTCTCGATGCCGCTGTGAGAGCTCGTTTCCTCATGGTTGTCCTGTGCGTTTTCTCTGCCGTGCAGGGAAGGAGAGTTGCTTCGAGAGGATCGTCTCTCGCTTTGGGAAGAAGGTGACGTACGTGGTGATAGGAGACGGTCGAGATGAGGAGTTTGCAGCGAAACAGGTGAAGTTGGAGGTTGAAGTGCCTCCTTTTAGTTTATCAGGAAGTTGTACTTTTCCTGTACTGAGATTTTTTTTTTTTTTATCATTTGAGGATTCCAGGATTGACTAATATTGCTCTAACTCAGGGGTCTCAAACTCATCTTAACAAGGGGCTGCAGGAGGTAGAGTCTGGGTGAAGCTGGGCCGCATCAAAAAAAAAAAAAAAGAGCTTCAAGTATTCAAAAAAAACATGGCTTTAAGATGCTCATCTTTAAGTTTGGACCTGAACTTTGACTTATTAGTGACAGGATATATTTTCCCTCCACTCGGTGACACAAACATCTTACAAGTGACCAATTGCTAATTTGTGTTGTTGTCATGAGCCTGAGCTATGGTAGCCCACAAGTGTTAAAAAATATTAAACGCCCAGATGCATGTGAGAAAAAACAAACAAGCCGCACAAACACAAAGTTTTGATTTCTGGCAGGGGGCCACAAAATATTGTTCTGGGGGCCGCAAATGGCCCGTGGGCCGCAAGTTTGAGACCCCTGCTCTAACTGAAATGTGTTTAATTCAGATAAGTAACACAAAACACCATTTCCATTGGGGGGGGGGCACTCAACAAGCCCTTATGGGTTTTTTTTTTGGCCCCTCCTGCACATTTTCTGTAGTTACTGTTTTTATTTGTTTAGTTAAGTTTTTATTTTCCTAATGATTATGTATTTTTCATATGTTTTTGTATAATTTTCTATATGTGCAATAAAAAAAATATGAAGTTGGGACGTTAACATAAATGAAAACAGAATACAATGATTTGTAAATCCTATTTAACCTAAATTCAACTGAATTCACTACAAAGATATTTATCGTTCTAACTGAAAAACTTTATTGTTTTTTGTAAATATTCACTCGTTTTGAATTTGATGGCTGCAACATGTTCCTAAAAAACTGGAACAGGGTCAACAACAGACTGGGAAAGTCTGTTGTTGACCCTGTTTGGAACATTCGTTAGGTTCACCACTTTGTGAACAACTGCGTGAGCAGATGGTCCAACAGTTTAAGAACAATGTTTCTAAACCTATGTTTCTATCTCTTTCTGTAGCACAACATGCCTTTCTGGCGGGTCTCGACTCACGGCGACCTCGTGTCCTTGCACCAAGCGCTGGAACTGGACTTCTTGTAAAGGGGGCGGCCTTCGAAGCGGCGCGCTCGAGGGAACTTGTCGTCCTGTTGGTTTGTGGAGTGACGTGTTAGAAAACCCTCCAACCCTCAAACGGTACACACTCTTATGTTAGAAAACCTGCCTGCCCTCTCAGACTCTCTGCGCGGTGTGTGTGTGTGTGTGTGTGTGTGTGTGTGTGTGTGTGTGTGTGTGTGAGACAGTAGTGTACAGAGGCAGACTCTGGGCTGGAGCCGGCTGTAAGGAGCAGACTGGACACGCCGCTGGTCAGGGTTTCTTCAGCACTCCGTCCTTTACGGCAGCTAACCTCAACACGGCTGAAACTGGCACTGATACGGACACAAAGAGAAGACATCTTCTTTTTTATGCCCTCCTTCTTTTTCTCTTTTTCTTTGAGTATGAAAACAATCCCTCGTTTCTACGCATCTGGAATTTAAACAACCACGTTGTTGCCGTTGTTGTGCGATTGTTTGCAGTTTGGGTTCATTTCCATTTAGATTCTGTTCTGAAGAATATCGAAGCGTTTGTTCAAAACTTTTTCTAAGTTGTTTTGCTTTTATTCAAAGTTTCTGTTTGTAGAATCGGATAATTCCCTTATTGTGTAAAACATGAAACACGGTCACGACCTCCCCTCCTGACCTGACCTCATCACATCATCATCTCTGTTCGTTCCTCTCGGCTGTAACATCCCGTTTCTGTGCGATGTGTGTGTGTCATGTGTGGTCAGTCAGCATGTGCACACCGGCCTCTCTCTCTCTCTCTCTCTCTCTCTTACTCAGCCATCAGAAACAGGAAACAGAGTTTTACGCTGACTTTGGATGTTTATCGTTCATGTTTGGCCCCGGCAGTGTTAAAAATGAAGACACTAAAACGTGTCGGCGCTTTGGGAGAGAATCTATACATGCAACAATGTCCCAGTGTTAATCCAAGTTATTCAAAATCAAACACATTCAGCACAGATGAAAAGAAAATAGATGAAAAGTAGCATTTCACAGAGCCAAAGCTGACGTTTTAAAGAGAGTCGAAAATGCAAAGAGAGGAAAATATTTCCCCTACAATATTTTTTTGATTTAACTCTTTCAGCTTTAGTCGCAAAAGAGTCTCTGGAAGCGTTTAGTCGACAGCAGCACAGCTTTGAGTTTGACATCAGCGGGTTTTAGTAGGGAGAAGAAAATAGGACACATGGATCGAAACACATAAGGGTACCAACTAGCAGGATTTGGAATCATCTTTTCTGTAACCGCTGTTTTAGCAAGCAGCGGTATGACCGCAGTTTACCGCCAAAACTCAAGAGCAAATACGAGATCCGTGCGCAAACATTCGAGTGAGCAGATAATTTTACCTGCCTGAAGCTGGCCCCCCACCCCACGCGAAACTTGGTGAAAATAGTCTCAAATGTTTGTGCTACGCTAGTGCTGGTTTGTCCTGAAAAAAAAAATTTGTTTGCTTTGATTTTTAAGATAAAACATTGGGGGGGGGGGGTGATGTCATCGTCCATAATAAACTTGTTATATCTCAAAAATCAAAGCAGCACAAACAAAAAAAATCTTCAGCGCTAACGTAGCACAAACAATCGAAACAGTTTTGGCACAAACCAGCACTAGCGTAGCACAAACATTTGAAACTATTCTCATCAAGTTTTGCGTTGGGTGGGGGGGTGGGTTGGTGGGGGGATGGGCAGCTTCACGCTGGTGATCATTTTTATGGGAGATTTCCCTTTTCTCTCACGGTGGACTCTGAACGCACAACCACTGTCATTGCTCTCCTGCTCGCTCGTGAGTGGACTTTCTTTTTGCAGTAAGTGGGCGGACCCAGTCGTCATCGTATCCCTAATTGTAATTGGTTACTGTCCTCGTCTTTTATGATTGGCTGTTGTTTGTGTGTCGGCCGGGGAAAGTCGGCCGCTGAATTCCTCTGGAAGGTTCCTGAAGCGTTGCCGTGGAAACGCCTCATGTAGGTTATTTGATTTTACTAGTTTCACCATGCTAACTTTAGTCGGCCATTGTTCTCAATGACTCTCCCGTTTTGACATGCGCCTCCTTCAGCTGCAACAGCCAATCATAAAAGACGAGGATCGTAACCAGTTACATTTAGGGATATGATGACGATTGACTCCGCCCACTTACTGCCAAAAAGAAAATCTACTTGTGAGTGTGCAGGAGAGCAGTGACAGTGGTTGGACGTTCAGAGTATCACCTGTCAGCCTCTGCATCAGCTGATCCAATGTTTGGTTTAACTAAGAGGTTTAACTTGAAGTTTCCTGATCTTTATCGCTACGGTGTAGCATCTCATTAAATAATCCCTGACACGGTTTGAAACTGAAGGATTGTTTCATTTGGGTGACGTGTTCCTATAAAATTGTAAAATTTGATAAAACCAGGACTAAAAATTAAAAGCTACATCGCTAACATGCCATCATATTTATACTACGAAATGTAAATTCTGTTTTTTTTTTCCATTGCTAAAATTGTTTTCTTTTAAACTTTTCAAGTTGTGTTCAGGAATTAATTTCGTCCGGCTGACGTTAAGCGAGTTGGTTATGACTTTTAGACGTAAAAGTTAGCTTTTGTGTTTCCGTCATGATGATATACGTTTGAGTTTTGAAGAGCCGGTTGGTTTAGACAAGCAATTTGAGGAAACCGAACCGTAAGATATCGATACGTTTTTATTTTTCAAGAGCAACCAATTTGGGAAGAAAAAAGTCTGGTTAAGAGAAGAGGGAATCGAATGTAGCAAAAGGAGCTACGACCGCTTTCCATCGCCCTACTTTGAAACTTCTGAAACGTCAAACGTCGGAAAATTTTTGATGCAAAAAAAGTGTTAAATTGTTTTTTTTTGTCGTCTTTTAGCTTGTCTCTTTACTTGAAGATGACATTACGGCAACAGAGGAATTACTTATGCGGCTGAGTGATGAAATTCACGGATGTCTGACAACCCACGATCCCAAGGGGGGGAAAAAACAAAAAAACGACTGTGCAATACGTTTGTGCTTTTCTCATCAGCTGTATTTCAAAGGGATGTTTGGTTTGCAGTCAGAAGCAGGAGGGGTCGAGTGTAGGAGAGAACAATACTGAGCCTGAAGAAGATTTACACACATGCAGCTTGACCGTTAAGAATGTGTATTTTTGTGTTGAGCGTCTCGTTTGTGTGTGCGTATTTATATTGTGCCTTTGAACCATAACCTGTATGCTTAATCTCAAAGGGAAATGATTTTTTTTTGTTTGAAACATTTATCACTGCATCGTTCTATTATCCAAAGTGTTATCTTGCTTTTTTAAACTTTTTTTTTTTTTTAAGTGCTGTTGTAACTTTTTTTTTAAGTATTCAGTTTTGTTTTTCTCTCTGCACTGTATTTGAAAGGTCTCCTTAAAACAGCTCACAGCTCGTTCAAAGGTCTCAAAACGTAAACATCTCAACTTTGAGGGGCTTTCTGTTTGTGCTTTTCGTAAATTTAGCTTTCATGCTTGCTTTGTATTTGATTTATTTTCTATTTAATAACACTTTTCAGTGTATTTCTTTGCTGTGAAATGCTTAGCGTCGCTTAGAGACAATCACAAGTTACATGCTACGGTGTTTTTTTGACTGCAGATCAGAGTTTCATTATTTCTGCTCATTGAATGTGTTTAGTGTTTTTCTTTACTTTGTCTGCATGTCATGTTTATATCGAAGTATACCACGACCGTAAGAAAAGTGACCATGCTTTGATAAAGGGTCTATATCCTTCTCTTTTTTCTTTTAATGCCAAATACTCTATGGGTATCTTTTCCTTGCTGAGACTTCTTTGATTTTCTGTTTTTTGTTTTGTTTTTTTTTAATGCATTTCATCTCATTGTCAGCGACCTGTAAGGCTACGTAGCGCAATGTAGACAGCTTGAGTACGATCCTGTAAACTGAACTCAATCATATAAATTATAATCAATGCCAATTTAATTTGGTAATCACTACACTGTAAAAACTGAAATCTAAGAAAGTGTTTTTGTCTCATTTTTATGAAGTCTTATTATCCTTGATATGAGCCACATTCAACTTATTTCAAGATATTTACAGACATAAATGAGGCCTGAATTGCCTGTAACAAGTAAAAAAAAAAGTTTGTCAACATTCTCTTTACCCAACCGGCAATTTTTTTTACGTGCTACAAGTAATTCAGATCTCATTTTTGTCTTCAAATATCTTGAAATAAGTCATGTTTCTGGACCTGTCTGGTGAACGTCACTCATCTTAAGTCTAAAATGACATTTTTTTACTAAAAATGAGACAAAAAGTACTTGCTAAGATATCAGTTTTTGCAGTGCATTTCCCCCCACAGAAGCTGTTTGGGACCTCCATATAGTCCTGTAAAGTTTTCCTGTGTACCCGAGACTCTCAATACAGTGTAAATAAATTTTCAAAAATTTCTGACTTCAGTCTTTGTTATTGTAAAATTAACATTCCATGAACACTATGCTATTTTCATCAGATATCTGTAAGGTATCAATATGTCTATCAAAAAATCTCATGGATGTAGGTTTTTGGTTTGTACTTAAAAAAAAGAAGGTACTCCAGGATATCATAATGAAATCTTGTACCCATTGCAGTGATTGGAGAATCAGTTTTTCTGGATTACATTGAAAGCTATGAGTCCTTCTCATTTAAGAAATCTGAATCCAGTAGGCCAGCCATAGTCCAAATTCAGCAGAATGGAAAAGGTTTGTCTTTTTGACCACTCCTGTACCTTAATAGCAGCATATTGAATATTTAATTTAATGACAATTTTAAGGACCCTGAGTAAAGACAGGCCAAGCTAGCAGTGGCACTCAGGACGCTTATTTCCTGAAGTCAGGTTGGAAAAAAAAAAAAGATTTTGGGGGGAAAAAAATCTAAGAAATGTGGGAACATAGCGCCTAATTTTGAGAGAAAAAAATTCTTATGAGAACTTATGGCTGTGGGAACATGGGCAGGCTTCTGTTGTCATCAGATGTTTTAGCAAGAGGCTAACCTTTAAGAATTTGATGTAGAAACTTATCTATTTTGGTGTTAAAACTTTGTTCATGTCATTAGATAAAATGTATCACCTTAACGTACCAAACATCTATAAAGTCAGAAGGCCCAGCTATGTACACTAAACTTCTTTCAGAACAAGCTGAGCTAACATTAGCACTTTAGCTCAGGGCAAACCCTGAAGATAGCCCCTAGTATAAAGCTTCATTTTATGTGAAATGCGGTTTTAGGTGCTTAAAATAAAAGGAGTAAAACCTTAAAAACCTCACAAAAGAAAAAGAATGAGTAGTGCAACCCTTTTTTGTACACTTAAGTAGTGCATCTCTCAAACAGGCAAAGCTAACGTTAGCAATTTAGCTCAGGGCAAAACTTGAAGATAGCCCCCATGCTTAAGCTTTGTTTTATGTGAAAACAGTTTTTAGGTGCTCTAAAATAAGAGTAGGAAAACCTTATCAACCTCAAAATAAACACGAATGAGTTATGCAACCCTTTTTTGTACACTAAAACAGCATCTCTCAGAACAAGCTAGGCTAATGTTAGCCGTTTAGCCCGATGCTAACACTGAAGATTTATCACATGAAGCTGCCTTATTTCACCCCGTTAATGGAATATTATGTTCTAAAATACAATAACTGCATCTCCATCTTTGACTTACATCATGTTACTGCTGTCAGGTAAGTGTTTACAGCTTCTATCATCACTTTTCCCCTCAGCACCAAAAATGAGTTCTCCTGCTGCAGATGCTACTGTTTAAGAGAACAAGTTATGTAAAGTTAGAGCTGATGCTAGTATAGCATTAGCTCTAACTTTACAGAGTTAGGAATATGGATCATACATGTAAATATCAATTTAGAAATGTCAAACCTTTTGTACATACCTTTCTGCATTACATTTTTAATCATTAGTTGAATTTTATACAATTTAAGCAACAAATATTAGGAAGGGAAGAGAAATGACTGCAATTTCATATTTATTTATTTATTTATTTATTTATTTATTTTATTAATATTCACTTTATAAAACATACAAATGAATTCGGAGCCTAAAATAAATATATATATATATAAATAACAAAAATTACATTTAGTTAAGGACTGTTTACACTTTTTGGCACTGTCACATAAAATGTTAAAAAATATTTTGAAAATTAATGAGATTTAATTCTTTACTGCTGAGGCAAATACTGAGCAACATTATAAACTGTACTAAAAAAACAGAGATGGTGATATGATAGTTTGTAGACATTGTGGTTTCTCAAATATCACCTTTAAAAACAGATGTTTACAAAGTACTTTTACAAAAAAAGTTAGTTATACAACTTACATTTAATATAGAAAAAAAACAACTTGTTTATATTAGTTTTACAGGAATGTAATTTAAGCATTATTTCAAGCATAATGAATAGTGCTGATGTCAGTCATCAGGCTGCACCTGTGGGTAAAAATGGACCAGACAATGGTCCACTCCAACCAACACAAATCACATGATCCTGATTGAATATTGATAACTGGTCCACTGAGAGTCAGCCTGGGTCCATCCCTAGGCTCCAAGTCCTGTAGGTGCAAAGTGACCCAGGTCAGGAGTAGAAGTTCTCGGCCAACTTTCTCATTCTCTTATTGCAGCGTTTCGGCCATTCGGCAGGTGGACTGGCCATTCTGAATTCTGTAACATCTGTTTCTGAGTCAGTTGAAATTTGTATGACTGCGCGCATTGGTGTGACAGAGTCTGGCACGTCTTCAGTAAGCATAGGTTCAGCTGTGGTTGGGGACTTTTCAGTATCATCCCCTTTTAACCGCTCCTTTCCAAGATTTGGGTGGAAGAACCCATAATAAAGCATCTTTAGTGAGAGGCCTAGCATGTACGCTACAACAACACAGACTACAGTAACTATGGCATAAAAAGGAGAGATTTTAAAATATGGTGGTTCTGTTATCATCTTCCAGCACCACAGACCAACCAGGAGGGAAATATCGACCAGTATGAAGCCATGATAGAGCAGAGTCTTGTACCTCGTCCTCCCCTCCACCACATTAAACCAGTCAAAGTACCAAATGAGGCCCACGGTGGCTCTGTAAAGCCATTCTCCACAAGCGTTCTCCATGAAGTTGGTCTTGGATCGCCAGACGAAGAAGAAGAATATGATCCACGAGCAGAAGAAATGGGTGAAGATGAAACACGGCAGCACAGAAGCAAAGAGGGCGAGGGCGGTGATGCGAGACATGACGAGGAGAAGGTTCCAGAGGAAGTAGACGACGGAGGAGAGGACCACCTGCTTCTCTTTTTCAGGGAGGAAGGAGCGCAGAGAGCGGTGGTACATGGTCACACTGCAGGCGATGGCGGAGACTGAGCCGATGGCCTTCAACACTGAGGAGGAGGAGGAGAAGTCAGCTTTTTCAGAATGAGTCCAAAAAACACCAAAACATCTGATTCCTCCCTAGTTTTAGTGGTTCCAGCCTCCGTCACATCATTCTTGAGCGTCATTGTCGCTCATGACTGACTTTTCCATGCAATGGTGTCTTACAGCTTCCCCCAAACATTCATGAAGACACAAGTAACATACTGCACCTGTCCAGGCGTCGAGGTTGACGCGCCGCAGAATGATGGTGAGCATGAGAGCGAGCTGAGGGCAGCTCTCTGAGAAGGTCTCTATGAGCCGCAGCATGCTCAGGTCATGGCTCAGGTACACCGCGACATCCTCATCGGGGCCTTTCAACTTTGAGAAGAAGCTACGTACAGAAACCTCCACCACACCTGCATGTCTGAGACAAAAAAACCCAAAACAAAACAGGAAGATCACAGTAATTAGCTTTCATAAACAGCTCAAGAATTTAACGGATGACGCTTAGGGTCTTGGGGTTCGTCAGAAATCTTACCACGTTCTCTGGAAGCTGCAGAATGAACCCAGGAGTCTTACTACAGTAACAGGAAGTGATTACATAATGCATGTGAGGGGATGATGTCATTGGATTATTTCTCTGATTACTTCATCAGGAAAAACTCCCTACATTTCAATGAATGAAACAGAAACTGAACGTAAAGCATTTAGCAGCCATGAGCCCTGAGAATCACAGAGAGGACAAAGTGTTTCTAGGTAACAGGGCAGGGCATTACAATAAATGATTCATACAGTATCAACTTGATTCCCATAAAGGAGGATCAATTGCAGCAAAATAAAATGTTGATTATAGTTTTCCCTAACCCTTTTTCTGATTGTCTAAAACTATGATATTATCTATATAAATCTATGATATCATAAGGTTTTGATGCCAAAATACGACCGTCAGAGGTGCTTCCATTGGGCAGCCAGAGTCTGGCCAGTAGAGAATCTGAGTGGAGCCAGGTGACAATATTTTTTTTTCTTTCAAAAGTCTAATATCTTATTGGCTCTCCTTCCCAGTGTATTTTACTATCCCCCCAAAAAACTACACAAGAACAGCAGCTGTCAATCATCGTTAAAGAGACGTAAAACCCAGTTTTTAACCTCTAATAACTAATGAAAAAGAAACTTTTCAGAAAAAAAGAGGATTTGAACACAATGCAGCCCAACAACATCTAAATATCACCACAGCATAGGGATGAGAGAAACATTTCATGGAGGCGTATTCATTTTTTTAAAGTGTGACCACAGCCCATTTAAAATGAATGGAGAGATGGAGTTCTTGACCTATACTGCAGCCAGTCACCAGGGGGAGCAGTTTTTGTGGTCACATCCAAGCAGCAACCTCCAGTCTAAAAATATGAGACAATGCTGAAGTGCTAACATGTGCAGTTGGTTGGGTGTCCGCTTGAGGCTGGCTCTGGACGGACTGGAAGTCACAAACACACCAAGCCAAAAAAAAACAAAAAACGTTTACAGCCTGGTACAACAAATGTCTCCAGGCTGAATCACCAATTTTGTAATGGCACAATTTTTGGGGTGATTTTTTTTTTTTTTAACTTGGCAGTTAAGAAGATATCAAGACTGTGAGTTGGCCCAATAAGAGGCTCAGCTCAGCTCATGTGACTGATGGATGCTCTATAGCTGTTAGTGTGGAGACTCAAAGCCTGCGTTATTTCAAATATGGCCGCGCCGGCCAATTTGCTTCAAAAGTCTGTTTCAGAAACATACGGGTAGCGTCACAGAGACCACATCCATTAATTATACAGTCTATGTTCGTATCATGTTGTATATATTGTACTGTACTGTATCCTACAGTATTGTCTCATTGTAGCTTGATGTTTTGTACTGTATCGTATGATCTTGTGCCATAAAGATTAATACTAAATTGTGTTGTATAATTACGATTAATTACGTATTGTGATGTATTGTATCGTACTGTATCATATCATCCTGTATCGTTCTGTTACGTATCATATTGAACCTCATTGTACTGTATCATTCTGTATCATATTGTGTTGTCAGGTTGGTGTCATATTTCAGTGCATTATGCAGTATTGTGTCGTTTAATATTACAAAAACATGAACTCACACCAACTTTCTATTTCCACTTTATGAACCAGTTCATGTCTTTTTAATGAACTGCCTGTCGTTTTCCTGTTTTTGGTTGGCCAGTTCAAGACTTTCTGTTCCTGTTTGTTGTACTATTGGCAGCTAAAAATGGTTTAAACTTTTGTTCAATATTACCCAACGCAATTATATCACCGGATTTCATATTTTGTAATGGAAAGAAGTTCCATTTGTAGCAATACGGCAGTTAAGGGACCACAAATCAATGAAATATACACCCCAGGTCACTACATTTATACCCTAAATATTAAAATACTTCTAAATAGTTTTGCCTTGTTACCATTTCTAACTTCAGTCTGTTATAGCCCATGCTTTCATTATCTTCTCAGTGTCAAACTGTCATCATGTTATTCCTGCTCTGTGTCAGGAAACACTGCCAGATTGAATCTTAGTTTGAAAGAGGTGCAAGCGATGCATTGGTCTTCATAATTTCTTTCCGGGAAATGGGATGGTTTCCTTTTCAGGGTTTGTGAAATGAGGGTGTAACCCTGAGATAGAAAGACCCACAGGAAGAGGAAAACGAAACAGAACTACTACTTATTTTAACATACTTGTTCACACACTAACAGAGACAAACAGAGAAACAAACAGCCTCAAGCGCTTAGAAAGCACCAGGAATTCTGTGGACATAGAAAGCTCCAACAACCTGAAGTAGATTCCCATCTGCAGCCCGTGGAGAAGCTTGAGCTGGGTCACATTAACACACCGCTCCACAGTCGTCTCCCTCCTGAAGTCCTCGTAGCTGTACCAGAGCCAGCTGAAGGCCTGGACAAGAACAGACGAGCCCACGAGGAACACCAGCAGGATACCGAGACTCACATACTCCTCTTCCTCGTACAGAGACACAACGGCCCAAACATCCAGCACTATGTCAAGCAGCAGGAACACAAGCCCCAGACAAGTGAAGAGGAAGTCTACCGGGGAGTACTCAAACTTAGTCATGGTGCCTGCCTGTCTGTCACACTAAACCTCACTCATACCCTCTCAAACTATCTGCTTCTGGAGTGGCTACATTCTTGTGAACTGAGCTGTTTACAAGTCTGTCCAAGAAGTTTGAGAGACAACTGAAAGTAAGATCCAAAGTTCTGTTTTTCATGTGTGTAACTCCTCCCACTGGCTGTTCCTACTCCTGGGTCTTAAAGGAATATGTCCAACAGGTTCACCCACAGTAAACTTTGTAGTAGTCATGTTTTCAAATGTATTTATCACACATTAAAGAGAAGAACACGAGGTGTAAAATTATGAGAACCAGTCAGAGTTGGAGGTCTGAACAGAGCTGGACAAACACAAGTTCAAAGGGATGATACAGAAGTGTTACCACTTTAGTAATTGCACGTGGCAAATGAGGTAAAGATTAACATCCAGATCTGACCTTGACTGTTGGTTACAGTAGGTGTGAAGAAGTGAATCTGTAACACTTTGTTTGCACATTAAAAAACAAACTTTGAGAAAACACAACTGATTTGGCTCCAACGTATCCTGAAAGAGAGACGTGCTTCCGAACGTCTGACCTGATGCTCGATAAACATTCGAACGAGCTGAACAAACAGAAGATTAAGAAAGAAAAACAGGACTACCGTTTGAACTTTCTGACATCTAAGGCTACAGTGAACTTCTTTAACAGCGTAAATGTCATGTTTATAAAAAAAAGGGGGCTTCAAACAGCAGTTCAGAACAATAACCATACACATCACTATAAAAAGAGAGCTTACATTCAAAGTCCTTCAAAGAGTTTCCAGTGTTAGCTTCTGTAACATCACACACACAAACTAAAAAAACAACAACAACAAAAATAACACACCAAGGAACCGTTTACACAACAGTTTTAGGATGAAATGCAAAGGTATTGTTGCGTTTCGGATGTTCTAAAACTTTTGAAAACCGCCTCCAGAGTGGAATTTTTCTGAAACGCTAACGTCACGCTCTGCTGCTTTTATCGGTGGTAACCCAAATTGCAAGTTGCGTGAGCTGGACAACAACAGAAATGATGGCGCATCTGTTGCGCCACTTCTGCAATCAGCAAAGTCACTTTCAATATATACGCCAGATGATCAGCCCGACTCTACTTCAGCGGTGGGCTACCAAAAGACTCTTCCGTGTAAATGCAGATTTTGTTGTGTAAACATCATTAAGGCCCGATGTTTCACCAAAAATGCAAAAAATGTAGAGAAAAAAAATCTGCGTTTACACAGAAACGCTGAGGGATTGAAAACACTGTAGTGTGCATACCAGGCCTGTAGGTGGCGATATAACTGTAGAGTCTTTTGGTAGTCCTCTGCTGAAGTAGGTTCCCAGTGTTTCCACTGAAAACACTGAAAAATTCCACTCTGGAGGGCGTTTTCATAAAGCTGCATTTTAGGTTGGCTAAAACGCCGTTTCCGTGTAAACGAGAGGCCGAAACACAACAATACTTTTGCATTTCATCCTAAAACCATTATCACGTAAATGGGGCCTAAAATCCAACGTTTTGTAACTCATTTTGGAAAAATTGTGGTACCAAATGGATTACAAAACCCCTTTTGTACAAACAGTGAAATAACAATGGTAATTATTATCTTTTTTCTTCTATATCTTTGACACAGATTATTATCAAATCAATTATAATGAAAGAAACGGGGTTCATTTTCTGATCCCTGCAAGTTTAAAACCGTTTGGAAATACAAGGCCCTCAAACAACAGCAACAACAAAGCCATCTCATTCTAATGTTTACATCTGACAGATATGAAAATATAAGATCAGCTCTGTAGAAAATGTATCAAGCTAACACTTCACTTTGTTTATAGATCACTCTGAGAAATGATCCCAGGATGAGCTGTGTTTGGAAATACAACCACAGATGTCTCTAGAACAAAAAAAACAGGATGGATCACCAGATACCGTTCATACAGTGCAGTACCGGCTGTTCCTCTTGTTTGTGCTCATTTACAGTTACGAATTCTGATGTGTGGAGCAGGAGTGTCAACGTTTGTGAGACGTTCTCTGAACAGTGAAAAAGCATTTCAGGAATTGACTTTATCCAAATAAATGTACCCATGTCAAATGGTACCATATCTTAATCACACTCTTAGGGTAAAATCCCATCGGAGCCTCAGTTTTTCTCTAGAAAGAGGCTGTAACCTTCTTCCACCAGCATGTGAGGTAACATTTATCCATCCTCAACAGTCGTTTCTGACACAAACACAGTCTGACATCAAAGATCTGTGGACTCTTCTTTATCCGTCCGTCTAAAGCCTCCTTGCTTCGAGTAAAAATAAGACGCATGGCACGCCATTCGTTTGTTGAGGAGCTGTGAGGACACGGCGCCGTCCTGGATGGAAAAGTCTTTAAAGGTCACTTCTGCGTCAGGCAGATCGGTGGGCAGCCCGGGGTCCCTCGTAGGGGGCCTCCACAGCTTCGGGTGGAAGCAGCAGTAGTAGAGGGTTTTGAAGAGCAGCCCGAGGAGGTAGGTGAAAGGCAGAGTGATGAAGAGAGCAAGTCCGTAGGACTCGGTCTGCACAGGGTCCCTGTAGCACCACCAGGTCACCAGCAGGATGACTCCGTCAGTGGTGATGAAGGTGTGGTAGATGATGCTCCTGGTTCTGGTCCGACCCTCTGCCACGTTAAACCAGCTGAAGTACCAAATGAGCCCTACGGTGGCCCGGTAGAGCCATTCACCGCCAGTACTATCCATGAAGTCTGTCCTCTGTCGCCACGCCCACAACACAAAGACGATCCACAGCATGAGGAAGTGGGCGGCGATGTAAACAGGCAGGACAGAGGCGAAAAGGGCGACGGCTGCGACACGCGGGGCGATGAGGAGCAGGTTCCACAGGAAGTAGATCAAAGAGGAACCCCAGCCCTGCTTGGCTTTATCTGGGAGGAAGGAACGCAGCGAGCGGTGATAATCCACCACCATCCAGGCAATGGACGTGGTCGATGCAGCAATGCTCACAACTGTGAAAACCCCCCCCCGGAAATTTCAATGTTAGCATAGCAAACAAAGAGGAAGTGAACATAACCACAAACCTCACAGGGTTTTATTTATCTACTGTTTTTACTATTAAACTTACACTGTACAGTCCTGGCCTTGTTGGTGCACAGCATGACATAGATCATCAGAGTGAGCTGAGGAGCGCTCTCGCAGAACGTCTCGATCAGCCGCAGCATGCTGAGGTCATGCGTCAGGTAAACGGCGTACTCGGAGCCTTCCTCTTTGCGCCACCAAACTCTGAAGCCTTGTCGTATGGCAGAGATGTGCCTGCGTGGATGAGAGACAAGCTGACCGTGAGGTCACAGAACAAGACAAAAGCACCTGAACCTGGTCTTTTAAGGGTGAATAGGTGCTTTATGGGAAGACGCACTGACTCGACACTTTCTTTTACACCTCATTAACTGATCTTCTCTGGATTTTCTGGTTCCAAAACCCGAAACTCACATTTATGGTAGCTGCACCTGTCATATGCAATTTAATCCTTTCTTCTAGGAATAACCACCACAAAAAAATCCTACTTACTGTAATGGTGTTTGTGAAAATATTTGTTAGTCTCTCAGCTGTGAAAAGCTGCTTTCAAATATTAAATACATCATTATCTTTGCTGTTTTATGTTAATTTCCTCTTTTCCCGTTTGTTTCTTTCTTTATATCCTTTGAGCACAACATTCTTGTTTTTTTTTTTTAACAACTGCAACACAAATTAAGTTATCCTTTTCAAGTGTGTTGACACACAGGCTGTGTGTTTCATGAAACTTGTCTTGCAACACTTTCCACATACTGAGGAACTCCTGCACACTCGCATTTACGGTAATTGTTGTTATTAGTACAAAACATCAGTTACTAGCTGCGTTAAGTTTGCATTGTATTGTTTATACGACTTATTTGGTTTACCTGCACAGGAAACCCAGCTGCAGCACATGTATCAAGCAGGACAGCTTCACCTGGTCCCCAAAGAGAACGGTTCCTCCTCCGGTTACAGCACTGAACCCCGGCAGCTCGCGGTCATACTTCAGCCAGAACCAGCTGAACATCTGGACCACGACGGACGACAGCACCATGAGGCTAACCAGCACCCCGAACCAGAAAAAGTCCCCGCGACCGTAAAATTCGGTGGCCACCCATATATCCGAGCCCCAGTCCACCAAAAAAGTACAAACTCCGATCACGGAGAAAGCGAAATCCACCCAGGAGTAATTTGAAAAAGTCGCGCGCTCCATTACCGTTTTCCGTTGACCAGCCGACCTGTTGCTGATAAGCTAACATTCGGCTAACGTCGCAAACCGTTATTTCCCTCCCAGAGCATCCTCACATTCTTCAACCCATTGAGGAAAAAGTTTCCAACACTGTCAGATAACAGCAAAAAGTTGGAGGCACTCAAAAGACAAATATCAAAACGTTTCATGCATGACTTAAGAAAAACGTGTTTGCCTTTAAACTAAACGGGACCACATTGTACAGCAGCCGGTGTGTTTGTCATGTTCGCTGCCTGTGTAGCCGTAAGCCCCGCCCAACGCGGTGAGTAGAAGATGTAACGAGAGGTCGCCAAATCCGGGACGAGCAGGCTTTAAGTTTTAAAGACCACTACCGTGTTCGACAGAAACCTAAGAAGGATTACGCGATTAATCGGTCGATTGGTATAAAATGAGAGATATTCATCTACAAATTTGAAAATTGAAATACCTTAAAGCATTTTATCAAAGGGAAACTATATGTTATTGTTCCAGAAACTCTTGACTTGGTTTAACAGGATGGTAAACTGAGCGTATGGTTTTATGTTGGACAGGAATGAGCAGTAGACAATATAACTGAACAACTGAAAACTAGGTTGACGGGGACACAAACATAATACACCGAGTAACGTGACAAACACAGCTGAAATTTGAATAACAAACATTTTTTAATCCTGTTTAAGCTAGTTTACTCTGTTAACCTCTTCATTTGAACCCGTAAATAGAACGAGGTTATGATTTTTGCATTTTTTTTACACATACAAGGAACTGACTTTTTTATTTATTTATTTATTTTTATTTTGTGTGTGTTTGAACTCAAAGGTCAATCCACCATAACCAAAACACTTGCCAAGATTAAGTAAGGAATAGTGGCAAGGTACAAATTCTCTTTAAAGCTAAGAAACCGCATGCAGAGCCAGACTTTTGTTGAAAAGCTATCCAAATGTGGACAGAGGCATTATAAAGGAGAGAAAACAACAACATGCTTGCCATATGTTTCAAATATAAGGAGCACAGTGTATGACAATCAATTGACTGGCCATCGTGAGCAAATTATAAACCATCAATGCTGGGAGGTCAGTTAATATTAAAGGTAGGAGTTAGTGTTGGAGCCTAGCAGCTCGATACAAACGATAAAGTAGCAGGTTTCTGATTAGTCGATAAAAATGACAATTACATGCTGACCTTTGAGAATCTAAGAAATCTGAAAACAAAGCTTTGACACAGGAGCACATTTTACTCCTGCGTCACAAATCACATACATCGATTAAACAACTTCAAATGCAATATTGCAGCTCCAAAGGCAATTTGTTTAATGAAAGATCCACCTGGCAGACGAAATTCAGGCCTTAGAAACCCACTGTCCCCCCAAAGAGACGCCCCCTTCAGCCACAACCTATTGTATCAAAGGAGCGCGTGTATGTATCTTCGCACCCTCGCGCCTCCTCTCTGTGAGCTCGTGTCTCTTGTGTGGGTAGCACGCTCGAGCTAACAAAATGTCGAGGGTTTATATAGGAAGGTTGAGCTACCGAGCCAGAGAAAAGGACGTGGAGAGGTTCTTCAAGGGCTATGGAAAAATACTCGAAGTCGACTTGAAAAACGGGTAATTTTTTTTCTTAATATCTATCGTTGACGTTAACGTCTGCACAGGCCGCGTCGTGGACAAAACGTGCAGTCTGGGCCTTGTTAGCGGGCGCGGCCTGCTAATGCTAGTTAGCTACCGTGCTCGATAACGATCAAGGAAATTTGCAAAGACAGTGGCCGTTAGCGATGTCACAGTGGCAAATAAGTGAATTCCATTGCCATTTCTATTGCGTAGCCAAGCATTTTTTAAGTGAAGTCAGGTTTTGGGAGCCTCGGTGTGAATGAAAAACCGTGTGGGTATTGTATACAAACGGCTAGGTAACCTCAGCTAACGTTAGCTAACATTAGACGTGGCAATGTCACAGGCGACGGAGTGTTCTCTTAACTCTCTTTGATGAATATGTTCCAGTCAAGTTTCAGCCAAATATATCCTAAAATAAATTAATTTAGTTCATACATCAAAGATTGTATTGTTACTCTATTTCATTTTTGCAGCGATTTCCAGCTACCAGAAATAAATGTTTGATGTCGCGCTCAGGTTCATTGCCAAAAAGATTTACACAGACAAGGAATTCGTCTTGGTTGATTCAGTGCAGAAACGATAAATAAAAAAGCAAATTGAAAAAGGGGCCAAGCACACTTGCATGTAATGGAAATCCAACAAAATGCATTTTTTATTGGCTGGTGTCCACTCGATTTTCTGAAGTATTTAAATATGCAATTCTTACTTTTTAATTTTTTTGTTCTTTGGAGACTTGAAAAGAAAATGTACACACAAGAGACCAATGCCTGGTCAAAGAAGGTCATTGCTAACTGGCTTAAGACAGAAGGACTAATCTATAAATCATGGCAGTCAGCCATACATCATATTTTCGCCATATTGTTCACCTTATCCAGAGCTTTTCTGGTTATGTCCTTATGTTTTTGTCCATTGATTAATCTCTTCCACTTTCAAGGTACGGCTTCGTGGAATTCGACGACCCCCGCGATGCAGACGACGCTGTGTATGACCTGAATGGCAAAGAGCTCTGCGGGGAGAGGGTCATTGTGGAGCACACCAAGGGACCCCGTCGTGACGGAGGCTATGGTGGTGGTGGAGGAGGAGGTGGTGGTGGAAGAAGTAAGTGCTCCGTGGATGGATGTGCTCGGTTTTCATTAATACTGACATTGATGAGGGGTTTTATTCATTACAGGGGACCGACAATCTAAATTTCAGCGGGGCAAATATTTTAGCATGTCCTTGGTGGCTGATGTGCATTGAATTTATATCCTTATAGTCCTCAAAGGAAGACTCTGACTGTGCCTGATGCCTTCTAGGGAGACTTATTGGAGCAGATAGTGATTTGATGTAATACCTCAATTAATTTTTAACTTATCCAGCCTATAAATTCATGAGTTTCCTATTATCAAGCTTATTCAGATTGGCTTCAGTTAACATAAAAATGGAAGTAGATCAAAACATAGAGTATAAATGAAATGGATTTTGGTATCATGAGTACTGAGAGACTAATTCACATTTCTATTCAAGGGAAGCAGGTAGTTTTTATCTCAGCTTTTGTTCCTCAGACTTGGACTCACCCAACCACACCCTCTATTTTCAGTGTTATCAGGTTTTGCTGTTCTGCTGGTCTTGATGACCCCCATCAAGTGTTTAACATACAGCCTCATCTTTCTCATTGGCCACTCCAAAGTGCCTTTTTGTTTCCAAATGAGTCTCTATCTGCTTGACAAAGGCATAGAAGGAGGCTCTCCTCATGATTACGTTATGTGATAAATTTTGTGCGCACCAGAGCCACCAATGACTTGGTAAAAACCTTGGATTTCCATATGAAGGATTGGAAATGCAGTGTACTGTATATCTGTGATGGGGAAACGGCTTACTGATGAAAAAGATAGAACTGTTTGAATTTGAATACTGTTAATGAACTCTTTCATTGTTAAATAATTTGTAATCTATTGATGTATTATTCCGTTTTTATTTCTTAAGAATGATTGTCAATTTAAAGGTAAAGATTTAACAAAGAACCTCAATGTTTTAATTGAAAGAGTCCTTTGCTGACTGCCTGCCCCTATTGCTGGCCATGGTGTCCCCCCTTTCCAAGAGTGTGGTTTGACCATTCTGGGCCCCTGGGCAGACCAAAAAAGGGAGCCATTGTGAATGAAGACCGCTTTTCCCATTAGGCCCAGGCCGGGTGGTGAGGATGCCATGGGGTTAGGAAGAGATGTGGGTTCAGCTCTTATAGGTGCCTGAAAAAAAAAAAAAGAACATGTTTTGTAACAGTGCAATGTTTTTAGATAGGATAGTTAGAAACTTGCTTTAGTTCACCGTAAGTACTGCCTCGATCAGTTATCTTTTTTCAATTTGAGTTTTTTTTTTCTTCTTTTTTTCCTAATTTGACGATAAGGACGATTCCAAAAATTTAATCTACAGCTGTGAATAGTTTTAGGCCTTTAAGATCATCTGAATTAAAACAGATTTATTTTTGTTTCCAAGGATTTAATAATTTTTTTGTAAGTTTTTTTTTTTCCACATTTATTTTTCCCCTTCCTTGATTCCTTTTCCAAGTGAATATTGACATTTTGTAGCTTTTGTAGCTTGAAGTTTAGTGTACTTGCATCACCTGTGTCTCTTTCTGGGCCCTCATTTTTCCTTTCCCTTCCTTGTTGCATTAAAAGGTGGATATGGACGCTGGGGAAGAGACCGATACGGTCCACCTATAAGGACTGATTACCGACTCATTGTTGAGAATCTTTCCAGCCGTTGCAGCTGGCAAGACTTGAAGGTATGTTTCTTTACTCTTGCGTAACTTGGCGTGTGTTTGGTGAAGGCGGTGAAAACTAAAACTGAAAACTAGCACAGAAAATGCCTTTTTTTTTTTTTTTTTTTGCATTTGTTTAGAAAATGTGAAAGGCCAAGACAAAATATGTACAGTTACATTTTCCAAACGGCTACAAGGAATTTCAAAATCGTCAGTTTCTTTATCTCGAGTCAACCCTCTGAGTGATACCATTTGCTTCTTGCTTCATTTGAAGGACTACATGAGGCAGGCAGGTGAGGTGACCTACGCCGACACCCACAAGGGTCGGAGGAATGAGGGCGTGATCGAGTTCAGGCTGTACTCGGACATGAAGAGGGCTCTGGAGAAGCTCGATGGGACCGAGGTGAACGGCAGAAAGATCCGGCTCATCGAGGATCGCCCCGGAGCCAAACGCAGACGCTCCTATTCTCGCAGCCGCAGCCGCTCCAGGTGAGCCATGTCACAGCGCTTATCCACGACTTGTGTGTACTCATTTTAATGTCACTCTTTCTAACCGATGCAAACTGTTCGCTCAGGTCTCGCTCCAGGAGCCGCAGATCTCGCAAGAGCCGCAGCCGCAGTGAGAGCAGCAGTCGAAGCCGCTCCCACTCCAGGTGAGAAATCCCTGCTAAGTACTGAATTACAGATGGATCTACTTTCCGTTCACTCTTCAATTTTCAAGTTGTAAAGAGATTCACATCTCGCTCTCAGCCTCTGGCTTCCATATGGTAACATACAGTAACAATTATATAAAGCTCAGCAGCTGTCTTTTAAAGCCACATTGAGGTTTTGGCATTCGGCAGCTTGTTAACAGTAAGCTGAGAGCAAAGTTTCCAGAAATAGAGGCGCACAATTCCAAGAAAGTGCACCGGTGTTCGAACCGGTTGGCATGAAGCCTACAGCGAATGGACGCAGGCAGTAGCCTGATATTTTTATAGCCGCGGTTTTTCCATTAAGAGGTTAAAAATTGAAACCTGCCAGCTGCCAAAGGCAGATCAGGTAAAAGTTTAAAATGGTAGAATTTCAGGCTGGTCAGCGGTCTGGGCTCTGTGCACGCAGAGTATTCAGCCTGCCAGAGAGGAATGGTGGAGGTCCAGTCCAGAGTTCACCTTGTTTCCTGGTCACGTACAGCGCTTCAAGGTCAACCTCTCCGTTCATTAGATGTGAAATCATTTAATAGTTTATGGTTAAAGCTAGGGACATTAATCATTGAGTCCTGGTTGGGGCCACTTTTCTCTCAGTGAAGTATTTTGAAACTTAAATAAATCTTTTTGATTCTATTCAGAGCTGCTTCTCGCTCCCGCAGCCGATCTCGCAGCAAGAAGAACAAAGCCAAGGGCAAGAAGGAGGACGAGGAGCGCAGCAACGGGGCTCCCAAGAACAAGGACAGCAGCAGGAGCCGCAGCCCCAAGAGCAAAAAGAGCAAGAAGGACGGGAAGAAAGGCAAGAAGGACGACTCCAGGTCCAGGTCCCGCTCTCGCTCCCACTCCAGGTCTCGTTCCAGATCGGGAATCAAGGATCGCTCCAGGAAATCCGGCTCCAAAGGCCGCGAGCCGCCAAAGAGCGACGACGAGGGCGGCGAGCCTGACAGGGGCTCTCGCTCCCGTTCACGTTCCCCCGCCGATTCCAAAACCAGAGCCAGGTCCAAGTCCAAATCCAAGTCCCGCTCTCCGTCTCCCGTCAAGGCCCGCTCTCACTCCCGCTCTGCTTCTCGTTCCGAGTCACGCTCTAAATCCCGCTCCCAGTCTCGTTCTCGCTCCCGTTCCCGCTCTTAGTTCAGGTTCCGGACTGTCTGTGTTCAGCCCTCATCCCGTCGTCTCCCGCTGTCCTCCTCTTACATTCCCCGGCCCCCTCCACACGACCCCCGCCGCCTGTTTTTGATAACTAGCTGTAGAACACCAGGCACTCTGCTCGATGTCTTTTATGCACACGCAACAACTCCATCTCATTTGACTCTTACATCCTTTCATTAGAGCCGTCTTGTACGGAGGTGTTTGTAAATTTACAGGGTGCAGTCTGAGTTTTATAAGTTCCAATGATGGTAAGTGTCTTAGCCTTTTTTAATCAAACGTAGAAGCATATTGTTTTTTGTCAAAGTGCTGGGTGGGAATGTGTTCTCTAGCATCTCCTCACCTTTTGTGAAATCCTTGTATCATTTTATTTCAGATTAAAAACTGCCTGTTCTAAACCTGCTGGAGTTTCTTCTTTTGTTTCATACGCTCACATTTCTGATTGGAGTTTTTTATTTCTGTCTTGCCATTGGTCACTTCAGACTTTGGGTAATAAGATGAAGTTTTGAAGCAAGGCAGCGAAGCCCTAAAGAAAGCAACCGCTACATTGTGATTTATAAACAATTTAATATTTACCAATGCCTGCCTTTCTTCTAAGTCAAAACAGCTCACCAATAAAACGTAAATACAATGATACTGCCTATGTAAACGTCAAGATATATAAATTTGGGCAGATTAATGCTGTTTTATAAAGGAAGATTCGGGGCCAAGTTAAAAAAATTAAATCCACAAGAATAAAAAACATATTTACAAGAAAAAAAGTCATTGATTTACAAGACAAAAGTCATAAACTCACAAGAAAAAAGTCTAATTTATGAGAAAAGTCAAAAGTTGAAGAGAAAAAAAGGCAAATTTATGAAGATAAAGTCAGATTTACAAGAAAAATGTCAAATTTATGAGAATAAAGTCATAGACTAATGAGTCTCAACATTGGTTTTATTTCCACCTGCTTCCCCTCAGGAATCCTGTTTCACATCGAACTGCTATGAACTCTGGGTAATTCCTTAACAGTGTCGTCCAATATGCCCACTTGGGGTGCATAAAAGTCCCAAAATATCTGAAGTGGCCCAGCCCTAAGCCCTCATGGACTTGGCAGCAACACGCCTCCGAGTCACCCAGTGTGTTTGGACCATCAAGATCACTCAGGTCATCTGGATAGGGTCGACTTTCAGTCCCAAGAGTTAGAAGCAAACATGGAGAAGCAGCGTTCGGCTTTTATGCTCCAAGTATCTGGAACAAACTTCCAGAAAATATCGGGTCTGCTGAAACTCAGCTGCTTGAAATCCAGGTTGAAGACTCACCTTTTTACAGCTGCTTTTAATGAAACAAATAATTTTAATATCACACCTCTGCATTCTGCACTGTGACTTATACGCTTCTTTATTGCCATTTTACTTTCTTTTATTTTTATTTTTTTTTGCTCTTTTAACTTATTTTTAAATTGTTTCTTTTAATATGTTTTGCCGCTATGTGAAGCACTTTGAATTGCCTTGTTGCTGAAATGTGCTATATAAATAAACTTGCCTTGCCTTGCCTTGCCTTGCCTCTGAGCTTGGGCCTTAGAGCGCAGGTGGAGGTGTGGTTAAACTTTGGTTCCACTCCTCAAGCTTTGCTATAAAGCATCAAATATGTTCATAAAGTGGTGTACTGCATTCGTCTCCTTGTTGCATCATATTTTTGTTTACATTCACAACTAAAGCGGTCACAGTTGGGACACATGCAGGCAGCCCAGTTAACACCTGTCTTCTATTTTTTCAGAGCAACCAAAACAAAGGCGTGACAGCGTGTATTTATGTAAATACAGTCCTTTTATAATGTGCACTCAGTATAAAAACGTTACAGATTTACAGTCATTTGAAGTAACCACAGTTCATTCAGTCTTACAATGCTACAACACATGTAGTATCTCTTTAAGAGCTTCCTGTTCATTATGCCCTCATCAGTGTCTCACAGGCTCAGTAACTCTACAGTCCACCCCGCACTCTAGAAGCACAGCTCCTCTCCTCCCTGTGCCTCTATGAGCCCAGCAGCAGCAAACTGCCGGTTTCAGTCATCATCGTCCTCCTCTGAGGATGAGCGCATCACCCCATCGCTGTCGTCGCGGTAACACCGGGACAGTAAGCGAAGCTGCTCCAGGGCCTCCTCGTAATCAGCCATCTCAGGCCCCTGGGAGAGGAAGCTGGGAGCCACGCGGCGGACGTCCAGAGCGCTGACGCCTCGTTGCAGCTCTGACAGCCAGGAGCCGAGGGCAGGGCTGGACTGGAGGGACGTCAAGACCGGCACAGAGGCGACCGAAGGGGCTGCAGGGAAAGAGATGACATCCTGAGTTTCAAATACTGCAAATGTGAGACTGATGGAGAAACATTAAAGAGGAATGTGCTTACAGCTGAGCAGTGGAAGCTGGCTCTGCAGGAACCCCTGAGCGCCGACTGAACGACTGAATATCTGAGGGAAAGGTGGCGTCAGCTTACAGGGAGAGGACACCAGCTGAAGAGCTCTGAGAGTGAAGAGGAGACGAGTTAGAGCGTGTTTGAAAAGTCAAACCATTTATCTACATCATGTCACGGAGTGGAGACTCACAGAGGGGCCGTGGGGTAGAAGGATCGGATGTAGGAGGCGAGGACGTCCTCCCCACTGTGGAGGCTGTGCAGAGGGGTTGGGGGTTTGATCCCTGGAGCCAGAGAGCTGAAGGGAAGAGGGTTCATTTAGCAACACATGAACATGATGGTAACGTGCGTGGGGAGATTTCCTGGCAGCAAATGCTGAATGTTGAAATGCTGAGCCCTAACCTTAACCCTAACCGCACCAGTCCTATATATAACCAAAAAACCTCTTATGACATCATCAGCTGTATGGTTTCCATGGGGATAGGGAGCACATCTAAATCCTACTGATGTACACCAGTCCTTTTTATCATTAATGCTCGACAGGGCTCAGTGTAAACTTTTCAAAACGTCCGCACCATGATTCCACCTCCGTGTTTTGTTCGTTTTGTCGATTTTCTTGCTTTTAAAAGCCAGTTATTAGAGCGAGTATGACAGCTAGGCTAACATTGTCGGCTTTGTGGTCTCCATGGCGACGTAAACAGAATGATCAAGTGGACGAGCGAAACC
Source organism: Labroides dimidiatus (assembly GCA_030710495.1). NCBI lineage: Eukaryota > Metazoa > Chordata > Actinopteri > Labriformes > Labridae > Labroides > Labroides dimidiatus. The sequence continues at coordinate 28,785,020 of CM061155.1, forward strand.
GGCAACCGCTATGAACTTTGGGTAGTCAGGAAAAAGGTGGGTAAAAAACCTCTGTTTGGAACCCTTATTCCCCTCAGCTGTGTGGTTTCCATGGTGACGGATCATTTCCATTCATTTTAATGGGCAAAAATCTTTGGAAAATGCTGAATATTTCAAAAAGTACAAGGGTTAGAAATGTGAAAAAAAAAAACATGAAAACTTTTACTGAACATGCCGAACATTTTAAAATTTGAACGGTGAAAATCTGACTGATGGATTGAAAAGCTTGTCCAGCAAAAGAACAGAAGAACTTGCAATGAGACGTCTACTTAAAGAACAACGGTACATCTTCAAATGTTTCATGAAAACCTGACCTGATCAGTCTCTGGCCCTCGAAGCCCATAAGCGTCGTCCACTGCCCGTAGCATCGACCGTCACCGGATTCAGGACAAGCCGACAGAGGTTTCCACGGCAGTGAATCGGTGCAGGCACTCAGGGCGTCAGGAAGAGAGCTGTCGTGCATCATGGGAAATGGGACTGCACCATAAGCAGCAACCACCTGGAATTTTAACGACACCTCAGACAGCCGTCCAAAAAAAGACACACATGAATAAAAAGAGAAGAACAGACCGGCGTTACCTTTCTACCAGATACTGCCAGCGTGTCCGCCACCTGCCACATGGGGACGCTGTTGTTCCTCAGCCTGTAAGGCAAAGTGAGGGCATCAAGAGCCAGAGCCAGGACGGCGCTGGAGTGGAACCACAGTGAGGGCTGAAAACAGAGCAGGAGACAATCAGACGTCAATGACAGCGGGGAGATTTAGCCGCATCGCTTTTCTTTTAGAAAAACAAAAAAACTCACATCATAGGTGAGGTAGGGGAACGCTGTGGGAGAACACGGTCTCCTTCCTAAGCCTCCACGCAGGGTCAGCGGGCAGAAGAAAGAGCTGTGATTGGCCAGATGAACTGTCCCTAACGTGCAGTTCAACATGTGGTACAAGTCCTTCATCGGAGTCTGGTTAAAAAACAACAAACAGGAACAAACATCTGTTCATAAAACATCTTTAAACTTCAAACCAAGCTGTGAGCATCAACCAGAGACAAACTCACTGAATTCGGGTGACTGACAGGTGCTAACCCCCAGGTCAGGATGCCTCTGCCTCCATAAGAGTCCTGCAGCATCTCCGTGACCTTTGACCCCAGGCCTGAAAAGCCATCAGCGAGGTCACACAAAACCTGGAAACCCTGAGAGGGAAACAGGAAGGAAGACGAAAGAATAAAACTAAAAGTTCAAGAAAAAATAAACCTTTGAAATGATCTCCTTAGATAAAAAAAAAAAAAAGAAAGAAAGCCTGATCCTTATTTTAAATCTTCAGGCTACGACAACTCTTAAAACCGTAAATATTACAATAAATGAGCAGAAATGAATCAGCTTTTTTTCCCTTCAGCTCATTAATCCAGCAGAGTACGAACAGATATGGATAAAAATGAGTCACCTGAAGGTAATCACACTCCTCTACAAAGAAGTGCAGTTTGTCCTCCAGCTCCTCCAGAACCGTCCCCTGCAGGAGAGCTTCTCCCTGTCCGAACGCCTCCAGACGATGAGCCTCTCTGAGCAGAAACACAAGTATCACACTGAGGGCTCTGCTGGCTGTTCCAAAGTCTTGAATCAAGACCAAAGGCCATGAGCACCCCCAGACTTTGGACCAGCCTGAGACAGAGGAGATCAGACCGGAATGATCAATCCCCTGTTTTATTTTGCTACTGAAGACCTATTTTTTTGTTTTGATTTCTTTATTGAAGAGTTATTGTGAAGCACACGTAATCCTACAAATTGAAGAAAATTCAGAAAAGTATATTGGTATTCCTACTCTTCGCTATTTTTTGCTTACTCCCACCCCCACCCCACCCCAACCCCCCAATGAACCATGTACGAGCCACACTTATACTGAGAAATAAAGAAGTAAAATTAATTAAGTTTAACAAATAAATGAAATTAAACAAGTGTTAAAAAATAAGTAAGTAACTAAAGGGAAGGAGAAAATAAATATATATGAAAAATAAAAAAAATTAAAAAATGGAGGAATAATAAAAAAGTGCTGGTTTGTGTTCAGTCTGTTGGTAAAGTCTGTAGGGAGTTGAAATATGTCAGGAAAGGTTGCTATTTTTCAAAAAACATCTCTGAATTGCCCTTCAGCTCCTCCTTTATCTTCTCTAGCTTCAAGAAGAACATCATGTCTTGAAGCCACTGAGAAATCAGACTTCCAGTCTAACAAAAGTCTTCGTCTTGCTAACAGTGATGTGGAAGCTAGAACTGTCAGCTGGTGGGAGGTAAATTGACCGTGTTCTTGAGGTGTACCAGATATTGCTATAAAAGGACAGTTTCTAATATCCTTGCCTAATATTTTGGACATGGTTCCAAAATAATTCTGCCAGAAGTTTGTCAACTTAGTTGCATGGAGATAAGTGGCATCTGTCACATTTGTCCTCTACTGTGGAAAACATTTTAGAGTCTAGTTTTAGAGAAATGAACTCTGTTTAGAACTTTATATTGTATGAGCACAAGTCGAGCACATGTTGTGCTGTTGTGGGTTCTTTTAACAGCCCTTTGCCAACATTGTTCTGTAAAGTCTGAAGACCTTTTTTTTACAGAAAATCTTTTATTTTTTTTATTTTAATTTTTTTCTCGATTTTATTGGTTTTTCTTATATTGATCTATTTTTGGTTTGTTTTAGGCTGCTCGTCTTATTTTTTATTTGTTTTTATTGTGTTCTGTTTATTTTATGTTTTTACAGCTTATTGTGAAGCACTTTGTTACTTGTATTGAAAAGTCTTATATAAACAAAGTATTATTATTATTATTATTATTATTATTATTATTGGTTCAGTCAGATGAGCAGTTATCTTTGAACAAACAAAACAAAAGCAGTGTTTAAATCAAGCTGTGTGAAGTCTGACACCTGCTGGAGAAAAGCAGGTAGGACAGTTAAAAGAGTTTGATGACAAAGTGGAACTTCACAGGAATAAAACACTTAACAAGGAATTATTTAAACATAAAAAATAATGTGAGGATTTGGGTTTAAATTCTGGGAAAGTTGGAAACTTCCCACGAGAATTCTCAGAAATTAACGAGAATTTATATTTACTGAATTTACCTGCTCATACATGTACAAGTATTAACATTTGCTTTGTTTTAAGGAGACATGCATGCAAACTTGTTAAATATAATATTTATAAATCAAGGTGATAAGGAAAAAAAAATTCCAAGACAAAATTTCCAAAAAAGTTTTAGAGAAATTATTTTCAGTTGACGGCAACAAAACACTGAAAATCTCTAATATTCCTGATCTTAAAATCCCCGTGGACATTTTTGAAGAGCTGTGTGAGTTTTGTGTCGCAGGTGTTTGTGCTGCATTTTACCCGTCGTGGTTGTACTGGTGGATGACGGAGACGGTGCGAGGGTGCAGGTGGATCCTGAGGAAGTCGGACCAAACCTTCACGCTGCCCTCCAGCCTGTAGGCCTTCTGCACTCGAGCCAGCTGGCTGTTCACAGTGTCCACACTCACTGCACCTGCTGCAGGCAGAGGATTGATGTGGAGTTTTTTAACATGAAAGGTTTAAAAGACGAGGGTCAGATCGAAGGTAGGACGTCTCACCTGAGCAGTGAGGCTGAGAGCTGGAGTAAAAATCTGCTTCAGCCAGGATCTCTCCTCTCTGTGGACAAAAAGACATCACACTCTTTTCTTATGATGTCGAGTTTAATAAAACGAGGAAATTCACTTCTATCACTTACATCCAACTTGTCCAGATCTTCAAGAAAGGAGTTCTTGGCAGGAGGACTTTCTTCATGCACCATGATGCTTCCCTCCCTGAAAGATTGAGACAAATATTAATACAAAGGAGAACACAAATCCTCTGAAGCCTGCATATTAAACATTAACTCTTTTTAATACTGTATTTTTATTTTTATACCATGTGACAGCAGACGTGTCTTTGCCAGGATCATACAGGCATCCTTCCTGTCGAAGAGTCCTAAGACTTCCTGTCAGAGACAGAAGAAAGCAGGTGAGTGAGCTCAATCAGCATCCAACACCTTCAGGTTACTTTTTAATACTGTTCAAAGGTACTGAGACGACACAAACAAACCCACTAAGAGGTATTTATCAGAATAAACATTTAAGAATAGTTACCTTTGAGATCCATGGCAATGAGGCGAGGCGTGTGTGTGACATGTCCGCTCTGAGTCTGTCCTTCTCGGAACACGACGTCGCTCTGAACTTCACCTGGTGGTGCTTCCTGATCGTACGATAACGACGCATCCTGCAAGACATTAAAAAAAAAAAAAAAAAATCATTCATGCACCACAGATTACAAAAATACAATTAATGAATCAAACTTTATTTCTGCTTAAGAGAACATTGGGGGAAATTCTTATTTTGATGCATTTATTTATCTTTAACTCATATCCTTATATTTTGATTCATTTATTTTATCTTATGTCTTTTCGACTATTTACTACCTCATTGTTTTTTTTAACATTTTAGCTTATTTTGAAATTTTAAACTGTTTTATAAGTAGCATTTATTGGTGAGCATTATTTTACTATATATAGATAATTTTTATTCTTTTTTTTGAATTACTGTAAAACACTTTGACATGTATTTTCTTCATATGAAAGTTTTTATATAAATCTAACTTGATAGACTGACGGACACAAGAGCTTTAAAATCACCAAACCGGGTACACATTATGTCATGGAGTTAAAAAAAAAAAAAAAAAAACAGCATTACAAAAACAGCAAATTAAATAAAAAATTAAATAAAAAGTGAAGTCAGTAAAGTCACAAATAATAAAAAAAAAAGAATCATGTATGAGAGAGTTTTGTTTTGGTAATGCTGTGCAACATGAACCGTAATCACAGAGTTTTATGGGATGATATAGATGGGCTACTTTTTATATTTCTGTTTAAGTATTAATATTTATTATCTGTAATGATTCATATGTCTCCCCTACAAGCCAATATTCCACATCTCAGTCTAAAACATATAAACTCCTGATGAAACTCACACTGCTACCCTGACAGTGAAACATTAGCATCATATTCTGTGTTCGTACATTAAGTCCTCCGCCTATCAAAGTGTCCATTTAATGCAGATTCATTGTGCTGTTAGCATTAGCTCTCACTGCACTCTCTGAAGTTTGACAACACATGCACAGCTAACGCTAGCAGCTAGCTTAGCCGTCAGCCGCTCGTGTGTGCTCCTCACCTGTAAATTCCACCAGTGGGTCCCCACGAAGTTTGAATAATGTCCCAGCTGAAGAGTGATGACTTCTCTACACGGGTTACTCATCGCGACGGGATCAACTCTGTGAATAAGACAACGAATTCTCCTCTTTGGACATGGTGTACATGTTTGGAGATGAAAACACAACCAACAGGATGTGACTCCTCATGTATCGCCGTCTCTGATTGGCTCAGAGAAATGGATGATGAAACGTGATTGGACGTTCGAGTGACGTTGTAAGAGAAAGGCTGGTTTCACCGTGCCGTAGATTCACGTGCGGCACTACCAAGCACAGAACAAAACCGCGCCACGTTTTAGAGCAGTGCAGTAAAAACAACATATTTAATTTTTTTTAAAATTTTTGTATGATATATATGAAAGATTTGGATCAGAATGGTGACTTTTCAAATAAAAAAAGCATGGTAAATTACACAAAATTTAAATTAAAGCTTCTGTGAGGAACTTTGGGTTTGTGTATAATTTGGCGCCCCCTGTGTTTAAAGTTGTTTTTGCTTATCTTGTCCTTTAGCCAGAGTCTTCCAACAAAAAAAGAATCTCATCTGCTGACTTTTATTAACCAACTGTTTCTCTATCATGAGTATTTAAGGTCGAACACATTAGTGAAAGGGCCGTCTGTCCATCTACTTGACTAATACATTTCCCCTAGCTTTAGTTTCAGGCTTCAAATATGCTTTAAAATATTTTTACTCATCGTTTTGTTTACTTTTACGGATCGTAATGGGGTATAAATATTTCTTTTTCCTGAAACGTTAAAAAAAAAAAAAAAAAAAACTCACAGGAGCTTTAAATGCTCAAAAAATAAAATTAAATCTAATGTCTAATTTGCCACAACTACTGAAATGCATTTCCTGTGGCATGATACCAAAAATAGAGGGGACATATAGGTCAACCACTGTTGACCTCTACTGTTTTATTATTGTTATTATTATTATTTTTTAAATGTAAATTATAAAATTAGTGTTACTGCCAAGTATGCAAATAACGATGTTTTTGAGCATATAATCTATGCCAAGTGAGTTCTGACACAAAGTTTAGCAACAGTTTTTTTATTGAAGTGTCTTCAGTGACGGATCCACATTCAGACTCTGGTCAACAACAAACAGGTTTCTATTTTTATAGGTGAGTATCTTTAAGAATCATTCAAACTTTTACAGAGGTGGATTTCATGCAAAACGTTTGGATGAGCAGCTCTGACTGCAAGATTTCAGGATTTACTTGTTGCCCTTGATCATGTTGACAAAAGGCTGGAACCACTCAATCAGATCCTCCATCTTGTCCTCCATGGTGGACTTCACGTCCTCGGCGGTCTTCTCAAAGCGCTCCTTGATGTCCTCGGCGGTTATCTGCAGCTTGTCCTTCATGTTCTCCATTTTCGTCCTCAGTATGTCGCCCAGGGTGGTGATCTTTGAGTCAGCGTTCTGTCTCACCTTCTCGAAATAAGGGTCCAAGCGGACCCTGATGTCCTCCACGTTGTCTGAGGTGCGGGACTGAATCTCTTCAAAGTAGTCTGCAACCTGTCTGAGAGAGGAAGGAGAAATTTAACCTGAGTGAGGAACAAGAATGAATGCACAGTTCAGTTTGATTTGTAGCAAAGATTTTATTCTGGATAAGCACAGAGCCCTGAAACTGGTCTGATTGTAACCAATACAGAAACAAGTATTAACTGCTGGATATGAAGAAATATTTAGAAGAAAGAAATCAAAAATGGTAAACTGTAAATCATGTGATCAATACAAAATTTAGATTTGGTAAATTAAAGCAAACCATCTCCTATGTATGGTGGCCCTGAAGGTCATAACAGAAAAAAAATAATGCAGAAAAAATCTTCAAATGTTTAAATACTTAATCAAATTAAAAAAAAAAATCACAAAATTTAAATATTAATCTTACATTTTTGGGTGTTTTTTCGTGAAATATTTTTGTGTTTTTTAAATTTTTTTTTACATTTTACATTCCATGAAATGTTTTTGCAGTTGACTTCAATACAGCCATATGTGCCATATGGTTACATCAAGGGCAACTACTTTTCTCTTTTTCATTTTATTTTATGTTTTTTTTTGTTTTTGTCAGTTTCATTCATGTATTGATAAATTTTGCCTTACTTTAGTTAAGTTTGGATTATTTATTTATTTAGCACACATTGACAAAGAAATTGTAAAGAGGACACAAAGCCCAAAAGGCTTGTAAAAGTGTTCCAACCCCTACAATGATCACAGAAATTTCATAGTTATAAAGCAAAAAAAAAAAAAAAACTGAAGAAGGAGACAAAGAACTGAATTTATGTTAAATGAGAAAAAATACAAACGAAGAAGACAAATAAACAAATAAATAACTAGTTTTTTAAAAAAAGAAAGTTTAGAGAAGATTTCCAACCTTAAAATATTTCCACCAATATTTAATTTAATGCTGTCAAACCTCAGGCATATTTTGGCCAAAAGATTTTCACTTAAAGCTCCTGTGAGAATTTTCTACATGCTGTAACTCACTCTCTCTGGCGCCTACCCCACAGGCAAAAATCAAAAGAAGAAAATTATCCATACAGAAATGTTTAATCATGTCTCTTATGGTTTTGTTTGCCTTTGTGGGTCACTCAGAGACATCCGTGTTAATTTAAGCCTGTTTCACCACCAACTTAAATTCCTCACAGGAGCTTTAATTGAGTCAGCAAGAAGCATTCACAGTTAGAAACGAAAAAATACTAGGAGATTTATAAAAATAAAATGTAGATATGACCACTTTAAATTTCTCAAAAGAAAAAAAGTTGAGAAAAATATCCTGAAAAAATTTTAACTATTTTTAACTATTACACCGTATAACTCAGATCTTAGTTCTCAATTAAATGATTGAGATGTTAAAGGAAATGCAAAACATCATCTGGTAGAGCCATAAATGTTTTATCACAACTATTTGATAAACAGCTGAAAGATTTTCTATTATAAATATATAACCTGACAACAAGCAACAAATCAAAGTCTGTATCAAAGTGCAGTCAGATAAAGATATTAACAATCAGTCATGTAGACATAATCAATTATTCACTGACTGTTTAAATCTTATTGCCCTCAGCAGGCCTACTTCTCATAGGATACAATAATTTTAAGAGGCAGCAAGTGTTTAAAAAACTCAGCAGAATGCAAATTAAGTTATTCAAAGTCTTTAAAACAATCTTAAGATCTTAAAAAGTTTAACAGCGAGCGATCATCAGATTGTCTTACTGAACAGAGTTTCCCATCGGCCTGCAGCGATCCCCTCCCCGCCTCAGAGTGTCTCTCACCTCTTGATCTCCTCGCAGTCCTTGCCCAGGCGTTTCTTCAGCTTGCGGACGTAGGCGTTGACTCTGACTCTGACGTCATCTGCGTTCTGCTCCATCATGGTGGTCAGCTCCTGGCTGTACTTCTCCATCTGCTCGCGGGCGTCGATCATGTGATTGCGCAGTTTGTCGATCAGCTTCTGCAGGTCTGTGCCCAGACGCTCCCCGGTCTCCTGAGCGAAGGGGCCCAGCTTGGTCTGCAGGTCGTCTTTGTACATGGAGAGCTCAGCCATGCTGTCCTGGATCAGGGTGCTGTCAGGGGTCAAAAAAAAAGGGTCAGGGACTTTGTTGGTGGTCTAGTAAAGCATTTGGGATCATGAAGGGAGTCAAAACTGTATTATTAGAAAAAAAAAACCTATAGAAGAAAACCACTCATGATTAAAACATATTTTTGTTACTAGAATAATACTGTATCATAATATATTGTAAAATATAATATTCTAATGCAAAATAACACAGCTTAACATAATGTAAAAGAAACTAACATAATTTACCATAATGGAAAGGTAAGTAAGTTAATGTATAACATAGCTTTGTGCAACAAAATGTGACCTAATGTAACATAACCTAACTTAATGTAACCCAACATAACATAAACTAACATATCCGAACATAACCTAATGTAATGTGACTCAACATAACCTAATGTAACATAACTAGAAATAACTGAACATGACAGAACACAACATAATGTGACCTTAACTAAACTGATACAATGTAATCTAACCAAAGGTTAAAAAAACCCCTAAAACATCCTAACATAGCCTAACGCAATGTGACCTACCCTAACCTAACCTAACCTAATATAACATAATCTAATGTGAGCTAACCAACCCCGAACAAACCAAACCTAACCTAATGTAACCTGACCTAATGTAACCTGACCTAACATAACATAACATAACATAACATAACATAACATAACATAACATAACATAACGTAATGTAACATAACATAACATAACATAACATAACATAACATAACATAACATATCATAACATAACATGATGTAACATAACATAGTCTAACATAACCCGACATCCTAATGTAATGCAACCTAACCCAACCTAATATAACATAACCTAATGTGAGCTAACCAACCCCAAACAAACCAAACCTCACCTAATGTAACCTAACCTAACATAACATAACATAACATAACATAGTCTAATGTAACCCGACATCCTAATGTAATGCAACCCAACCCAACCTAATGTAACATAACCTAACTTAACGTAACCTAGCCTAAACTAACCCTAACCTAACGTAATGAAACATAACATTACATAACATAACATCATGAAACCTAACTAAACCTAATGAAACCTAACCTAACCTCATGTAACCTAACGTAGCATAACCTAACCTAACTTAACACATTTCAGTGTAATGTAACATATTGTGTTATATTGTAACATTTAACACCGTTTCATAATGTAATACATATTATTGTATCATGTTAATACAGATCTTATCACACTGAATAAAAGCCCCAGATAATGTGTTGAAAGGGGACATGTTATATTTTTTCTTTGAACCAAATTTAATCCAAAAGCAGCAGGGTCAGAGGTCAGAGGTCAGAGGTTAGATTACAGTCTAACTATGCATGAATACAGTCATCAAACAATTATACACCAAACCCTGAGTAGATACTCAACAGTGACCCAACTAATGAAAGTCCAAATATGAGCTCAGTAAAGTGGACTCTGGTCCAAGACTCTGAAGGCCTCAGTCAGCAGCTCTGTGAATGTCTCACTCCTCTGACACATACTGATGAACGTCCTCACACTGACTCAGCAACAGGCACAATGTGTGTGTGTGTGTGTGTGTGTTACACAACCTGGCAGAAGCCTAACAGTACTGTGTTGATGAGATTTCACTCAGTCAAACGGATTTAAATCAGTCTGACAAGAACACAGAGACAGAAACTTGAACTATATGTGTTCTGGTAGAAATTAGGCTTATGATGGAGGGCTACTGTGGCCATGTGTCCTAACCCTAACCCTAACCCTAACCCTTTAAATAAATAAGCTATTTATATAGAATCAAATAGGGTATACTTGACTTTTGTCGTCAGCCTCTAGTGGACAATCATGGAGCTGCTTTTTTTTTTTTTTTTTTTTTTTTTAAATATTGAGCTGGCTTAATTTTGAACACTAGAGGTTTCTGCTTAGTTGTGTCTTTTCCCATTCTAAAATTAGTTTGAAATTTCTACCTGAGAACATTAAAACTATGACTTAATGAAAAAAAAAGTTGATTATTTGATTTATCGACTGTAAAATGACTGAATCCTTTTTTGCGTCTAGATGGAAGCACTCAGTCAGGTCCGTCAGCTGATAAAAAGCATTTACGTAACTGATGAATGACCCTGATATCTATTCCTGATCTGCTCTGCGTGTCCTTAATGAACTCACTCCAGCTCTCTGCTGATCTGGGAGCTCCTGATGTCCTCCACCATCGAATCGGCCTTCATGTTCAGGTCTGTGAAATAATCCCTGAACTTGTCGACGGCGGCCTCCCAGGGGTTGCTATCCTCATCATTTTGAAGGAAGCTTCTGGCATGGCAGCCTGGTACAGGAAAAAAAACAGAAACATCTTAGAAAAATGTGAAGAAGAAATTAAGACGGAGAAGAACTTTGGTGGTGATTTATCATGTAATTTTATAATACTTCCAAATTTTCTTTAAAATATAGGATGATAGATTTTAAAAAACGGCCTCAAGGAGAAATGTGGCCTCACCTGACAGGACAGCCAGCGCAAGGATAACTGCAAAGACCCTCATGATGACCAGAAACAAGGACACCTGATTATAAATAAGAAACTTTGGTTAAAATCATCTGAAAGTGAATTTTTCAGATGCGAAATTCTGATTTTTTTGTAAAAATGTAATTGATCTTTAATAAATAATCATAATTAACTCCAAAAATTAAAAAAAAAAAAAACAGTTTAAATATAAGACTCAGTATGTGTCTATGCGTGTGTCTCACCTCAGAGCTGTGACGTCTGTGAAGCAGACTCAATCTCTCCTTCAGTATTTATACACCTCAGGTGGCTTCAATGAGATCCAATAAATGTTGTCAGGAGGATATCTGACCTGCGTCCGAAGTTCCCAGCATGTACCGCGTTGTTGTCATCTTTTATTGCCGTGTGTTGTTTTGGCTCCACGTCACATAATGAAGGAAGACGTGCGAGCACAGGTCAGGTAACAGGTAACAACAATCCAAACAGCTGATCAGGGTTCGAGTCTGTCCTCACATCAACTCAAATTCAGCTGGAGTCTTTGAAATGTAACTTGCACTTTCAGATAATCAGAGGAGACTTTCCAAGGACTTTGACCTTAAGGTCAAAGGTCACCGTGGTATCACTTCATTGTCCAGCAAATCTAGGTCAAAGTTTGGTTGAAGAACCAAGTCAGACATTTACAACCGTTATAAAGTAGAAGAACTTCCACCAGACTGATCAGTGTGACCAGTGGTTATTATGTTCTTAAAGTCAAATGTTTCTTTCCTTCATTTTTCTGAAGGCTTAAAGCTCCTGTGAGGAGTTTTTATCTACTCATGAAACAAACTGAAATTAGCGGTAGTGCCTCTTTATGAGCTAAAAACACAAATAAGACCATCGGCAACAAGACTTACGATTTCTATACAAATATTTTTAATGCCTGAATTTGCAGGAAGGGGGGTAGGTGTCAGACCGGTTGGATGACAGCACCCTGAACAAAAAAAGGAAGTTTTTGACCATTAAAGACTCTAGGATGAGATTTTTCTGTGTCAGAGTAAATGATCAGCAAAAAGAGAGAAGATATCACTTTGTCCACAGGGGGCGCCAAAATCAACACAAAACACAAAGGCTGTTTTCAGAAACCATTTTCTACGTAATGTATTTTTTTTCTATATAGCTGCGTCCTTATATAGAACCGTTACTTGTAGGACACATATCACCTATCCACCTTTTTTTCTTAACTACCCATAATTCATAGCGGTTGTCTGTTTTGCTCTTCTGGTTGCTCTTAACTTTTTGGTTTGACGCGTTGTCTCAATGTCTTCTGGCCTGATTCAGCTAGTTTGACTGTTGCTTATTTCTGCTTTCTAAAACTGAAACCATCAAAACCTGGCCAAATGAAAAAAAAGGTGATTTGACATCTGGGCAAAAAAACAAAAACAAAAACAAAAAGAAGCTGTGGTTAGATCCATTGGGGATGACGATCGTACAGAATCTCATGGTGCATTTAAGGTGGACCAGTTTCAGTCTGTTTTCCACGACGAGCGTCAAACTATGACGCAACACTGTGCATATTTTTACAAGCTTTCTTGCACATTAATTCTTACAAAAGTAATTTCGTCAGCTTTCAGATTATGACATTTATTTCACTAAATTTTGTAAAGTTGTGTGATAAATTATGGGTTTCTGAAACGAAACCTGAGCCTAAATTTAAGGCTTCCTTTTTCAAACATTGTTGCGCTTTCTTTTTGTTTAGGTTTCAAGTATTAAGAAAAGGAGTGCGAAAAAATTCTTTATTGTTCTTTCACATTTAACAGTTTATACTTTGAACAGTAACACAGTGAAGAAAATACTGACGGTATCCAGGTAGTTGCTTTGGGAGCATATTTTAGCAGCATTAAGACAAAAAAAAAAAAAAAGTGATATTGCACTTTTTTTTATCTGTCCCATAAACGCCTCCCTCATCAGGAGAGAGTATTGAGGTATGAGTGAGGATAGATTAAAGTCCTTTTACTGGGCCATCTTGGTGAAAGACTTCCACAGAGAGGTCAGCTGCCTCCTCAGGATCTGGGTGTCAGCATCCAGCTTGGCCTTCAGCTCCTCTCCCAGAGGGACCAGGCTCCTCTGGATTTCCTGGGTCTTCTTGGTGAGCTGGAGCTCGAAGCCCTTAGCCATGGGCACCATGCTCCTCTGAAAGTCAACCAGACTCTGCTCCATCTTCTCCTTCATCTCCTCGGCGTAGGGGACCATCTGGGTCTGCAGCTGGCTCACGCTCTTGTCCAGCTGTGCCTTCATCTCCTGGCTCTTCTGCAGCAGCATGGTCTTCAGGGACTCGACGTCCATGGTGTTGGCGTGAGGGGTCATCTCCTTCATCAGTACCTCGACACGGTTCTGGAGGTCAGCGACCAGCTCCTCAGCGTAGGGCTGCAGACGAGTTCCCATGGAGTTCAGATCCTCCTCTAGGCGGATTTTGAGCTGCTCGGCCTCCTGGGTAAGCTGGGTCATGAAGTTCTGGGAGAGAGGGGTGACCTGAGTTTGCAGAGCAACGGTGAGCTTGTTGACGGCATCGGTGCTCTCAGAGATGAGGATGCTGCAAAAATACAAATGGAAATGATCAAAATAAATACTTAAAGAGCTTTATTTTTTCTTTTCAAAGCTTTATTTGTCATTTAAAGGCTCCTTACTTGATATCTTTTCCCAGCTGTGAGTTTCTGATCTCCTTCAGGGAGTCCTCAGCAGTGGTGGTCACCTTTGCAACGTAGTCCCAGAAGGCATCTTTTACCATGTCAACCTGTTGCTGAGACTGCTTGTTCCACACAGCGTTTCCATTGCATCCGGCTGAAAGAGCAGAGATAAAATAATTATTAACACTTACAGAAACCTGAATGCCTTTTCAGGTTAATGAACTAGACATCCATGTTCACAAAACCTTTAATCAAAACTTTCTTACCTGTGAAAACAGCGAGGGCGAGCACGACAAAGACCTTCATGACTGATGCTGCAACTGGAAGAGAAAACACAAAATGATCGATGAGTTCTTTGTGGTTGTTTTTTCTTCAGTCATCTCATCATTCAAAGAGTGGCGTCCTCCGTCTGGTGTCTTACCTGTCTCTGTGTGTGTGTGTTCACTCAGGGAGCTGTAAGATACAGTGTAAACACATCATTCCTGAGTATATATAGGCCCCTGAGTCCACCAGAAGAAAGATGGGAGGAGTAAAGTCCAGCTCTGAGTGCTTTGCTGTCACTGCTGCTTCCACATCACAGTAGTAAGTAAGCTGTTTGATGGATCATACTGTATGTAAAGTGTTAAGTATCAACATAAGGTCATGTGATTAAATCAGAAAAACTAGCCTCAGATTAACCCTAAACTATATTTATGTTAAACCTCTTATACCACAACCCTCAAAATAATTATACATCATTCATAATATTCCATAAATGCTATACAATTATTAAATTAACACACAGCACCTGTATTTTCTTATTAGTTTGTCATAACTTAACAAAGTCACTGTTTAAGCTAGCTGCTCTGTGAGCCTGTATGTAAGCTAGATGCTACTGTTATCGTGTTAGCACATAAACTAGCAATTTAAACATGCTAACATGAGCCAACAGTTAACTCTAAATCATTTTTGTCTTGCTGTACCCATTAAATCCCTTATAATTTTCTTTTAGACATATCATTTTAAGCCTTAAATCACACAAAAGCCTCTTTTTGGACGAGTGTTGCTAGTTAGCATCCGCTTTTAGCAATATGCTACAGACAGTAGTTGCTTTCAGTGTGTCAATACACGTTTTATCTTTCCCAGATAAATGTAGAAAATAAATCTAGCTGTGACTAATTCTGTGCGCCTGTTTTGTGACCTGTAATTCTATAATTTGTGGTCTTTAAAATGTAAGGCCCTGCCTTTGGATGAGATGTAGCTTTGTGCTAATTTCCGCATGCTAACGTTCGCTAGTTCCATTAAATACAGCCAGGGTGCTAACGTGATGCTAATACTTATTATGCTTAGCATGATAGTGTTTTATACATAAATATATAGTCTTAAGGTGTTGTATTATAAAGCTGAAGTCGTTTTTTTTCTATAATTCATTGCAAAATAAGCATAAGCGAGCTAACTTTCTTTAGCACAACTTTTAATAGCTGTGCCTTAACTACAAATGTTAGCCTCATGGAAGCACTACAGAGGAGTCAAAACCCAACAAACGTCTGTATTATCTATCCACTGGAGACCATGAATGTCTGTACAAAACTAAAGGGTTATCTATTGAAATGTTTTTTTTTTTTTTTTTTTTTTTAGAAATTTCCCTTTTGCCAAAGTGAAACATTAGCATTAGGTTTGCTAGCATTACCGAACAAGGTAACAGGATCTACCTGAGGATAATCTGAGGATTTACTTATCTCATTTTGATATATTCTATATGTAATGTTTGCATCTTCTACTTTGCTTAGATGTAAGAAAAGAAGAATTACTTTATCTTTTTAAATTTTATTTTTAAATGACTACAAGAAAAATAAGTCAGTAAAACAACATTATTTATTTGTCAGTATAAACCTTGTTTAAGGGTAAAAGAACATACAGGCTAAATACCAGAGCTAATATGAGACAGATATAGCCTTAAAAACAAACAGGGTGCAAATATATTAATTTTAATTGAAAAATTCATCTAAAATCAGGTTACTTTTCAATCACACACACTCATTGATGAGTTCTAACAGAGCAATCTCGTCACTCAGCAGAGTTGAAAACATCAGATGGTAAGACAGTGGGGTTGTGGCTGTCTCACTCTCTTGGGACAAACACCTCATTGTTTCTGCTGATTAATCAATCACACGTTTGATTGACTCAAACGTTCTCAGTTTTCTGCAGATAAAAACCAGGATCAAATGTTTTATAGGTCAGTGAGACGTGAGCAGGACTTTGATCCAGTCGCCCCTTCTGACACATCGGTTATCTTTACGGAGGAATGTGATGTTACCTTATACCTGTTCAGCCAACACTCGCTGATAACACAAAGGAGCTAAAGTCTGCTTCACAGGACAAACTTACTGATAAACATCCCCGCTGTGACGTGCACACAGACCTCAAGATAACTGAGGAAGAAGACATGAATGAAGAAAAAAAAAACTTTACTGAAAAAAGATTCAGATCAATGCCATTTCCATACATTAAACATAAAATACATTGATAATGTGTTAATGAAACAAAACAAAAGTTTGTCACACGTAAACGGCTGTTTGTACTCTAAAACTTTATTGCTTGTACCAGTAGATTTGATAAACATTTCATGAAACGCTGGCTGAAATCCTTGAATCAACAACAACAACATGGTAAAAAATAAGCAACACAAAAAGCTGCTTTATTACAGCGTGATTTAGGACTTAAGACGTGTTTGATGAATCTGAAGTTTGTTTTCTGGTTACTTTGAATAATTTCTTCAACTCTGCAAAAATCAGAGTTTTTGTTTTCTACAAAAAAATTGAGACATTTACACATTTGTGAGTAAAAAATGGTTCATGTTAAGTGTTTATTTTCTTGTTTGGTCAAACTTTAACTTTGCAAAAGTTGCTCTATTTTCTATGATAAACAGTAACTGTGACAAAAAGCAGGGACATCTTTTCACGTTTGGGGTAAATTTTTGAAATTTTTGCTTGAAATTTGGTCGCAACAGTTCATTGAATGCCCAAAAAGCTTGAGAATTTTTTTTTTTTTTCATCGGTTCATTTGTGAAGCTCACTTCTTAAATGTTTGTTTTGGTCTCAACGTTATAAAGACAAAGTTAGCGGCAAGCGGCCAGATTTTTTTTTTTTTTTTTTTTTAAGGGAGCTTGTGGAGACCCAGACTGGAGAAAAAAAAATTCTCTTAGATTTGATTTATGGATTCAAAGATATGACTCAGAATGCTAACGCTCTGTGACCGCTGTCTGTGTTTGCTAGGCTAACCAACTCTAAGGAGGACTCTTAGGGAGTGTCGCTTAACACGTTCACAAACCAGAAAAATATGCTTCATAAGATGAAACTCTGCGGTGACATAAAAATTATGACGTGGAGTGACAAGAATCTGTCCAGCGCGGCAGCGAGAGAAGGACTTTACCCTCCAGTACGGCTATAAAAGCAGCGTACAGCTGCTAAACGACATGAATCCTCAGAGCCAGGGTGACAAAGAAAGAAGCAGCCTGAACAAGGTAACAACTTAAACTAAAAGTCACTACGAGTGTCCTTTGATATCGTCGGATTATGAAAGTTTTTCATTTTTTAATCTCCTGTTTATCTTCTTCATCCAACAGATTAATTCAATCATGAGGGTTCTTGTGGTTCTCGCTCTTTTCTCCGGTGAGTGAGTTCTTGTTCTTAACCAGGATCCGTGTGAAATACATCTGGAGAAAAGTTGTTTGAGTTCTGACCTCGGTGCTGAATCTGCTGCTTTTTTAATCTCACAGTTTGCAGTGCAAACATCTTGTGGCATGAGCAGCCCAAGACCAACCTGGACATGGTGAAAGATGCCTTCTGGGATTACGTGGCGAAGGCGACGATGACCGCCGAGGACTCCCTGAAGCAGATCAGAGAGTCTGAGCTGGGACAGGAAGTGAAGTAAGAGCCTGTGTGATTTAAATCGTTTCAGTTAAGGTTTGAATTGTTTCAAATCTTTAATTTCTCCTTCTTTTGTCCCTCAGTGTCAGGATCTCCCAGAGTGCCGACACAGTCAACCAGTACGTGGTCGCCCTGCGCTCTCAGGTCGCTCCTCTCTCCGAGAACTTCATGGCCCAGTTCACCCAGGAGGTCGAGCAGCTCAAGGCCCGTCTGGAAAAGGATCTGACCACCATGAGCTCCACCCTGCAGCCCTACGCCGAGGAGATGGTGGCTAACATCCAGAAGCAGGTGGAGGAGCTGAAGAGGGATGCTGCCCCCTACGCCGAAGCCATGGACCCCGAGTCCGTGAAGACCGTCCTGATGCAGAAGAGCCAGGAGCTGAAGGCACAGATGGACCAGAGCGTGAGCCAGCTGCAGAACCAGATGGTCCCCTTCACCGAGGAGATGAAGGAGAAGATAGAGCAGAGCGTGGACGAATTTCAGAAGAGCATGATGCCCCTGGCCCAGAACTTCGAGGCCCAGGTGACCCAGAAGACCCAGGAGATCCAGCAGAGCCTGGTCCCTCTGGGAGAGGAGCTGAAGGCCAAGCTGGACGCCAGTACTCAGGACATGCAGGCTCAGCTGACCGCTCTGTGGGAATCTTTCAGCAAGAGAACCCAGTAAATAGACTGCTCCATCAGCCTCCATATTTATTTCAAATCCACAAAATGTTTATTTTACTGAATAAAAAATGAAGAAGCAAGTTCAGACTTCTGTTGCCTTCATTTCCTGAAAGGACGAGTGCTAATGTTTACTAAACAGTGATTCTCTAAACTCATGTGAGCTGTAAAAAGCCTGTTTAAAGTCTGTCAGCTTATTTCCTGCTGCTTTTCTGCAGCACTTTGTGGGAGCTTGGTTCACTGTAAGGATTATATTCACATTGAAATAGTCATTAAACTCTAAAATGTCAAAATGATCAAAATCAGCATGAGGTGAACTAATATTCAGACTAATAAATCAACTGACTAGAGGACGAGAGCAGGGGTTTTCAAACTTTATCATGCCAAGGCCCACCAAACAGCTTTAGCTTTTGGCTGGGGACCTCCTTTCCAAACCAATTTTTTTTTTTTTGGTGCTTGGTCTGGGGCTTAAAATGATGCTTTCAGGGCCCACCTGGGAAAGGTAACTTGCTGTGTGAATGCAGCAGATTGTCTGACCAAATGCTCTTCTTTACGTCTAAAGAAGTCTACCGTTTTTTCAGCCTCCGTCGGGTGTTTTTGTATCAAGTGACGCTGAAGTTTCAAAGGCTTTAAACACTCGTTTGAGAGGATCTCCAGACATAGGATGCATTTTGGGCAATCATGGCCATTTTTCTCTATGGCTGTAAAGTCATACTTAATGTATGCCGCCTCATATTTTTGAATTTTAGTTGGCCATGAGTTCTTAGGGTTTTTTTTGTCATAAACCTTTTCATTTTTTGCTAGCTAGCAGCTTGATAACAGGTGCAAACCGCCAGTCAACACAGATGATGACATCGTCATGCTCAAGTTCGAACTGTCACAGGAAGTGCAGTTAAGTACAATCGGAAACTTGAGAATCTGGTGATTACACAAGTTACATGTTGTATGTTCAGGACAAATGATTATTTAAAAAGAATAATAAAAAAATAATTAAACTAAAAATAATTTTATTTCATTTTTTTTCCCCTTTCCTCCAATTTTCTGAGGCCCCCCTAGTGGCCCCCCAGGGGGCCCTGGCCCCCACTTTGAAAACCACTGGACAAGAGGACTCCACTGGCTCCTGGTCCTGTTCCTCCTCATTTGAGTAACAGGACTGAAAGTAACAGGAATGAGTTTTTAGCAGAGAATTAGGAAACACATGAAATATAGCCACGCAGCATTGATGCTAACAGCACTTAGCTCATCACAGTGATTCAACAAAAACTGTGTTTTAAAAATAAAGAAATAAGATGAAAAAAATAATTTCAGTAAGAGGACTGAGCTGAGATTTGAAGCCCCTCAGTCAGAGTGTAAATATCATCCAACATACAGAAACATAAAGGAGTCAACGCACTGTGGGCCTTCCCATGGCCTGCAGAGGATCTGAATGATGCTACTTCCTGTGGACCATGTGACTAATGGAATATTCCACATTTTTCAGAGGGGGGGGATGTGTTAGGGTAACAGGACTGAGTCAAAACCAGGGACACCACTAAAGACTCAATTTATACTGAACTTTTTTTCTATCTTTTTTTTAAAGAAAATAGACTTAAAGTATAGTTGGGATTAGGAGGAACATTAATATGTAAAAATATGACATTTCTGAAGGATTTAAATGATTAAGTTTGATGGTAAAGTCTAATTTTAGGAAGTGGGAACAGGCAACAAACGCTGTGTTCAAAGTTCTTTGAATTAATCTTTGAAATTATTTTTATTAAATACTCATTCAGATCCATGTGCAGTTCATTTTATCATGTATTTATACATTTTACTTCCTGGGGATGCAAATGGCATCGATTAGGTGGAACGGACCCCCGACATTTTTCAAAAATATGAACAAAAATAAAACACTTGCTGCACAAGTCAGGACAGAAAGGAAAAACTCAAACACAGCTCTGTTTTGTAAGAAATGGTATTTATCGGTTTCCAAGAGGTTTATATACACAGGTCATATATTTACTGTTTCAAACATACGTGACGTAAAAAAAAGGCAACAGAACGAGTGATGTTAGTGAGTGTGACATGCAGTACGGTACACGCCTTCCTGGTAAACAAAACAAAAACAGCTCAGACATCAAGACCGACTCGGAAATAAAAAAAAAATTCTCAGAGTAATAAAAAAAAATCAGATCAGAAGCAACAGGCACAAAGTCAGTGACAGAAACAAAGAGGTCTGCGTGTCCAGAGTCCAGTAAACAAAAACGGTGTCAGTCATGATCTCTGACACACGTCTGACCAACCTGACGTCTCTTCCCGGATGAAATGCGTTCGATTTACATTAGAGCAACAGGTGGAGGTGATGGGACACACGGCGGTGGAGACGGCGAAGTCTGCTGCCTGCTGGAGTTGAACTAACCGATGGTGACGCCGAAGCCGCACTGGAACTTGTTCTTTTGGTGGTTGAGGAAGGTGCAGAGGACCAGAGAGAGCGGCAGAGGGAGGAGCTTCTTCTCTAACGTCGCACCGACGATCCAGTTACTGTCTACTGAGCCTGAGAGGAGCAGCACACACACACACACTCAGTTTTTGAGGGCCCCCCTATCAGGTATGGGCACTGAATGGTGATGATGACATCATACCTTTAAAGAGTAAATTGGCTTTAGGAACATCTAACTGGTAACCAAACGACACGCTGGTGTCCTGCATGCGGGTGCTCGCCTCGAACTCCACGCCGAGCTGCAGCTGCGGGAGACCGGCGCACGGTTACACCCAAACAAATCCAGGTTTGAGATTTTCAGTTCTCACCTTTAATCCGATCTCACCTGATCGTTGGCTTTGTGATAGTATGAAGCGTGAGCGCCGGCTGAGCCCAGCGTCAGCGTGGCGATGTAGTTACTGCCTGTACAGAGGAACAGAGGTTGATCCAAAATCAGAAGCTACAGTCCCGTTAAACCCGCTCGTCACGCGAACAGTAAGCTTCATCTCACCTGTGTACCTGCCCACCAAAGACATGACCGAGCCTTCCTCTCCCGGCCTGCGGTGATAAACCAGCTCCCCTCCCAGAGCCAGAGAGGATGTGATTGACTGGAGGTAGTGTGTTACAATGATACCTGACAGGCGGGAAACAAAAAGAGGTGATCAGTTCTTGCACAGATCTCTACGCGTCTTCTTCCAGATCCTTTACCAAGTTTTAGCGACCGAAAACCAACCAGAGCCGACGAGGACGTCTGGGTTTCCGAGGGTGACCGTCGCAGTAAAATCTTCTCCTCTGATCTCAGCGTCTCCTTGCCAGTTCATGAACTTGTTTTGTTGTGTCTGAGGATGTGACAGATATGAGGTCAACGTTACCTCCAACTATTACATCACTCATCTTTTTATTTATGTTTTTATTCAGCACAGGAGTTCAAAGTACTTCACAGAGATGGAAAAATATGCAAGAAAATACATAAAATAGACAATGTACTCAGACAGTTTAAAGTTAAGTTTTAATGTAACAATAAATTTATAAACCGTTCAAATAAATAAATAATATGAGCATAAAAGTTGAAGATGAATGAAAGAATTTTTTTTTTTTTTTTAAAAAGTGACAAACATTTTAAGGACACATCAGGTGATAGTAACACCTTTCTAATTATGGCTCTTCAAAAATTGCGTCACATATGCATTTTATATCAGACACTGTACATCTTAGTAGTAGCATTATCGTCTTCTGTTTGTTTTTCGGCTCGCTAATCCTCCTACAAATTTTCACCGATTTTCACCGTTCGGATTTTAAAACGTTCAGCGTGTTCAGGAGAAGTGATCATGTATCATTCAAATTTCTAACCTTTGTACTTTTTAAAATATTTAGCATTTTCCTATTTATTTTGGCCCATTAAAATGAATGGAAATGATCCATCACCATGGAAACCACACAGCTGATGATGTCATAAGGGGTTAGGGTTCAGAACAGAAGTTTTAAATGAGCTCTGCTCCCCATTACCATGGAAACCACACAGCTGATGATGTCATAAAGGTGTTCTAAATGGGACTGCGGCGGTTAGGGTTAGGGCTCAGCATTTCAACATCCAGCATTTGCTGCAAGGAAACGCAGGCTTGTTAATTAGTTCTGTTCGAGGTTGTTGTGTTATTATGAACTCCCTGCCCTTCCACATGCCAATGTGGAATGCTTGTGGGAAGAAGTGATTCAAACAGAGCTCTCATTGTTCCCAGGGTTTTGTCAGGACAGGACAAAGTTTAAGTCACAACAGTGAGAAACGTTTGGAAGCGTCACCTGGAAGGCCAGCTTGGATCGTACTCTGCTGCTGATCTGGTGGATGATTTGGGCGTTGAGGCTGCCGCTGTTGTCCATGTCTCCCACCATGACTGGAAAGAACTGAGCACAAAGCAGCATACATGTAGAGCACAGCTCATTCAGAAGGAAACACACAGGAGAGACTCACAGGGACTTCAGCGCACCGCTCACCTCTGCTGGACCCGTCTGCTTCGCTCCAACGTACGTCGCACCAAACCTGTAGGTGGAGTCTCCGACGGTGCTCAGCATTAGAGTGTGATTCACCTGAAGTTTGAGACGTTTTCAGACAAGTGCTTGATTTGGGTCGGAAAATACGAAAAAACAGACAAACTACACAAACCTGGAAGTGGTTGCTGAGGCCTTTATTGACAACTAGCCGGACGCCTTCCATCTGCATGGGGAAAACCTCTGGAGAGACGGAAACACGTGCAGGTTTAAACATGGAGACGAGCGACACTTCCTGGTGTATAATTTGAAGAATGAAGGCGCTGGTGATCTACCTTTACACTTGCGATGACACTCATCGAACGCCCCCGGGTTCGGCAGAGGGTTTTCTGCCTCCTGCTGCTGACCTGCAGCCGCCTCGGTCGGGGGGATCACGGGGGACACCGGAGGCATCCCGAAGCCTGGAGGCACCGTCAACCCTGGAGCGACAGCTGCCCCAGAGGCTGGGGGTGGAGGGTTGGGGGAGCTGGCAGCCAAAACACTGCCCATTCTGGAAGAAGTTAGAGAGAGAGACTTTGAGCTGTTCAGATTTTAAGACGCAGCCTCAAAGTTAAGAGGGGAGTCTTTCAATATCTAACGTAGAAATGAGAGTCGTGGAGCTGTTGTTGACAAGACAACCTGTTTAACTTGTGACCTCTGCTGCTATGTTGTCTATTTTTTCTGCTGTCAACGGTATTGGCTAAAGAAAATAACCCCCAGAGCTAAAAGTACACAATCAAGGATAGCACCAAGACATCAAGTCATCTTTCTGACTTTTGTTCCCTGATTTGTGTCCAATCAGATTTGTGCAATCCTACATTTCCCATAATGCAATTTAATAGCTGGTGTCACAAGACATTTTAAGCCTTAGACTCTCATATATAAATAAATAAATAAAAGGCAGGAGGAGGCGGCAAGCGGGCCCTTGTACCTGCGCCAGGGCCCCTAACCCTAACCCAATCCACATGTATGATGCCAGTTTATATTGCATTAGTTAGCTATCTGGGCTGTTGTTCCAGGGCTATTTAGCCTGGTGGTCTGCGAGGTTTTGTCTGTGGGTAACATGTGGTCCTTGGTCTGAAACAATTTGAGAACCACTGCATTAGGGGAACATACACAACTGCTTGTTGTGTATGGGGGTTTGTGTAGCTGCAGACCGGTCAGGATGACCATGCCGACCTCTGTCCACCACAAACGGTGCCTACAGGGAGCATGTGAGCATCAGAACTGGACCACAAAGAAAGAAGACAGTCAGGGGCAACACATCAGTGTCCTCTTCCAGACCAGCATCTGGAGGCCCAATGGTTGTGGGACATGAGGGCCGCTAACGTCCTGAAGCCAGAGACCACACCCACCACACCGTTAGAGGCACAGTATCAGGCAGGTGGTCATATAATGAGCTTAATGTAACCTTCAAATAAGAAACTAGTAATGATATTTTATTCAAACGAGCAGGATGAACATTTTTAATCTTGATTGGGCGGAACGGGTTCAGTCTTTCACAGTTTAAGATCTGCCAGAACAAATGAGGTCTTCAAGTATCTCTGGGACAAACTTATTTTCATGAGAACAAAAAGGTGGAGTGCCCCTTTAACCTTTCTTACAGCTCAGGCTCATTCAAATGAAGTTGGAACACTGCAGGTCACAGAAACCTGTATCTTTAGCATGAGGAGTGATATAAGGAAAGAAAAGGTGAGCATCAGCTTGTCTCCTTATTTAATGAAGCTCAAGTTTGGAATTAAACCTGTCTATCCTAAAAGCCAAAATGAAGCTAAGCTAGCTCACCAGCTCCGTTTAATGCAATGGTGAATGCTAGCTCTAAACAAGCAGCTGCTAACGCCAAGCTAACACAAACAACCACCAGGTTATTAAACTAACAGCTGATAACTCCTCCAGTTTAAACTCTCACATGCTAAAGCTGAAACCTTTCGTTACATAAAACACTCGGCTCATGATTTCTACTCACGTTGTGATCTCCAGAGGACGATGCGCCCGGAAGTTGTATTCCGCCGCAAAGCCAGGCGGGCAGGTTACACTATAACCCGCCCCTGTTTGTAAGGAGGAGCTGTGATTGGATGGAAAAGCAGAATCCTTAGGCGTGATTCGCTGAAGGAATTGTCAGTCACTTTGTGTTCCCTACGGATTAAAGGCGGGGTTTCACTTTGATGACGCAATGCTTGTTCTGAGACGTGATTTGCCTGTTTCGGTGAGGTCACTCTCAAGGAGGCGGGAGTTTATATTCTGAGGGTTCTGATTGGTGGAGAATTTCGCCATAGGACAGCGAAGCGGTAAGAGTAAACCGTAATGATAGATTTTCTTCAAGGTCAATCAGGAGGTTAAATAACGGAGCCAAATATACCAACGCGTATTTATATGTATTTTTATGTGTTTTTTTTTAATTTGTTCATTTATTTACTACAAAATAACCAACAGTTACAGCTTTTAAAGACTAAAACTCATCATTTAAACCCTGATATTTTAAGTCTTTCAATTCATTTATTTTATTAACTTACACTGACAGTAACATATTAAATGAGTTTGGTAAATTTGCCAGTTTGCAGGAGGACTTTTTTTTTTTTTTTTTTTCCATTTTTTTAAACTGATCCTATGTTGTATAATAGATTTTCTCTCAAGTGTGTCAGAAGTTTTAAACTGTCATCTGAGGAAAGTCTATAGTGAATAACATTATTTTGTTATTGTGTGTGATAAGCTGTTAACTGAGCTGACAGCACCAGAAATACAGTTTGCTGGTCACCTTCATGCAGTTGCTCCTAACAAACAAGGAAAATAAATAATTAATACATTTTATAACCTCTTCAGAAAATTAGCAAGATAAGTAGACGAGAGAATTACAGTTTGAGCACAATATTACAGAACAAACAGGACAGAGGACACCAGGCAGTGTGTATTTAAGTCCAATTTATTCAGTTGTATAACCCCTGCATGTATTTTCAAGTTACAACAGTAGAGGACAGAGAAATGAACAAAAGATACCGTACATCTGTTAAATGAATTTTTTATGATAAAATAAACCAACTTTGACTCAAAACAGAAATCCTGTTAGGGTGAGCTGTAGAAACAAACATCCTAATCATGAAATTTGCTTTAAATCTGTTATAACTCAATCCAAACTGACTAAAATAAACTG
Source organism: Labroides dimidiatus (assembly GCA_030710495.1). Lineage (NCBI taxonomy): Eukaryota > Metazoa > Chordata > Actinopteri > Labriformes > Labridae > Labroides > Labroides dimidiatus. Next base: position 28,811,212 of record CM061155.1, read on the forward strand.
CACTTTTTTATGCTCACGTTAAGAGTTTGGAGAACTTGGAGGGCGAATGATTCTTCAGAAGATGAAAGATGACACTTTTTGCAACCTCATCCTCTTTGTCCATGTTGGAGAAAATACTGTTGTAACATCAACAATGAGCTCAGAGTGGATTCAGAAGCCTGACGGCACCGACTTGTCGTCTGCTCGCGTTGCTGCAGGGGAAATACGGCGGTAAATTTACTCTCAGCGCTCTGCGTCAATCTGCTGAGTTCGTCTTTACGTTCGGCTGACAGACGCCTCGAAGCGTTCAGGGTGAGTCTACATTAGTGCAGCGGATTAGGAGGGCCAATTAAATTCAGCTTTGCACAGTAGAAATATTAGAGGCAGCTCAGCCTTTAGTACCAATTTTACACCGAGCGTTACGTCTTTCCTTAATTTTAATTTAGACTCGATTTTGTGCCCGGATCCTCACCTTTTCTATTTTTTTAAGCCTTTATTTTAGTTTCAAATCATCACCTCCCGCCCCCACCCTGTTTGCACTCCTCCTGACTCCACAGGCAGGAGCGCACACACACTCACTCACACACACACACACCAGATGACAAAAAAACACAGCCCCACTCAAACACTCTGTTGTGATCTCCTTTGTGACGGCTGCTTTTTATAATCTACAGATTTTTTTTGAGTATTGATTTCCAACAAAGTGACGGCAGATCAAAACACCTCGCTGCAGCTATTTTTCGCACCTTGTTCAAAGACCTCAGCCATCACTTTAACGGAATTTGTTTTATGAACGTCTTATTTTTAGACTTCCAGGAGATACTTTTACTTTTATAAATGAAAAAAAAAAACCATCCTTTACATCTCCTGCAAGTCTTAAGTTTGGCATCAAATGAACGACTAATCTTAAAGAGTTTCTGTTTTGGAAAAAGGAGGAGGTCACAGAGGAGATGACGGACGGCCCGTCAGGGATGTGATGGGAGGAGGCCAGACCTCGTGAAAGCAAAGACGAGCAGGGAGCTCGTTGATGTGCGGGGACGAGATTTGCGCGTTGGAGAAGGTAAACGAAAGACGAGAATCACATCCCTGACGGTGTAAACATCCAGACGACACGTTTAAGACATCGAACACACCGACCGACGGGAAAATAAGGGAGTCATTTTGGTTTTCATGCAGCTTCGAACTGGAGAAGATATTTGTCTTAAATTTCATGTCATGGATTAAACCGTTCATCCGTTTTCCTGATAATCGCTCATAAGTCTTTAAAAATATGACTCTGCCTCTTTTTTAAACGTTCAGAGTCGTCTCAAAGGGCTTAAAAATCTAGAAAAAAAAAATCACGTCGTTTTCTTCACCTTACACCCAGAAAAGCTTCATTAAAACTCAAAATAGTTCAGACTCCTCAATTCTTTCTCGAAGCTGCACGCAAACGTAATGATTCTCCAGGCGCACGCCTCACTCTCTCACTTTCACACACACACACACACACACACACACCTTGCATCTCTCTCACACACATAAGCAAACACACACCTTTAGGTTCCTCCGTCTCCCTCACACACACTCGTACATTCTTCTTTTTGGTTTTGCTTCAATGTAAATCCTGAAAAATCGATTTCATGACGAAAGGAAAAAAAAAAAAAAAAAAAAGGAAACCAAATTCTGCCTCCTCCTCCTCCTCCGTCCATGAAGCAAAGAATTCTCTTTTGTTGTTTATCATCGTAAAGTGTAAACAATTCTGCTTCCGTCTGATAGGTTTAGAACACCTCGTATAAAGATTGCCTTGGTGGGATCGAGACGCTGAGAAAAAAAAAAACAAAAAAAGAGAAAAAAAAAACCCAAAACAAAAGTCAGCACGTAAGATCGAAAGTCTAAGAGGATCACAGTGCTCCCTCTCCTGCTTCACGAAACTCTCTCTGGAACTCAAACCATCAGACGTTTCTGTAGATTTGAAATTTAAAGTTTTCTTCTTCTTTTTTTGTTTTTGAGTCCCAGAGAGAAGATAAAAAAAAAACGCCAAGAGAGCGTCTTGGCTTCTCCAAACCCGTCCCCAAATTAAACCTCCAGAAGTTTCCCCGTGCTAAAGCCGTACGAGCCCCCCCCCCCACCGACCCCCACCCCTCCCCTCTAACTGCCTTTAGCAGCGTCAAAAAAATAAAATCTGAAAAAGCAAAAATACTTTCTTTTTTATGTCTTTTTTTTTTCTTTTTGTATCGTTATCGACGCTCTGTAAGGGGAGGAACAAAAATAAAGAAGTCACAGCTGCCTGTTCAAAGATGCTACAATTTTGCTTTCAAACACGGAGCCCCCCCCCCCATCCCCACCTCCCTCCCCCCCTCAGAAAGAGCATCCTCACATTGGTTAGATTCAGGACAAAGAAAAGAAAAAAAAAGCTGTGCTAGAAAAAAAAAAACCAACAACGTAGGGACGTAAAGGTGTCGCTGCTGCTGCCGCAGACTAACGTCTCCAGACGGGGCAGCTTTCATCACCCTGTGGTCTGTAAATCATCCAGTTTGAGGTGCAGCAGCAGCGACACCTGAACGTCTGGGCTGTAGAGAGCAAAACCACAACTTATACATTCACTAACTTCAGTTTTGTCTCGATGGGGCTTGGAAAGAAACGTCTTTTTTGCTCGTTTGAAGAAAAATAAAAAGGTTTGAGGCTGTGTAAGAAAATAAAACAGGAAATTCAAACTCTTGTTTTGCACCAAAGTCGGGAGAAACCTCTTCTCTTCCCTCCTGCTGAAACCGGATTGTGCCGCAATCGAAGCTGCTCTGAAGCCGCCTCTGATCTTTACTCCCGGGGAGGAAGCTGACTTTTCTTTCGCAGCTTCAGGAGTCGATGTTTTTACAGTTCTCACCAGCCCGATGTGTTTTTTTTTTAACGTTAAAAAACCTCCAGACAGCAGCTGTCTGCAGGCGTAATGTAACAGCATGAGGCTGTTTGCATCCATGAAGCAGTATGAGGGGGCGGAGGGAGGGGGAGGGAGGGGGGAGGGGGGGGGGGGGCGTCTTCTCGTGGTCTTGTGTTTTTATTCGAAGCGAAAGTGGAAAAACAGTCGCGCAGTATTTTAATAAAGCTGCCCTTTTTATTGCAACGTTCACATTAAAAATAAACGTTCACATTCAGGATGGTTTTGAAGGATTTGGAGCCACGTCTCTGCACACGTGTGTGTGTTTGTGTGTTTGTGTGTTTGTGTGTTTTCTTGCATAATGGATGTTTAGATCAACTGGAGTTTCGACTGAATTCGTTATTTGTGCTCGTTTTTCTGCTGCGCGGCGGACGACAGCAGGCGATGACTGAATGAGTGCACATGGGAGGAAGTAAGGCACTTAAGTGACGACGACGGTTTTACGTGGACAGAGCGGCGGCTGGTGGAGGTGCACCATTGTAACGATCAAAAGAGAGCGACTCCTCTGCTGGGAAAGAAAAAGACTGACGCCTTAAAAAAAAAAAACAAAAACAAAAACAGAACGACTGCTTCAGATCAGCTTCGATACCCGTTCAATTCATGAAGCTCATCAGCAGGAAGCGTTTTCAGAGTTTGGTGCAAAACGATCGAGTTTAACTTTCCCAATCGTCGAGGGAAACAAAAAAACACACAGAGGCAGCTTTCTTTGAGGATTAGCCAAAAGAAATGTTTGGAAATAAAACAAAAACAGCCTTTAGATCCACGTTAGGCTCTGAAGATCGAGTGAGAAATGTGAAACTGAAGAGTTGCCTGAAGCCTGTGTGCAAGCGCTGATGTCTGTGCAAAAGCCCGGTGTGTCCCACAGTCCTGAGGAAGACAGAGACGACAGATTAGGAGGAGAGGCCTCGGGGTTTTCTGCAGCGAGCGGCCTCAGCCGGCGGTTCCCCGGCAGCTCACCGTTTTAGGTGCTGTCCTGCTGGCGACCTGGTTTCTCCTCCACTTCCTCCACTTCACAGTCGCCGCCGGCTGAGTGGAACTCGGCCACGTAGAGGCTTTTGTCGATGCTGCTGGGGATGGGTTTGATGTCTGTCACCAGCTGGTCCTCGATGGCCTTCAGGTTGAAGCGGTCCTCTGACGTGATCAGGTTGATGGCCAGGCCCAGGTGACCAAACCTCCCTGAGGGAGACGAGAAACAGAAGCACAATTCAAACGACCGAATCCAAACCAAATGAAGATTCAGCCAAAGCCTCTGAAGCCTTTTCACGACGGTCCGGCGCTCGTTACAAAGACGTAAACGAAGTACCTGATCTCCCGATACGATGGAGGTAAGTCTCTGCGTTCTTAGGGAAGTCAAAGTTGATGACCACGTTGACAGCTTGGATGTCGATACCTCGAGTGAAGAGATCTGTTGGAGGACAGGAAATGACATCAGGATCTCCCTCCGTCTTTGCAAACCAACAGCTGGAGTGAAAATCAAACACTCACCGGTGCAGACCAGGTTTCTGCACAGTCCGTTTCTGAAGTCGTGGAACACGCGGTTTCTGTACTCCTGCGCAAGAATAAAGACACACGATGCTTTAGAAAGATGTTACCAACCGTGTACAGACAACTATGATTCAAACAGACAAAAACCAAAACAGGTTGGTTGTAGCTCTCAAACTGTGACATCATCAGTGGGCGTGTCATATTCTGCGTTGATAAAATGAGCAAGAGCGTTGAAGTAGTTGATGAAAATGGAGAAGAGGAGCGTGCAGCGGTTGAGTGAGGAAACTAAATGTTCGATGGCAGTTTGGGCGTCACTAGAATTTCAGTTGTCCCGCTCAGATGTGACGTCACCTTACAGTGAATCTGACCGTTCAAACAAACCAAAAACGCTTTTGGGAAATCAATGCAATCCTCCAGGCGCCTCCGGCATGTTCTTTACTTCACCACCTGAGATACACTGAATAATAAGCTGCTGTGACGGGGCTACACAAGGTTTCAACACTTCAAATCAAAGACTTTTTTTAGACCAGAATAAAAATTATTTAAAGGCAGGGTCAGAAATCAAAAAAATTGTAGAAAACTAGCATGAATCTGAATGTAGCATCTTCGCAGGACTCCGTTAAGCCCCGCCCTCCTACACTCAGAACTCCTCCTAAACGACGCCCATATGGGTTGGTGTTTTCCAGGTTTACTCCTGCTGCAGACAGCATGTTTTAACATCAGACATAAAGATCATTTTAACCAGAATGACAAGAAGTCTGAATCTCACTACCAACCCTGACTTTAAGACCCGTTTCAGATTCATACTTGTAAAAAAAAAGTACAAATGAAAGACAAGAAAATCAGAGCGGCACGAAATCACTTCCAAATGGTATTCCATTCCATTCACCTGCATCATCTTGGCATGGATGTAGAAGCAGGAGTAGCCCAGCTGAGTGATCTTCTTGGCCAAGAGCTCCACCCTCTGAGTGGAATTACAGAAGATGATGGACTGGTTGATCTGGAGCTGTGAGGAGGAGAAAGATCACAGACAGGTTACAGATCTCAAACTTTAACAGTTTCCTGTTGAAAGAGGAACGTTTGAGGTTCGATCGAGTTTAATCGTAGCTTAAAAAGAAAAAGTGAAATGGACTTTGGAGTCATTGAGTTACCCTGGAGAACAGCGTGTTGAGGCAGTGGACTTTCTGCCTCTCCGTGACGTAGGCGTAGTACTGAGTGATGCCCTTCAGAGTCAGCTCCTCCATCAGGTTGATCTCATAGGGTTTCTGAAGGTGCTTGGCCTGCAGCAGAGAAACAAGCTAACTTCACAGACAGGTCCAACATGTGCTGTTTTTAACCTTTGCTGACCTCCTGCAGGAGCTTAATGTTTACTTTATCAACAGTTTTCATGATCACAACAGTCCGTTTGCATGAATGCCTCATGAAAGACGTTGTTGGGTTTTTACAGACTGCACACACGGTCAGATCCTCCCACTGTTGGCTGGATCGCTCCAGAAGAAAACAGAAAGCAAACAAACGGCTGACACAAACACAGATCTGGGTGCGGGGCCAGAACAGCTTGGTCTGCAGTGCGAGCCAAGTGGTGCCAAGTGGCTGCAAGCCACCGGGGCCGGATGAGCGATGCAGCAATTAGCCGGAGACTCACCATGAACTTCTGCACGCTGATGGGGAAGGTTGCAGAGTAGAGCAGGATCTGCCTGTTTTTGGGCAGGAAGCTGATGATGTCCTCGATGAGCACCACAAAATCCTGAGACAGCAGCTTGTCCGCCTGACGGGAGACGCAATCTCATATGAAGAATTTAAACATGAAGACATTATTTGAGCTTTATTTGAAGGTTGATCCGCTCTCGATTACCTCATCCATCACCATCATCTGGACTCTGTCCACCTTTGCCACTCCCTTTTTTATCAAGTCCAGGATCCTACCAGGCGTAGCGATCACAACATGCACTAATGTGGTTGAAGGGAGAGAAATTACAAATCACACACAGGTGGAAAATTTGCTTTCACTTCTGTTTCTTATCAAACCTCCATAAGTTGCTGAGAAATGTTCAGAAAAATGCGGCTCCCACGCGTAGAAATACACGTCTAGACGCTGTGAACCGTGTCGCTGAGTTTCTTACCGGTCTCGTCCAGGCGCATGATGTCATCTCGCAGGTTGGTTCCCCCCGTGGTTGCCATGACTTTGACTCCTCCCAGGTGTTTGCTGATCTGGATGGAGATCTGACTCACCTGCAGAGCCAGCTCACGGGTGGGCACCATGACAAGAGCTGGGGCGGAGAAATGAGCAGCGTTAGAAGACTGGAGATGTAGTGGATTGAGTTTCATAGAGGAAAAAAAAACTGTTAGTTTTGAGTCACACACGGTGCTCATGAGTCTGAGTCATGATCTTACCTACGGAATCCCTCAGGGAAGCATTCTGGGGCCTATTTTATTTTCACTGTACGTACTTCCACTTGGTCCATTTATCTCCCACCATCATGTTAAATATTATTTTTATGCAGATGATACACAGCTTTACATTCCTGCCCCCCCACATGAACCAAATGCACTGCAAACCCAAATATCTTGTGTTTCTGATATTAATATTTGGATGAGCAGGAACTTCTTAAAACTGAAATTATTTCAATTGGAGCCAAAACAGCCAGAGACGGACTACACACCTTGACGGGGAGCTTTAATAATCAGGTAAAAGCCACAGAAACTAACCTGGAAGTGATTCAAGATCCTGATTATAATTTTAATGCTCATGTTAAAAGGGTCAGAAGTGTTTCATTTTATAATCTTAGGAACACTGCCAAAGTGAGACTATTTTTTTTATCCCAGAAAGACTCTGAACTTTAACTCTTGCTTATATCACCAACCGTATTGATTGTTAATTGTAACTCACTTTTTACTGGTCTACCAAAATAAAAAAAAAAAGTCTCTCTTTTACTCGTTTTTAAAGCTCTACACAGCCTCAGATCTTATTTCGTTTTACATTCCATCCACATGCTTCCCTTTCAAACGTTCCTTGTGTTACTCGAACAAGCGCCAGCTACAGAGCTTTCTGCCTTCATGCCCCCAGACTCTGGAACTCTCCGTCTCTGGACATCAGAGCAGCTCAGAGCTCTTAAAACAGACCTTTTTAATCTGGCTTTTACTTTGTTAATTAATTATCATCACTATTAATTTTATCATAACTTGTAAATATCACTTTTATTATTCTTTTATGTATTCTAACTGATTTTATAGTATTTCTTCCAAGTTATATTTTCTTTATTTTTAGAACTTTGTTGTTCTGTGAAGCACTTTAGGCTGCATATCTGAATATATGAAAGGTGCTATATAAATAAAGATGAGTTTGAGTAACTTTTTAAATCGACTACAGCATAACAAACCATGATCCAAACGTCCAAGCCCAGAGGAAGGGGACACAAACAGGGAGCTGATGTTACAGAATGAGAGCAAACAGCCTCTATAAAAGAGGTCAAGAGTCTGAGACTGCAGGCGCTCCCTCACCCTGTATGTGGTCTTTCTTCAGGTCTATCCTCTCCAGCATAGGGATGAGATAGGCTCCACTTTTCCCTGTACCGTTCTTTGCCCGAGCCAGAATATCTCTCCCAGACAGGGCGATAGGAATACTCTCTTCCTGCAAGAACAAAGAAACATGCTACATCACTCTCTCTGCCTTAATGCTGTCTCCACTCCTACAAGATCTGATAGTCTAAGACATTTTCGTCTCTTTAGTGTCAAAAGCTAAATTGGGATGTCTGAGGCTTTTAAAGGATGTGCTGAGTCAAGGTTTTAAAATGTATAAATTGGACTGAAGCTCCACAAGACAACATTATTTCTATGCATCCTTAGCCCGACTGTTTTCTGCATCTGTTACCTTTCCACTAAAGTCAGCATGGTTATATAAGAGGACTAAAAACAGAAGGAAGATGCAAGAAACGATCTCCTGAGGATCCAACTGCTCATTTGATCTGCAAATTAAACTTTGAAAAATGTAAACAAACCTGGATGGGAGACGGTTTCTCCCAGCCCATCTCAAAGATGCCCATCAGGAGTTCTCTTTTCAGGCAGTAATCTTCAAACTCATTTCCCTTAGTGGACGTGACATCCTGCAGCAGACACACTGTGGTTAGAACAACAGCCGAGAAGTCGTTCAATCCTGAAATCAGACAAAGTGTTTGGACTCACTGAGGTTTTGACCCTGGTGTCTTTGGGAGGGAGCTGTAGGCTCTTTTTCCAGTCATCTCCAAACTTGATGCCTCCTCCGTCCTGAGGGGCGCTGCCTGCTATCTGTGGTGCACCCAAAGCCTTTCCTTGAGTTGTGGGTGCTTGCTGGACTGAAGCTGGTTTGGTGGTCTGTCCTCTGATCTGCCCGTTCTGCTTGTTCAGTCCCATGACGACCGGGCCCACGTTTTCTGTTCTAGCCGTTGCCATTGTTCCTCTTTTTCCTTTTTGTATTTTTTTTTTCTCTCTCTTTAAAAGTCTTAGATTTTTGCCTCTTAGGTTTTTCTTTTTAAAAATTCTCTTCAAAAGTAAAAAAAGAATAATAAAGCATTAACAAACAATATTCTCTATTCTTTTGAAGTCCAAAGCTTTCACAACAGAAGTCAGTTGGTAGTATTTACATATACACACACGTACGTGCAGTTCGGTCCCCTTCAACAACAGAGTGACTGACGTACTGCGACAACAACAACAAAAAAGTGTTTTTACACAAAAGCTCTTCGAAATGAAGAGAAATTTGCATTCATATGCATGAATATACTTGCTCCCAGTATAGAAAAATTATATGTGAACAAGTATCAAAGCAGTTCAAGTCCTGAAATAGAACAACTAAGGCAATCTGAACTTGGGGAACAGCTTCTTCAATATAATCTTATTTCAATGCTAAAACTTCTGTTTCTAAATTGAACAAGATTTCCTGTTTTCACTTTGAGTCCACAGAGTTGCTCAATATCCCTGTCCTTGAAGAAATAGGATGTCCAGCTTTGTACAAGTTTCCCCCAGAATCATATAGTCTTTAATGCTCTCCTGTTTAATTCCACTGTGTGGATATCCGTCGGTCCACACCAAGAAAAAGAATATTTGATCCTGAAATCTGTAAACACACAAGGGGGGTGTTAACTAGTCCAAAGCCAAAAAGCTTTCCACCCTTTTTGAGTCCTCAGTGTGTGTTTCCTCTCACTCTCATCCAGGTGTTGCAAAACTTACTCCCCTGACTCCTCAGGTCAGCGCGTGAACTGTGCGAGTGTGGCTGCGATAAACCCTCTGCCTCCGCTCGGTCAGCCAACCACTCAAAATTGTCACCTAAATGACGAGAGAACAAAAAAGACAAAGTTTCAACACAAACCCTGAGCAGTTAAACATCATCCTGGCAGTAAGGCTAAAAAATGGCAGCAGTAACACATTTAAGCTTGTAAGTCAAACAAATAGATATATAACTAAAAAAATACAGACAAGAACTTCCTGGTTTAGTCTGAAAAATAAACTACAAAGCTGCTTTAACTCAAATCTATCTTGTTTATTTCCACTTACAAAGAAAATTCCCACAATTAAGAACTTTTACATCCTTAATATGACAAATAAATATGATTAATTTAAAAAAAAAAAAAAAGACATATAGATCCCCGTCTAAAAACTTTTTTAAAAATCCTGTCACATTTCCTGACAGAATTTATTCGGTTTTAACATTTTTGATTCCGCACAGGTGAACCTGCCAGGTCATCCGAGGCGGATTATTGAAGCCTAAACTCCCGTTACTTAACATCAGCCGTGCATGTTCGAGGTGCGAATGGAATAAACGTCTTAACTCTAAATGACATCTACCGTCCAAAGTTGTACCGAGAACAGAGCCAACTTTGAGCTAATACATTTAAGCTAGTTTCAAACTGTCCGCGCGAGTCTTCAACGTCCCGTTCCCAGTTCAAATAAACAAAAATATTTCAAAGTCTACAGATATTCTCCATGTTTTCCCACATTTTTCGCACTTTTCTAGACACTTTGGTGTTAAAATAAAACCTTTTCAAATTGTACTCGGTAGAAACAGCGTTAGCTTCTTACAGTAACAACGACGGTTTGTCGAGTCGAAGCTAAGCCAGTGTTAGCTTCGAGCTAAGTGACCGTTAAGCCGCTTCGACATTCACATTTAAAATATTTGCTGGGCTTTGATAATGAAATGGATCTCTATCTATGTTAAGTATTAGGAAAGCGAAGTTAATATCTGTTTCTTTGAGTTCTTCTTCATTTCAGCAAATACGCTACGCGGTACATTTAAGAAGCTCGTTAGCCTCAAGCCTAATTTAGCACAAATAACTCCACTAGCATTCGGTAGCTAAATGCTATGTGCTAACTTCGATGTTTTAAACTAAAACCGGACCGCTCAGCGGCACCGCAAACCTACCTTAGTTTCTCTATTATTTTACCAGAGATACTCAGTATGCGGTTATAAGCTATTTTCTTAACAATTCGTCGTTATCCTTGAATTTTCTTGAAATTAATCGCCTCTATTGTGTTTCTTATTCCTTTAAATCAACATGGTCGCCTTCTTCTTCGTCTCCTCTTCCTCGTCTTCGCTCTCCAGTTTATTAGTTGGGGCACTCGCTGCGCTACTGCCCCCTGGTGTCACAACGTGTTGCTGCTGTTGGAAGAGCCTTTCAAGGATAAATTTTGTCACAACTACGGAAGAGGATTAGGGACACTGAAAAAACATTACGCACAATATATATATTTAATTTATTATTAGTGTTCTAAGAAAAAGGTCAGACTTCTGACTTTAATCTTAGAATTCTAACTTTTTTTTCCCTCATAATAATAATAATAATAATAAAAACAATATAAATATAGTTTTGTGTCCATTTCATATGAAAAATAACACTAACAGAAAAGCATATATAATTTTTTGTTTACATTAACAGTATTGTTACGGGGAAATAAAGTGTGGATGAAGATTAAAAGAAAAAGTATGCAAATTACATATTTTGAATGTCTGAAACACATGAGAATGATCTGAAAACAGTTAATATGAAAGCTTTCTTTCAGTCGGCCAACCAGTGTTGTGGGGTGGGGGAGTATTTGAGCGAGAGGCAGGGTTCACCCTGTTTTTGGACTGTGGCAGGAACCCAGGGAACCTGGAGAGAGAACCGACTCATGCACAGGGAGAAAACAGAAAACTTCCAAGTGTTTTTTAATTCAGACTTAGAATATAGCAATTGTGATAAATTTTTTTAAAGAAATACTTTGAATTACTTTAGAGTACAACAAGATACTCTATTACCATCATTTACATTCTGCTGGATAAAAAACCAGCAGAAGACTTCCCTGTCAATAAACCAAGCCAGTATACAGACTAATTCATAATAAAGTAACAACAGAGTGCATCAACTTATTTTCCTTTACAAGTCAACTTTTAATACGGCTCAGTTTGGTGATGTGCGCAAAGCAGCTCGTTGAATTCAAGGCACTACAGCTCTCTGTGTTTACATTACTGTACCTCAGTTTAGACGTGACAGTGAGCTCGTTACAGGCTCCACTAAAAAAAAAAAAAAAACCACTTCATTCTTTCTTTTTCAGGTCTTGTTAGAGCTGGTTATGGTCAGGTTGAGGTTTCAGAGGCTCTCTCGATGATTGCTGCTGACATTGTGCGTTACAGTTTCGTGCTTCCTCCCTGACTTTGTCCTACATCTATTGCATCTCCCCCTCCATATAGCTTAACCCATCATAATCATGGTATCATAACACCTCTACATCATGACAAAGTCCAAAGTCTGCTTATGACATCACCCTGAAGGATTCGGGTAAGTCTCTGGCAGCCTTGGCCGTCTATGAAGCGACGGGGTCGGGTTTTCTCTCTGAAAGATCCTCCTCATTTGCTCCACACAGATGGCTGAAGCAACCTCTGTCTCCTTGGAGAGCTGAGACAGGCTGAGGAATCCATGAGGCAGGTCCTCCACCAGCGTCAGACTCACAGGCTGGCCCATGTCTCGAAGCTTCTTGGCAAACATCACAGAGTCATCGAGCAAGGCGTCCAGAGCAGAGACCTGTGGGGGGAGGATGAGAAGACATGAACAGAAGCTAACAAATCGGTTTTGAAACAGGCAAACTGGGCATGTTAGAGCACAGCCTGAATGTATGTCCAGAAACTGAATCCTCTCTCACCACTATGTGCACAGGTGGCAGGCCTCTCAGCAGGCTGTTTGGGGCCAGCAGCGGTGACACAAACGGGTTCTTGATGATGGGGCAGCTTGTCGGGCGAATTAAAGCCAGGCACTCTGAGCGCAGCGGCTGGAAGCCCTCTGGGTATTCCACCGGATCTTCACAGCTCTGTGTGGAGTTTTCCGTGGACGTCTCGTGGGCTGCTTTGCTCTGGGACCTCCTCGGAGATGACGACAGTGAACGCGCTCCACCCGACGTCCGTGAGGGGTCCAGGAAGGACTGGATCCAGTTGGAGGCTCCCTGGGTGAGATCACTGAGCAGTATGGCGGTGTCTCTTCCCAGAGCGCTCAGACTGCTGTCCGCCACTGAAGGCTGCACCGCCTGACACTCTACACCTGCGGGGAAGGTGGAAGGACATAGACGAGGAGTGATGAAATATCCTGCATAAGAGTCTGAAACATTAAACTTTAAAAAAGTGTAACAAAAAAACAAAAATCAGGAGAAGGTGAAAATATGGGAGCAAAACTGTATCCTGATGATTCTCCCTCTGTGGATACACCGTTCACATGGCAACACGCTGCTGCAGATACTGACATTGCTGCACTCACAAGGACGAGGTTTAATATTCTGAGCTCAATGAACTCGTCCTTGAACATTATGTAAGATGACTCTTCATTTACTATGGAGTGGAAAATAAAACTGTAGCTGCCAAACAGGATAAAGTAGTTTAATTCAGACGTGTTTAATCAGATTTTATTGCCGACTGGTGTTTTTTTCCCCACACACCTGCATAGGCATTGAGGCACTTTGCGAGAACACCGAGAGGCAGCAGCGGGTCGATGAGCGTGAGCAGGCGGGAGGGCGAGGCGTCTGTGGTGAGCAAGGTGGCGGGGTAGGCGGCCATGATGCCGTCAGGGACTCTGATGCCGCTGGATATGGCCCTCATGGACACGGTGATGCAGAGGTTTCCACCGGCGCTGTCACCTGCCAGGCAAACACGCTCTGCTGTGGAGCCTGAGACACGAAGACAGAGCTGTTAGGAGATTTTTCATTTTACTGACAATAAACAACAGGGATAGACCGATTATCGGCCAATATTAATTAATCAAAAGGATCAATTTATTTGGCGCCAATTCATAACAAACACTATCTCAAGATTTTTTCCAAAAGCATTAACAGGTCTAAACCTCTACTCAACTCAACTCAACTTTATTTATAGAGCACTTTAAAAACAACCACAGCTGAAACAAAGTGCTGTACATAAAGGCATTAAAATAAATAAAGAAAATACAATGAAAAAATAAAAACAATAGGACTTAAATAATTGTTTCATTGTTTTTAAAACAATCAAAAACAATAAAACAGAACTAAAAAACTAAAATCAAGCCAAATAGATACTAAAAACAGGAGCTGAGTCTCAAGCTGGGTTAAAAGCCAGAGAATAAAAATGGGTTTTAAGACGAGTTTTAAAAACAGACAGTGACAGAGGTTCGTCTTATGTGGAACGGAAGATCGTTCCACAGTTTAGGACTGGCAACAGAAAAGGCCCTGTCCCCTCTGAGCTTCCGTTTGGACCTCTGTACCTCCAGGAGCAGCTGATCAGCTGACCTGAGGCACCAAGCAGGAGCATGAGGAACATGCTGCTGAGCCTGGGAGCTGTTAATTACGGAGCCCCAGACATGACATGCTCAAAAAAATAATAATTCGTGCCCACGAAATACTAATTCGTGGCCACAAAATACCAATTCGTGCCCACGAAATACTAATTCGTGCCCACGAAATACTAATTCGTGGCCACGAAATACTAATTCGTGCCCACGAAATACTAATTCGTGGCCACAAAATACCAATTCGTGCCCACGAAATACTAATTCGTGCCCACGAAATACTAATTCGTTCCCACGAAATAAGTATAACGTGCGCACGAAATACTAATTCGTTCCCACGAAATAAGTATAACGCGCCTTCTAAGGTCTGAGGCTGCGGTCACGCCATCTACGCTTCAGAAAACCGCTGTCGTGCTATCTACGCTTGAAAATCGATCGCCCGTCTACATTGCTTAGTACGGTAATGAGTGTGTGCGGCTTCATGGTACATTCAAGTGCACCTCGTAAACTCAGAAATCAATACTCGAATGGCCAAAAGTTTAGTTCCAAGTTCCAAAGGGAGAGTTGCTTTTTTGGTCATATTTTCATTTGTTGGTATACATACATCTGTCATTGCTTTCATGTAATATAACAACAAACAAAATAAAATAATCAATAAAAAAGAAAAAAGTCAAACCAGGTCATTGATATATTGGCTGATTTGAAAAATTCATTAAAAAAAAATCTTGAATTGTTTTCGGGAAACTGCACCAGATTCTTGTTCTCCAGGTCCCCAGGTAACACTGTGGTGAATTTCAAGTCATTTCACTGTACGGTTTTCAAGTTATTGCATGCTGAAGTCATACACTGTACACACGCATGGCTACAGGAGCTGATTTGAAAAATTCATTAAAAAAAATCAATCTTAAATTGTTTTTAGCGTAATGTAACATATTCTTGTTCTCCAGGTCCCCAGGTACCACTGTGGTGAATTTCAAGTCATTTCATTGTACAGTTTTCAAGTTATTGCATGCTGAAGTCATACACTGTACACACACATGGCTACAGGAGCTGATTTGAAAAATTCATAAAAAAATCAATCTTAAATTGTTTGTTAAATTGTCGATTTTTTATCGATTGATTTTCAAGTGTAGATAGCACGACAGCGCTTTTCTGAAGCGTAGATGGCGTGACCGCAGTCTCAGACCTTAGAAGGCGCGTTATACTTATTTCATGGGAACGAATTAGCATTTCGTGCGCACGTTATACTTATTTCGTGGGAACAAATTGGTATTTTGTGGCCACGAATTAGTATTTCGTGGGCACGAATTGGTATTTCGTGGCCACGAATTAGTATTTCGTGGGCACGAATTAGTATTTCGTGGCCACGAATTAGTATTTCGTGGGCACGAATTAGTATTTCGTGGCCACGAATTAGTATTTCGTGGGCACGAATTAGTATTTCGTGGCCACGAATTAGTATTTCGTGGGCACGAATTATTATTTTTTTGAGCATGTCATGTCTGGGGCTCCGTAGTTAATGAATATCGGCTCCAAATATCGGCCTCCTTAACAACTAATAATCGGTATCGGCCCTAAAAGAAAAAAACAAACAAAAAAAAACATATCGATCTATCTCTGACAAACAACAGCTGAAAACAAAACTGAGTAATAGATAAACTGACACTTTCAAACTTTGCACATGTAAAGGTAAGAGCGTGCCGCTCCACCTGACACAGGAGTGATGTCAGATATGTTGCAGGTACATGGTGTACACCTGGACTCTACTTCACTTTTTTGGCCACCAGCCAACTTGGCAGGTAAATTTCTGAAGTTCTTCCTTCGCACAAAAGACGGGTTATGAGATCAGCTGGATTCATTCGCCGAAGTTGGGAATGTATACCCAGTTAAAATAATACAATAACATAAAACTTAAGTAGGGGTCTCTCATTAAGGGAGTAGCACCAGGCGTAGGAGCGCTTAAAATAAGGCAGAGATTCTATTCTGTGTTTCTTGTGGTGGTTGCGACGTTATTTTTTCCGACTCACTGTCCGTTAAACAGAGTGTGCTCGTCTCTCGAGTTAAAAAAAGGCAGCAAAAGAAAGCAGTTAATATGAAACATCGTTTTCCTCCAGCCTTTTGTCATCAAAGTGTAATTTGATGAACGTACCCAGCAGATGACAGTTTTTCAGAGCCCAGCAGTAGGCGTAGAAACATTCCTCCAGTGCTCGGGGATAAGGTGCTTCAGGTGACAGAGAATAGTCCACAGAGAGGATGGGGACGCCCAGCTCCTTCGACCAAATCCGGAGATAGTTCTGAATCGTGAGGGGGTTGGAGAGAGGAAGGATTCATATTTAAATCCAAACTGTTCTTATTTTGATTTTTATAAATTCATATTTGTGTTCAGGAAATTAATTATTACCAGCACCAATAATCGTTACTTTAGCTATCCTAATAGGATTAAGAGTCATTTTAATTTTGTACCTCATGGGACCTGGAAGTCTGGGCCACGAATCCTCCTCCGTGGAAATGAACGATCAGCCAGGGCGAGAGAGGCTGCTTCTGCACCCAGGGGAGCTGGGACGCAGAGATGGGAGGAGGATCTTTACGAGACAGGGCCAGCAGAGCTTCGCTGTCCTTTAAAGTGAGTCATTAATGACAAGTTAAGACAACTCGTTTATATAACAGATCACGTTTTCTTAGACCACATTCAACGATTTCTAGATCAGAAATGCTTTTTGCTACGTTTCTTCATGTGACCCGTGCAGCCTCACCTGTCCGTCTCGAATCTCGTAGGAGATGAGACGTACATGGACTGGCCCGGGGCCCCAGTGGGCCAACGGAGGGGACACGGTGGCTGTCAGATTGTGGTCTGAGGCCAGGGGTAGGCGCAGAGGGACAGGAGGCACAGTCAGAGTTAAGTTCACTTGCACTGGGCTGGAGGCTATTCGGCTGAAGCCCTGGACAAAGACAGACAAACGGGGATTGAGCTGCCTCATCATTCAAAGAAACTTCAGCGAGCACAGGAGCCAGTTACAGAATATTTGACCCTGCCTACTGTTATAAGGCCGGACTCTGTGAGGTTCCAGAAGGACTTCCAGAACTGCATGTCCAGGTTTTGAGTGATGCGCTCAAACTCGGCACCGCGTAGCTCTGGATCGATGACGTACTTCCCTGAAGTGAGGAGAGAGAGGGCGGCCATACCTGGAAAAGGAAGAATGATTTCACACATCTGGAAGCCCAAAACAGGAACTTCAACCAAAACATCCTGAAGAAAGAAACAAAAACGTACCCAACCCAGACTGCTGTTTGCCGAATGTTTCTCCGTATGAAACCATGCTGATGACGATAGTCTGAAGGAACGGGCGCAGAGCTGGAGAGTACTGTGGGAAATCAGATACAGAAAGTCAACAAGATAAAATGTGATCACTGAAAACATACTGTAGAGAAGTGGCTCAGTGTCTGTTTGCTGACCTGGAAGCCCAGACAGCGGCCATAGAAACAGGCTTTGTGCATGGAGCTGTACTCCCGCACAAACTTGCTGCTCAGATCCTCGTCCTGCAGGGAGTACAGCTGCCCACAGTGGCTGTCGTTGATCAGCCGCTGGGCGAGGTGGAGCAGGGCGCGCAGCTGGCACAGGGCGCTGCAGTACGCCTCCATCTCAGAGGCATTGTGGTCCGCCCGGAAGAAAGCACTGTTGCAGTTTGAGGCGATGTAGCGACCTTTGCTAACGATGTGCAAAATACAGGCCTGCAAGACCTGAGGAGAGAGAGAGAAGGTGGAGATATGAAGGAAGGAGTCACATGATCAAAGCTTAATCTAGGAAAGCAAACACATCTGTGTCTGGGAGCCTTCAAATAGGTGAAAGAGCCAGATTCAGGGTCCTCAACACAAGATGTAGAAGTGGTGAATATTAAGTACAGTCTTCTTCTGACTTAACCAGAATATTTTATACATAAAAGCTGCTTTTTAATCAGTTTTGTGCTGAAATAATGGGAATAGTTTTGTTTTTTTAAACTGGTGGTAAAAACTAGCAGTCTGCTACGAGTTAGCCATAGTTTTGAGAATTGTGATGCATATTTTTGATTTTTTGACATTTAACAATCAAAAGAATTGAAAGAATATTTATGAAAATTAGTAAAGAGGATAAAAGTGTTGGAGCCTGGATTTTATATTTCTATTTAACGTGTTACAGCTCGGGCCCGACCGATTAATCGGCAGGAAGATTTATCAGCAGGAAGATTTGTCGGCCAACAGGAGTTCTGCCGATTCAGCGCCGATATATGTCCATTCAATCTTCAGTTCCCGCTGCTGCCTTCTCAGTAACATACAGGAGTGAGCTACAACTAGTCAACACTACAGGAGTGGGCTGAGTGAAGCTTGCCGACAGGTAATTTTATAAAGCTTTTAATTTATGTTGCATTGCTAAAGTTGTGCTAGCCTAGCTTAAGTTCCTCCCTGTCTCTAAAACTGAAAACACAAACAAATGTACATTACTCTCTCACAAGATATTCCTATTCGACACATTCAATATGTTAAAGATCTCCTAATGGACCAAAAACGATGTAGAACACAGCTCCAGCTTGATGCTAACATTAGTTATATGGGAAATTGCATTGATATGTTAGCGGTTAGCGTATATATGGATATAATTTTGGTTTTTAAAACAGAATTTCAACTTTCATCACAGAAACGTATTACAATTACTCTTTTTTAACAATAATGAAAACTCTAAATGTCAAAATGTTAACAAAAAGATAAAATAAAAGTTAAGTACAGACTCATGGAAGGTTCCAAACAACTTAGAGCAATGCTATAACCACTTCAAGATAATAGATGGCCAACTTCAAACAATAACATATAATAAAACAATACTTCCACGTCGTGTGACGTGAGATTTTGTTACTATTTTTATTTATTCATGTCCAGATATCTTGATCCAGTGACCAATTTTATATGTATTTACTTACAAACTCAACAAAATGTAAATGTTAGAACAATGACCTGTTTATAACCCTTTTTAAAGTTGTTCTACCTGTTCTATAACCTACCTCTAATTTGCAGAAATAAGAAGTAAAAGACAAGATGTTTATCGTAACTCACTTCTAGAATGACAAAATTGACAAATCATATCTTTGTTTTTGTCAGCATTAAGGGACCAAACGTCGGATTCTGCCTCAAAAAATCCATATTGGTCGGGCATTTAAAAACAGTGCTGTTTATGTGCTACAGTCCCGTGTCGAGTAGTAAATACACACATTCATCAGCATGAATGGAAACAGCATATCCACTGTCTTACCTTGACCAAAGTGCGGTACCCGTTTCCAGGAGTGTGTGCGTCAAAGTCATAATGGTGATACACAGCAACGAAGCTGGCGACCACAGGCTCCAGGGCTCGACCGTGCTCCTGAATCTGTCTCATGCATGTGACCAAGCGCGTTGCCACGGCGCCGTACGGCAACTCAGAAGGCCCGCTCAGGATGGAAATGTTGTCTTCACATACCGCCTCCAAGGCTGCAAAGACGAGCTTGTAATCCATATCTGAAGACGGGAGAAAGAAAGAAGAGAGAGAGGCAGAAGCAGAGTTTCTGTAGCTTCCTTTATATCTCAACAGAGCAAACATGTGATGATGACTGAACATATAGAAGACGAGTCACCACCACCCAAAGCGTAAACACAGAGCAGCTGATGACCTCATCTCCAGCTCTGATTGATTGTGTTATCTGTTTGGTCAAGGGTTGAAGTTTTAGCACAGCCTGACGGATAATGCTTCCAAGCCAAGCCAAGCCCAGCTGAATACACAAACTGACTTCTGTACGACAAACACTTAAAAATATTCAAATGAAAACAAAAACAGTTTAAGAAAAAGAAATAGATTCCTGCTGGTTCCCCCGTTTTGGGAACAAAGACACGGACACAAAAACGAAACGACTGTTTTTCAAACTCATCTGTTGTTAGATTGATTGAAAATATTGAAAACCTGTTCATCAAGAGTCCGTCCTTTTTTTTCCCCTGACCAAGACAGAAAATGGAAAAAAAAAAAAACGTGAATCTTTCACAAACCCACAGATATGAAGCTTTCAGAATCAAAGGAATCAATAATTAATTTCTGCCTGCGGGCTGAGGTGCTGCACAGCCTCTCAGACACTTTCTGAAAACCAAGCTACCACAAAAGTGAGCGGTTACGCCGAGGCCGAGGTGTGTGATATTTTCACTCAGCTGTCAGAGAAAATCCACGCGTCACTGAACTGTTTGTGACATAAAAATGAAGGGTGCTCTTCTCTGGAGCAGGAAAGATGTCAACGACATAAATCCAATAAAAAACATGCCTCTCTTCTTTCTGGAAGCAGATAAGTTTTATGATGTTTCTTTAAGGTCTGACGAAAAGAAGCAGCAGCAAAGCAAACTTATTCCATTGACTGTGAAAGAATGATGTTGGAAAATGACAGCCAGAGAACATCATTACCTTTGATTTGAAGCCACTGTGAGGTGTTTTTAAACAGTGGTGATGAAATCCGTCGTGTTTTCCGGGATAAAGGATGAATTTTCCATGAGCACCATCAACCACTGTTGAAAAAAAACAAGAATGAAGCGGTTTTTAAAGCAGTAAAAAAAAAAAAAAAAAAAACTCTGCAATGTGACTTTAAATTGTAAATCACATGATGAATCTATCAAGTTTTCGAAGCTGCAGAATAAGCTCACAAATGAAACAATCACAGCAGCTGGTTTTCAAGAAGAGGTACAACAGATGATGACTTACTCTAGTGTCGCTGAGGTAGCTTCATCTCAAGTTTCGTCCTCCTGAAGTAAGAAAAAAAAAACTCCTTCAGAAAATCCAAAAATGTGAGATTGGGAAAAAAAATCATTAATTACCACCAATCAAGTTCTAAATGATGTGAAAGTCAATGAGCTTTAAATTTAAGACGTTTAAAGACGGCCTAAAAACTTAGTACAGCTACCAGACTGAATTTAAAACTATCGAGCTACATCTTATGAATGTTTTTGTTTTCAGCAGAGGCGGGTGGGAAAAAATATTTGCAATAAAAAATAAAAAACAACTGAGCAGCAGAAAGTGAAACCAGGACACTGTGTTAGCTGAGGCAGAGCTTACAAACACAAGAGGCTTTTATCACAGCAATGACGCCTGATTGAGTTTTTCTATCTGAGCTCAGAGTCAACCGTCTTTAAGGCTAATGACAGCAACAGGACACCTGTACAACACACGTTACCCACACCGTTAATTCACACCATCATCTGCAAACTGAAAGACCTGGTCAGCTGGTGGATGGTCACCAACCTACCAACGTAGGTTGGTGTAACCAACGTTTCTCTTAAAGAAAAATCTGATATCGTGCGAAAAAGTTGTTCTGAATCTGATCTTATTAGTTTACAACACTGTAAAAAATGACATTTAAACTGGTTTAAATCAACTGATCCAAAAATAGAGAAACATTGATGTCTTTGACATACTGACTCATGTTTCATAACAAATACCTGATTTCATCAGTACACTGTCATAACTTCTAGGAAGCTGAATTATTTGACAGTTTAATGGGACTGGTTCTTTAATTGGTTAAAAATGGTAGAAATGTCGTATAAAATACTCTGACACCAACAGTGACGACAAACAAACATCTAACATGTTGTTTGAACGAGTTTAAAGCTGGTTTTTGATACCAACATCTTATTTGTCACTGTTCCCTGTGATTTGTCTGTATCCGTCTTTGTTTGTAGAGGACGTAACCTTAGAGAATTCAGCTCTGACTGGACACAGATAAACCCCTGTCCCAGGACGATAACGGATTAATCTTTATGGTTCCAATTTTTTTCTAAATCTCTTCAACTGTGACTCAAATGCGTGGACAGAACTCTTCAGTCAGTTTAATCTGTTTGTCCGGCCTAATCTGACATTTTCTCATGTAAACATTTCCAGTCATTCTAAAGCATTTAGTTTATCATCAAAGAATTTTATTTTGGTTTTAAATACTGTGTCAGAAAAATTTCTTGACATGTTAAAATTTCAAAGACTGCAATGAATACGTTGTGGTTGTCGACCACAAAGCCTAAAGTTGTAAACCCGTAAAATGTCAGACAAATGTTTGGGTCTGCCTTCAGTATCTCCTCTTTCACAAAAATTCTTAGTTTCCAGTGAGAATATAAATATTTTTTAAAAATGTCTCAAATTGATTCTATAATTTCCTTTTCCAAAATCGGGACAACAAAACCCTTTCTTTATTTTTGTTTTATCGTTTTTCTTCTTTTTTTTTTTTTTTTTTTAGCCAAACAGCTGTCAATAGAGCACTTTTAGGGGAGTCTGCGTGTACCAGTGTGGCTCTCTGATGTAATTTTGTAAAACAATGGAGGCCTTTAATACAGAGGACTAAGCTATACCAGGCTTTGGGTACTGACAGTTCTTGTTAGAAGGATAAATTTAATGAGGATTTTTTTTATTCTCAAAATAGGATTGAAGAAAATTTCTGCTGGTAAAAGAAGAACACTTGAAAACATACCCTTTGTAAGTCAGTGTTTTAAGGTAGCAACGTAATTGCAAAATAGTCAGAAATTGGAAATATGTACTTAAAATTGTGAGATAAAAAGTTTTTTTTTTTCTTTGGCTGGGGAAAAATGGGCTTCCATACAAAGTCTGATTCAACCAGCTTGATTCTTTGTGACTGCTTCAGGCTCATACATACTGCACAAAACCACACAAAAATATATCAACTGCATTTCTGTTCCTCCTGGAAATGAATACATAACTGTCTCTTTTCTGCACTGAATTTTCTCCATTAAAAATTTTACTTGAGGGAGTTTTTTTCCATTTCCAGTATGGGTCCAAATATAACCATTTGCACCCTTCAGTGGTATCTGAACCATGTGACTTTTTGGTCACGCAAATAAAAGTTTACATCATTTTCCATGAGGAGTTATGAGCTGGTCATGAAACAGACTTTTAAAACTGCTGATGCCAAATTCAGAATAGGGCCATTACAGAAAAGACTGTGATTGACTGATTTAAAGCACACTTAGTGTATATTTTCCACAGCAGTCATGAATAATTGCTGTGGAAGGCAGCAGCAGGAATAGTAGCTTTGCATACGATGGAAAACACTCTGCTAAGTTTAAATGTATCAAGTTGTCCACAGGGGGGCGTCAAAATCAAAACAAAAGAAAAGTTCTTTACAGGTGCTTTAATTTTTAAATATTATAGTGATAACAATAAACAGTAAAAACCTTTTAAAAAAATCAAGGTCTTGTGAGTTATTGTGTAAAATAAATGTTTTATTTAACAATGTTTGAGAATAGCCTCGTTTCTCAATGACTCACTTTCTTTTTAACCCTTTGTGGCCTTGGCTAAAAAACACTACTTATTAAAGTAGGTTGTATGAATTGATTTGATAAACAAAGTCATTATTTTACCCTTTTTTGTATAAACTGAAACTACTTTGAGTTGATGTTCAGTTTATCGGGGAATTGATAACAGTTTGGAGTTACAACTCTTCCATTATCAGGAGTTAACTCGTGTGTTTGTGTGTAGTTGAATCTCGCTACGGACAGTTTTTTTTTTTTTAATCAAAATTAAAGGTATCTGTATTTTTTCCTGCGGCCCTTGAATCCATCACAGCTATTAAATGACGTGAAGCTGTCATC
Organism: Labroides dimidiatus; assembly: GCA_030710495.1. Taxonomy (NCBI): domain Eukaryota; kingdom Metazoa; phylum Chordata; class Actinopteri; order Labriformes; family Labridae; genus Labroides; species Labroides dimidiatus. Next base: position 28,834,966 of record CM061155.1, read on the forward strand.
AGACCCTGCTCTGTCACACTCAAACGCTGCTATCACTTTCCAGCACAGATATCAGCTTCTCCTACTGTAAAAAAAAAAAACAAAAAACAAAAAACAAAAAAACACCTCTCTCTCTTTTTCAGTGTTTCAGGCATTTTCAGGCGTTGCTCTTCAGATAGCCAGCCTCCATATCTTTACCTAAACCTGACATTAAAAACCGAATTCAGGTCCAGAACCGCCGTTTACAGCCGTTGAAAACTTCCCCACATATGAAGTTGTAGGAGTTATCGCCCGTCCACACAGTTTCTTTCGGTTTTAGTCACGAGCGGACGCGTAACACGTTGTCTTCGCCACATACTCGGAGCTAACACACCACGTCGCTAAAATAAACGCTAACAACGCGCCTGAAACCAAAGATATGTGTTCACATGAGGCTTCTACCTGAGTCAACTTCGCTTAACTTACCTACCCGAGCCCGCATCCCCTTCCTTGATGTTTCTGTCCGCGCGCACGCCGAATGCTGGTAACCGTCATGTGAGCAGAGCGCGAGGCACTGCGCGTGCCCGGGAGCTTGTTAGCATGAATCAACAGGTAGGCTAACTTCCACAGGGCTAAAGGAATCACAAATATGGGCTCATAGGTCATAATATAAAAAAGAATTACGTGTTAAAAGTTTTAATTAATTTTAAGAGCTGTAGAGTGATACTGGTGATACTTTGACAGATGGCATTGTACATCTATTCATCGAATTTCCCATATAGTACTCAAAGGCCACACAAGGTTGTTAGCAAACTAGCAAACTTTAATTGATTTTTTTTTTTTATTTCTACTTTTTTTTCCCTTGCAAACATTTTATAGTATTTCAGCCATTTTTTTTGTATCAAAACATGTTTTTTTAAAAAATGGTGAGTTGTATTGTAATACTGGCTCAAGAAATTCAAAGTCATAAAAATATGAGATAATAAATCATAACCACTAATTTGTTTCTCATTAAAATGCCTCAAAATTATGAGAAAGATTCTAATTATTTTGACTGAGAATCTCATAATTATGTCGTTATAGCTCACGATTCTGGTTGTTTTTTGTTTTTTTTTTAACTGTTATTCAACCTTTCCTTCTTTTTTTACTGGCGTTAATATGTTTCGGTATTGAGAGTGAAGCTTTATTCTGCTCAGAAGTATGAAAACTACATATGCACAACAATTACAGTGGTGTTTCAAGTCAGGCATCTCAGGTCTTCTTCACAAAGTTTCAGAAATTAGCATGTACATAATCTAATTAATATGGAAACCCTGAGTGGAACTTTACATTTTACATTTACTCCATTGTTCAGTTATTTTCTAGAGATATAGCCTTGTCTTTGTCATTACTGGAAAACAAAAGTTACCCCACTATTACAGATAACTTTATATCATTTTGTTGTGATAAGGGGGTAATTTTCTGCCAGTCTTAAAAAAAAAAAACCCCAAACACTAAGGTAGTCAGGGCTAGGCCTGGAATGGAAACATTGGGGTGAATGGGCTTCTTGAAAAAGTGCCTTATCTGTATGTTCCCTCTGACCACTCACTCCGTTTATTTGTGCGTATGATGAGTTTATGGGAGCCTCTTGTGGCCATTTGATCACATGCAACGCCAAATGCTAAATTCAATGCAATACTAAAACACGCCTAACTGAAGAATAGCAGTTCATTTTTGAACAAACAGCAAAACTCTGATCTTGAAACATCTAAATTTTTTGGTTAAACGAGATTTTATTTTCAGGTTGTTGTATCATAAAAAGTCTGTTGGATCAGTTTCAAGAATCAGTTCATGTGTTTTATTTTAGGGGTACTAACTTCACTTTGCTTTTTTGCTCTGAACAGACTCCGACAGACATCTATAATACTCAAACAGAAGATGAGTGAATGAGGTAAGTTATTATCTAGCTGTGGTTCAGTCATGTTTTCTGTTGAATTGTTAATCAGGCGGAGTGTTGAAGCTGTGAACACTGGTATCTTTTGTTTATGTTTAGTGTATGATGAACATATTGTTTACAGTTTTTATTCCCCAGTTATAATAAAATGGTCCACTGGTCCCTCAGCTGTCTGGGGCCCGTACGGGCTTAATTGCTCTTATTTAACATCCTTTTCTCTGCAATCTGACACCATAAACAGACGGTGCGGGAGACAATCACATTGTGACCTTTTTTAAACAGCTACATTCAGGAGTGGGAAAAATACAGTCCTGTTTGTCGTCAAATTTCACACTTCTGTTCTTGTTCCTCTGTTTTTAAATTTCCCAATATTTTCCAAATCTTAACTTTCTTCTTCATGTAATTCTGAAAGTAATAACAGGACAAAATGCAGAGTCATTTTCCGGCTTATGAATTCTTACTGGTATGTAAAGCTTATCATATCAATAAGTGATGTATTTGCAGGAGTAGCCCCAAAAGAATGAGGATGTTTCTTCCTTTCTATGACTCAGCATTACCAATTATGAACTTTATTTTTCTTGCAGAACACAACATGTTTTGTCTGACATAGTTTTTTTTCTCTACTTTGATTGTACTCACAATATCAAAGCTTTTTTTTTTTTCTTTTTATGCCCGTTTTCAGATCAGTTTCCAAAAGTGACGTCTTGAGTTTTTTCCTCATGAAGATTTCAGAGGGTTAATGGCTCTGTGTCGGTCTTTTATTTTAACCAGCCCCCATGGCTACCTGGCTCTGGTGCCGACTGGTTCTTCCTAAAAATATAAACCTCCTGTTGATGCCTGGATTTAAAGGTCAAGTCACAACCCCTTATTACCACTGACCTTCGCTATAGGTGTAAGGACTTTATCTAAAGCCAGGAAACAATCGATGCAGCCAGTTTACTCATAAACTGTCAACAGAGCTGCCGTGCAAACAGCTCTGGTGAAGCCCATGCAGGTGTCGTGGAGGAGATCACCAGCATCACATCAGGGTGAGGAGAGAGAGAGACATGAAAAGACTCAAATCCAGAAGGGATTCGAAGCCCTCTCAGATTTTCTTTGTAGCTGCAAAATCTGTAAATTTTGATTCACAAACTGAAATCTTATTCACGAGGGTCTTATTTCTCTGTTCTAATCAAATCAAGGACAGCACTCTTTGTGTCCAGTTGCTCTTTGGGAGTTTTTTTTATGAGATACTGGATATTTGGAAAGGCCCAGATTTCACAACGTACCCACAGTTTGAATCAAATATCCACGGATCGCTGGTACTGCTGTTTAAAGTTTAACCAAAGGGATTGTACCGTCTTGAATAACTGCTCACAGAAAAGAAACGGCACGTCCAAACTAAGGTTCACTTACAGGACTCTGTCACATAAATACACACTCATAGTGGCCATGAAGGCTCAACACAGTCGCTGTTGTTCGGTGTGGCGGCAGGAGGGGATGTTTGAGGTGCAGGTGCTGCTTTCCAGTGAGGGAGACAAACGGGTCAAAGTGTCTTCCACTTCTTGTATAAGTGCAAACCTGCTGAGGACATTTATGTAAAGCTTTAGAAACACATGTACACACACGGTGTTGGAGACAAAGAAGCAGCAGCAATAAGGGCGTCATCTCAGGATTTATTTTCCACTCGTGATTTTACCAGAAAGGTTTAAGAAAGATGCACCAGAGTGGGTCCGTTTTTTCTTACAGACTGAATCGAATGTAAAACATGTTCCAACCATTAATGGTTAAATCTACATATTCTACAGTGGAAAGAGGGAAAAAACAGAAAAAGAAATAAGAGGAAGAAAAGTAAGGAAAGGGGGAAGTATGAAGAGAAAAAGGAAAAAAGAAAGGAAAAAGGAAGAAATTAAAGAAGCGAGGAAAGGAAAGAAAAAAGACAAAAGAAGGGAAGTAAAGAAAGAGGGAAGAGGAGAGGGAAAGAAGGAAGGAATGAAAGAAGAGAGGAAAGGAAGGAAAAAGGAAAGTCAATAAGGGGAAAAAGGGATGTAATAAAGGAAGAAATTGAGAAAAAATGAAAGTCAAGAAAGGAAGAAAGAATGGAAAAAAGAGGTAAGAAGGTAAGAAAGGAAAGGATGGAAAAAAAGAGGAAGGGAATAAGAGGTAGTTAAGGAAGGACAGAAAAGGAAGAAGGGAAGAAATTAGATAAGGAAAGGAAGAAAAAAGAAAATCAAAAAGGGAAGGATGTATGGAAATAGAAAGAAGAATGAGAGGCAGGAAAGAAAGGGAGGAAAGAAGAAAAGGCAGCGAGGAAAGGTCATAAAGGTAGAAAAGAAGGGAGGGAAGGAGAAAGAGGAAGGAAGAAAGTAAGGAAAGAAACATGAAGAGAAAGGGAAGCTAAATGGGAAGGAAGCAAGGATAGAAAAAAGGAAAGAAGGAAAGAAAGAAAGAAGGAAAGAAGGAAAGAAGGAGGGAGCAGTGAGTTGGTTTCCCTCTTTAAAGATATTTTTCTTGAAGTTCTGCTCAGCGTGAACAGCGTCAGTGAAACGTCTCTAAAAGCTTCAGAGGAAGTTTCAGAGCATCAAACCTCTCTTTGAGAAAAGTGGACAAACGAGCTGATCAGGGTCCACGGTGGGAGGATTCAGGCTGCATCAGGATGGGCTGAGCTTCAGTCCCTGAAAAAAAAAAAAAAAAAGGTGATTCAGAGAAGAGAGCGGAGAGGAGGCCACAGTGCTCAGGTGTGATAAGGATGAGGACATGAGGAATGAGAGAGCATCACATGATCTGATATGGACTGAGACATCAGCAGCCTGAATCAGTCTGTGATTTTCATTAAAAAAAAACAAACATGGCAGCTTCTTGGAAACTTTTGCTCCTTCTCTGTTTGTCCCTGGCGGTGTCAAAACGCCCGAGCCTGGCCAACGACCACCCTGAAGACGACTCCTCACACTCCTCACACTCTGAACACGGTAACACACCCAGCAGTGATCATGGGAGCTCCTCAAGCTCAGAGTCTGGACACACCGACACCGACCACGGGGACAGCGGGCACGGGGACAGCGGACACGGGGAAAGCGGACACGGGGACAGCGGACACGGGGACAGTCATAACTCAGAGCCCATCACCACTCTTCCTATCGTGAGCTGGAAGTGGCACCATGTGTCCACGCCGTACATCGTGACCCTTTGGATCCTGGTCTCCTGGCTCTGCAAACTCAGTGAGTCCTGAAAACGTGTGTCCAATGAGGGCTCAGAAGCTCTTCACACAGTTTCCAACTTATTTATCAGGAACTCGAAGCTAAAACTTACCCAACAATCTAAAAACAATCCAAACTTTGTGACATTTTAAAGTTGCTTGTACTCAAGCGTATTTGTGATGCGTATTTAAAGCTTCATAAAAACAAAACATGTCAAATGTGGCACTGCAGAATTAAATACCTGAATTAAATACCTGAAATTAAAAAAAAAAACAAAAAAACATTGTTAAAGTTATAGCTTCAGATGTCTTTATTCTTAAAACTAATGTTAATTATCCAAATTATTTTGTTTTTTATTATCCAGAAGTCTTTAATTTAACCAGTCAGATGAATTTTTATTGGTAAATTTTGAGGTACTTCAAGTCCAGACGGAACTTTTTGTCAAATTTTGTTTTTTAAAAGCTTTCATAAAAATTTAAACCATCATTTAGTGTTTTCATCAAAAATAAAAATGATAATTGAGTGATTTTTTTTCCAGGATCACAGATATTCAGTGAGTCTGTTTTTTTAAATTCCAGTGATTTATCAGACCGGGACCGTGGATTGTGTACTTATAGGGGCCTGAAGCTTGACCTCTGTCAGATCACCTTATGAAGTCTCGTCCTGGAACATGGTCATTAGCGTTTCGTGTGTACACAACAAATGTTTTGCGGCACTGTGGACAATGTAAATGACTGAACGTGTATGTGTGTGTGTGTGTGTGTGTGTGTGTGTTTGTGTACACGTCCTCGGACATAAATATGGGGTTGTATATGATGCAGGAAATGAGTCTGTGAATACCACAACAGTGAAATCAGACACGGCTCAGTGACCTCAGGAAGATTTCAGCGGCGTCTTCGCTCATCTGAAAACTGTTACAGCCATGTTTGTGTCAACTGAAGATCACACGAAAGGGTTTTTTCTATATATAAGAAAGGCACATGTCATGAATCCTTTAGCATGATGTTTTAGCTGAATCAAAAATTTAGCGCGTATTCAATTTTTAAGTGTTGACTGTGTGAAAAAGGATTTTTAAATCTTTAATCGGTGTTATAACAGTCGATAAACATGGACCACGTGCCTCCTTCTCCTCCTGTTGTAACAAAGTGAAGCCAAAATACTGTCTGGCATTTTAAGCTATGATACTATTGGAAAGTCACTGACATCTATTTGGCTAAGATACATAACCTTAACCGGCACCCAGAAGTGGTGCTGCTGGGGGCGTCTGTCTCAAAAATTTTTTTGTTGTTGTTGCTTTTTGATGCTGTTGCTTTTCATCTTTTCCTGTTATGTAATGCTGTCAACAAACAGCTTTAGGACACACTAACGCCACCATACGGCGGTAATGCCATGTGGTGGCGTTAGCATATATAACCGCGATGAAAAATGATAAAAATTGTATTTTTTTTAAGTATTTTTACAAATTCAGTAAAGTAACCAGAATTCGAAACTTTGAAAATCAGGACCCTTTCTGTTCTGGGGACCCGGATATAGGATGGCCCGGATGATAGGACAACGTCCCTCTTTTCAAGATCAAGCTTCAGATAATGACTCTGATAACCAAAATTTACTTTATTTAAAGAAACTTTTTCTTGTCGGAATTCTGAGAAAATCATTGAAATAAAAGAGACTGCCTTCGTTTTAAATCTGCTAATGATGCCTTTCGTTACGTTTCTGAATAACAAACTAACACACCCTCCTGTCAATCTTTCTGAGGTCCACGATCAGTTTTTCTTTTACCGTTCATATTTTTCAGACGGTCTTTTTGGACGCGCCATCGTCAGACTCTACTCTCTGTAACTCCATATATTTTGGCCTCCTGACGGTTGTTAAACGTCTCTGCTGCGTTGACCGTCATTATCTTAAAATGAACATCATAGCTTCACCTCAGTTTTCTGTTAACTCTCCCAACTTTTGATCCATGATGAGGCAATGCGGAAGTGCTAAAGTCTGCTGTTCCTCGAGTGTCCGCTTGAGGCTGGCTCTGGAAGTACCTGAAGTCACGTACACACCAAGCCAAAAAAAGCTGTTTTCACGGCCAAAATAAGCACATTTACAGCCTGGTACAAAGAATGTCTCTGAATCGCTAATTTCACTAACGGCACGCACTGAACGGGGGGGTGAATTTTTTTTCTAATTCGGCAGTTTCCACAATATCAAGCTCGCCAGTTCGTCCAATCAGAGGCACAGCTCAGATCACGTGACTGTGGAGCGTCCTATGGTTGTTACTGTGGAGACCCACAGCACGCCTCATTTCCAATATGGCCGCGCCGACTGTTTGGCTTCAAAAATCCGTTTCAGGAACAGATGGGTGACGTTGCCTAATGGACTACGTCCATTAATTATACAGTCTATGGTTGCACTGGAATATTACCAATAAGGTCACTGGCTTTACAAAAAGCTGGCGCCCTCTGCTGTTGCAGTTGTGTAACAACTCAGCAACGTGTCAGTGGTTAGACCCCGGTTATAAGACGACCCCAGTTTTTCACATTATTTTCAAGGTAAAAAAAACATGCCCTATATTTGGGTCAATACGGTAATTCTGGAGCATGTACAGAAGCGATCTGGATGTCGGAGTCGCAGAATTGACATCACACCTGTTCTACTTACCAATCAACTCATGGCTAAACCTTAGACTGTACTTATCACCGCTGACTCTCAGGCCAACAATGGCTCCATTTTTCCTCATACTTTGTTTCTTCATCAGTGATTCACAATGCTTGCTCTCTTCTCTCCTCCGGCCAGTTTATCCAGTTTTATACTCATTAAAGGGGTCTCATGATATATACTTATTAAATGCAGGTTTTGGTGTTGAGAACTTTATTTCTTGGAGTCTGAGTAGAATTTATTTCAAATATCCAAATCTGTAACTCATTCAGCATTATGTTAAATTCAAATCTCTTGGTGATTAAGTAGATAAATGTGCAGTGAAATCTATGTTTTATCCATGGGTGAGGCTCCATGTTTAAGTTATGACACATTTCACTGATCAAAAGGTTATTTTTGACAACCTGACCAAAAAAATAACACAACACTCTTGCGCTGCAGCGTCTGACTCGCCTCCTTCAAAACGACCTTATTCCGACCTCTCTGTTTCACTGTGAAGTTGACCTCTCAGCGCAGCGCTGTAGCCTCTGTAGAATGATTGAAAGGTTTTAATGGACCACTAGACGCTATTACGCTGGCTACATTAGATCATTAGTTAATAAGGCTGAGTTAACGGGAACGTCACGCTTTACTGTGCAGCTAAACGTTCTCAGAAGGATGATTGATTGCATTCGGATCACATCAGAGACTGACAAGACGCCTGTCAGAAGTTACTTGTTAGATTTAATGCATTTTATAGCACCTTAAAAGCAAAAGGACATAGGTTCTACACATCCAAGTATTAAAACACTCAATGTAAATACTGGAGGGGGGTCCCAATCCAATATTGATATCAGACTGATATCAATATCGGATTGGGACAAAAAAATAACAAGTATCAGATCATATCGGCCTACAACTAAAATCTCTGATACAAGATTCCGCTCCAGCTCTTCTATCCAGCATGTAGAGCCCATGTGATCACAACAGCAGTGCTAACAAAATAGCAAAGAGTAGGAGTGATGTCGGTTGTGTGGCAGTGTTTTTCTTTAAAGTCCAAAGTTTAATAAAGTAATGCCCAAAAAGCTTTCTCAAGCCTTGAAGACCGAGAAACAGAGCTGAACGCCACACCAATTGTGCTGATATCATATCAGATCAATATTGGTATTGACAAAAATGGAAGCGAAAAGGTTGTATCGAGACGTCCCGTGAAATACAAAGGAAACGTTATGGGAAACAAAACAAGATTAACAAGTTCAAAAACATTAAAAAAGAAAGGCATAGAAGTTGGTCTGAAGTTGCTACAGAGAGCTTCTGTTGCTCACAAACTGCACTTACTGCAGCGTTTCTGGTTCACACCTGTGCCTGTGTGAAATCTTACATTTCAAGTCCAACTTCCCAATGAGCCCATTGTCCTTTGTCCTCCTCAAACAGGACAGGACTGTTAGCCAATAAAAAAAACAAAACAAAAACCATCAAGTCATGATGAACAAGCCCATGAGAATCAGTGCTCTATGTGCCAAAGGAAAGCAGAGACAGACATAAAAACAGAACATGGTAAGACCGAATCTTAAGTAGTATCGATAGTATTTTTCATTGAATTCTGCTCAAACAAGAGAAATTAGAAAAGAAGGTGTATGATTTTTTATTTTCAGATTTCATATACAAAAGTTAAAATGTTGGGATGTCAATACTCCAAACAAGCTAACTATGAGGTAAACACATGTTGGAGAAATCCCAAGAAGTCACACGAGAATTCAACAAGATCAGCTGTAGATTTGCTCAAACTGTGACATCACAAGTTGGTGGATATCCTCAAAACATCAAATTTGTCGTTTTAAAAGGAGAATCACTGAAAATTCACATTGTTGAATGGCAGCAGCGAAGGAGAATTCTAGAATGCAGAATTATGGAATGCTAAGAAGAGACACAGCCAATGAGCTGAGGAGTTTTAAGGACACCAACTCGAGAAAAGTATTTATTTATTTATTTTTTTTAACTGAAAGTTATCTAAGGGTGTTTTCACACCTGAAAGTCCAGACCTTAGTCCGGACCTAAGTCTGTGTTTTTGTTCCATTGTATACATTTTGTTTGGTCTGTTCTGGTTTCACTCTGTCGCTATTGCAAACATACTAACAGAACTTACATGATGAACCTACGTGATACCGTCATCGACTGCGTACTTTGCGTTTCTCCGTAGTTTACATTGATTGGTCTTTTGGTCGGCGCCCGTCTGACGTCAACATGTCGAGCGGGAATTTAAGCTTTAATATTAGTGATGTTTTTATACCACCAACAGCAACAACTTGAAGAATTGTACAAAATGCTGATCTGAGGTCGTCTTATGAGGTAAATAATTAGACGACAATTGTCGTTGACAGGAAAGAAGGAGAAAGTGTGTAATCCTGTGATTGGTACGAAGGTCTGAACCTTTCAAAATAATTCTTTCACACTGGGCATGAACCAGACCGTGGTCCCGTTTGGTCCGAACCAAGACTACCGCTTTTGGTCGGACCAAGGTCCAGAGGAGGTTTCACACCGATCATTTTGGTTCAGATCAAACAGAGAAGTCTGAAAGTCCGGACCAAACAATGTTGGTGTGAAAGCGACTTAAAGCTACTACAAAGCTATTTAAGGGACATTTTCAAGCCTGCTAGCCCCTCTTTAAGTGTATATACGCTGAATGCTAACCAAAGGGAAATACGTCATTTTTTTTTATTGTGAACTAGTAACTATTTCCAGGAGTATTTCATTGATGGAAAAATAAGTCATTGGCTCGTTCTCTGATTTATATCCATTTTTTAAATGTTTTTATCCAGGAGTTTGTTTATTTAGGGACAGCCAGAGGACAGCTTTCTCATTTCATTCAAACACCGGGAGTCTTTAACCAGGATTGAGTAACGTTAGCGTCAATCATTACTAAAAACAAAGCTGTGAGACAAATTATTCATTCGCAGGTATTTGTTCAACATCTATCAAATGACCTCTGCTCTATCTCTGACTCCCTCACTCCCACACACACACACACACACACACACACACACTCACACACAGAAAAATATGTGACAACAAACGTGTCGAGTGACTGCGTTGGAGGCCGGAAAACAAGAATAAATGTATGACTAGTGAGTGTTTCAAGTGTGACTGAGTGACTTTCCTGGAGATCCGTTACTCCTCCTTCAATCCTCAAACCCAAACACACACTTACTCACTTACACACTCACACACACACACATCCTTGGCCATAGAGGAGTAACTGTACATATAAAAGGCTGAGTTCAGGAGTCTGCAAACTTCTGACTTTGCTGCTATGTCAGACTGTGGGAGGGAGGAGGAAACAAAGTGACTGAGAAGGGAAGATGGTGCGAAACGAGCGATGATGAAACGTTTGTGATAGTAAACGATGAGACAGGGGAAGCACGGCACCCATTGAAAAGGAGGATCAGAAGTGTGACACTAATTGACCGTTTGGCGGCTTCATGTGTGAGGTTGTTTTAGCACAAAACGAGGACGTTTACTTGTGATTTTTGGAGTTCATCCTTTTTTTTTTACTCTGATTTGTGCTCATAAAGTTGATGAAATGCATCGCTGTGGACGTGCAAACCTCTGGCTGTTGGGGTCAGTGTTGCTGCTCTGCCTCATAACAGTGGTCACAGGGATTAAAGGAGATGTAGCGCCAACAAACCAGGACTCCCATCCATCTCAGCCCAAGTCGAGCTTGAACACGACTGAACACGGTCATGGCTCCGTCATCACGGGGATACCCATCGTCACCTTCAAGTGGCATCATGTGGAGAGCCCGTATTTGATTGTATTGTGGATACTGGTGGCTGGTTTGGCTAAGCTGGGTATGTAACACACATTTCACCACTGGTGGTGATCTGAGGATGAGAGAAAACAGTTAGATTTGGCTAATAGTAAAAACGTCAGTGGGTACAGTTATATCACACATTGTTTGGATGTTGCAAAGTAAAGGAAATGATAACACAGCCATTTTTAACTCATCTGAGGTACATTAATTACAGTTCTGCTCTGTTTGCAAACATGGGACAACTCATTACATTCTGTATGACTGTTTCTCTTCTTCTACTGCAGAATGAAAAGTCTGTTTCAAGAACAACAAAAAAAAAATTTAAAGACCAAAGAGTTCTAAAGTCCATAAAAATAGTTGGTAAAATAAGTGTAACCAAAAATATTTAATGTTCAGAGGCTCAATAAACAACATGTAATGTATCAATCATTGTAAAGAAGAAAAAATTAATGTCGCTGATCTGCTTCAGGATGGATTTTGACCATGTTTACGTTTGATTATAAAGGTAGTTTGAGCTTGTGATTGGCTCTCAGGTGTTATCAAGTCCAAAACATTGTATGGTGGCCCTGAGAGCTCACAGCACTGCAGCTTAAGAAAGCACATGCAAAAAGATAAAACACAAGCAAATTAGGAAAACATCAATTTGACGACACATGCAGCTCTCAGGGGCACCGTAATTTTGTGATCTGACGAGAAAACCAGTTGCAGAAGTGAGTGGACATATTTCAAGTTCAAACTCCAGAAAATGGAGAGGAGCGCTTACCTCTACTTTACCTGGGGTCATACTGGAGTTAGAACAGGATCTCTATGTGCAGGGTCTTTGGAACTTAAAGCAGAGGAAGTGTGGACACATAGGTTTGTTGAGATGAATGGAAACATATTTAAAATCAAGTACAAATCACTTCCTGTGTGTGGTTTCAGTAGATCCGACTGCCACCAATCACTAAAAATATTCCAAAGGGACTAATTCAGGCTTTTAAATGGTGAGAGTGGGAGTAGGAAGTGACATGCAAGTAAAGAAGGGACAGATTCCTGCCTCCAGCGAGCAAACTAGACTCCTCTAAACTGGTGCCCATAATTCCAAAGCTGTTTTAATGTAAATTGGAATTTGATAAACCCAACTGGAAGTTTGAAGTTAAGAAAACATTCAGAAAACTGTCAAAATTGAGAACAGTGTATGTCTACCACTAGCAGAGCTAGCGCTACTTGCCTTCGGTTTAGCCAGGCACGGCCCACTTAAAACTTTATCTACGTTTTCTACATAAAGAGACAAACTGCGCCATATTACGTGGTCTTTAATCTGTGCCTGTTTTCATCAGGGTTTTGAAGCTTTGTAGAATTATCACAGTAGCAATTAACCACAGCTACAGCACCTGCTAGCGGAAGGTGGCTAGGCTACAGCTTAGACCCTGGAGGGACTTTAAAAAGGTATTCAATTCAGTCGACAAACTAGCAATTCTGGTGATTAGAAAAGAAGAAAACCTCAGTGCACACTCTTTATCAATATTTGGAAGTGGGATCTTAAAGCAGGCTTGTCCCTGATTATTTTCTGTTCACTTAGTGCGTCATCAGTAATAGTAAGAAACTGATTTGAAAGCACGGCTCTTAAGGAGTTAGCCACGTGCACGGCATTCCTCTAAAGATGTAACAAAAAGTGTCTGCAGTCTGCAGCAGTGAACCGACGTCAGCGCAGCAAGCTGTTCCTGAGAACAGAAGAGTTTCTTCTTCTCCTCTGCGTGTTTGTCTGTTTTAGAAGTTAAATGGCAACAAAATTCACGGTAAAAAAATATTTAAGCTTATTTGAGGGTTAAAGCTCCTGCCAACTTAGAAGCAGCGTAAAAGAACATATCAGCACAGCTAACGTCCACGTACCAGGGGGCTGGAAACAGAAATGAAGGTTTGAAATGGTTCAGTGGGTTTGAACATTAAATGAGCTCTGGTGACACCTCGTCAGGACGTCCAGTTCTCAGAAAGAATCTGTTTTCAGTTACGCAGAGATTCATGAACCTTTATACGTTGGTTAATCATACGCCGAGACCAAAAAGTGACACTTTCAGTTGATCATTTGCAAGTTTTGCAACCCAACGAGTTTAGCTAGTTAGTTTAAACTCGTCAGCCCCCAGCACACAAAATTTAACGCAGGCTGACTTTCACAAAATTTTAAAGCTCCTGTGTGGAAATTTTTAACATTGACTCAACAGGCTGAAATTAATGATGGGACCTCTCTACGACCTACAAAAACAAACAAGACAACCAGCGATGAGTCTGATTAGATCTGTGAGGTTATTTTAAAACACTGAACCCTGTAGTTTAGGGTAGGTGTTACATGAAGTGAGGTACATTAAACTGCAGACTGACTGTGAGTGATGTTTTTGTCCACAGGAGGCACCAAAATTAAAAAATACTCTAATGGAAAAAAATATTGGCTTTAAATTTATTTAAATGTTAATAAAAAGCAGTTATTGTATTGATTTAGTGATAAGCTCTTCTTCTTCCATTCAGTTATCGAAGCCAACCACCATGTGACCAACGTGATCCCAGAGAGCGCGCTGCTCATCTGCTTCGGCTTCATTCTGGGCGGGATGGTTTGGGGGGCAGACAAAGTGCAGACCTTCACGCTGGACCCGACGGTGTTCTTCCTCTACCTGCTGCCACAAATCATCCTGGACGCAGGCTACTCCATGCCTAACAAGCTCTTCTTCAGCAACATGGGGGCCATCCTGGTCTACGCCGTCATCGGGACCTGCTGGAACGCCGCCAGCTTGGGGCTGTCGCTGTGGGGGTGTCACATGGGAGGGGCCATGGGTAAGACGGAGCTCTCTTCCACTTTGGCAGTGTTTTAGTGTGAGAACAGGTCTTCTTTTATAGACTGAAACTTTTGATTCTGTTTTATTTTTCCAGTTTTTATTTTTCCTAGTTTACCTTTGTGAAAACAGATGATCGACCACACAAGAACAGAACACAAGCATCTAATGTACCCCGCGTTGGGCCGGTTACTGAAAAACATTCTTATTACCTGTTACTCTATTTAAAAGTCTTATTATTACTTTACTAATTACTCCCTGCCAACAGTAATATATTACACTACAGATTATATTACTTTTCTTTACATCCAACAGAAATGTGTAACTGTGTCCTTTCTCCTGATTCTGAGTTTACACATGGCCTGTGTCAACGTCAGACGTTGCGTTTTTCTGCTATGGAGAGCTGTTGGAATTTGCGTGTTTTTGAGCAGTTTGGCTTTCCATATTCTGCAGCCTGTGAACGCATCAAAGTTACAGGCTATCTGAAATACATATCTGGTTCGACTGAGGACGAGAGACACCTTTTGTCTTAGCTGATCCAAGCTGAAGAGACCTCGTACAGGGACACAATTTAAACCTGACAGATGCTGCCGTCATCTTTCCTCTCGACAAAACTAAAGTAATGGGCGTATTTCAGGCCACAACGTGTACTACTCCATCTTTCAAGCTAGCCAGGGTTGCCATGTATGTATGACAACAATTGAAAAACAAGCCCATCAGCCATAGCAGTGCCTAAAAAGATGCCCAACTCTGCAGGAAAACCACATACCTGGAAACCAAGAAGCAAGCGACCCTGCTGCTCAGCTGAGGCGTGTGGTGAAATTCTGTAACTGTAATGTTATAACCAGAATTCCAGTGTAATTCGTTACACTACTCGTTACTTGTAAAGTAGTATTGTTACTGTAATGCATTACTGCCCAACACTGAATGTACCCATTTTTTTCAGGAGGCCCTGGGAAATCAGAATATTTTAACAAGAAGGACGTCTGATGAAGTCCTGAATCGTTTTAACACCATGAATGCAAAAGAAAAATACCAAGAAAAATAAACGTAAAACAAAAGTATCCAAGACATTTTAGTTTTCACACATCAAGAATAGAAGTCTTTAAAAACAAACAAACAAAAAGTATTGCAGTAACTAATTTTTACCACTGGGGGAGCCCTCAGGCCATTGAAAAGATGTAGATGTAGATGAGAGTTTCAGAGCACGAACTCGTATCTTAGAAATCTTTTGGGGTCAGCTGGTCCAAATACAGCCACTGATTGGTTGGCTGACCGAAAAAAAGATGGCAGCATCCTGTCAGCATCCGCTGTGGATTCTTTCACACTCTGGCCCTTCTGATCCTGCCCCCGTTCCTGCAGGTGACCTGGACATCGGTCTGCTTCAGTACCTCCTCTTTGGCAGTCTGATCGCTGCTGTGGACCCGGTTGCCGTCATCGCTGTGTTCGAGCAGGTTCATGTCAACGAGGTCCTCTTCATCTTGGTGTTTGGAGAGTCGCTGCTGAACGACGGCGTCACAGTGGTTTGTACACACACGGAGCTGCTTTCACTTTTTCCGTTTGTCAATAATTGGCAAGTTCCTGCACTGGATCGTCAAAGGTCATCACGTTACCTGAGCTACAGCAACATCTCTACATTAGTTTTCACTTTTTTCATAATAATATGCATCAAAATACTTGAAAATATCTGCACATTGATCTTTTTTTATTACGATCTTTCTCTCAGGTGCTGTTTAATGTCTTCGATGCGTTTGTGTCTCTGGGAGGATCCAAAATTGATGCTGTGGAGATCATTAAAGGAATAAGTACGGACTGAATTTGTTTACCTTTAAATTGGAGCCCTGTAAGACTTAGTTTAAGGGTTTGGAGTTTTAAAACGGTCTCTTTCCAGTTTCCTTCTTCGTGGTGGCATTTGGTGGCTCCCTGGTGGGCTTCATATTCGGCCTCCTGATCTCTCTTCTGACCAGATGCACCAAAAACATTCAGATCATCGAGGCGGGCTTCGTCTTCGTGCTGGGGTACCTCTCGTACCTGACAGCTGAGATGCTCTCGCTGTCTGCCATCCTCTCGTGAGTTAACCTTTAATCTGCTTTATTGAAGGAGTCATTGAGAGTCAGGCTGAGCGGGTTTGTGTGTCTGTGCAGGATCGTCTTCTGCGGGATGTGCTGTCAGAAGTACATCAACGCGAACATGGACGAGCGATCGGTCACCACGGTCAGGTTTGTCATGAAGCTTTTAGCCAATGGGTCAGAAACCATCATCTTTGTGTTCCTGGGGATCTCAGCCATCGATAAGGTGATCTGGGTGTGGAACACCGGCTTCATCCTCCTCACGCTCTTCTTCATCATCGTGTATAGATTCATCGGTAAGATCCTGCCTCTGAGATGAAATATTTATAGTTCAAACTGTTTTTTTGCAAATATTTAACCATTTTGAAAAAAAAAAGCTTGAACAGGGTCAACAACAGACTGGCAAAGTTGAGGAATGCTCCAAAAACACCTGTTTAGAACATTCCACAGGTGAACAGGTTCATTGGAAACAGGTGAGTGTCATGATTGGGTATAAAAGGAGCATCCCTGCAAGAATGGAGCAAGATTCACCACTTTGTGAACAACTGCGTGAGCAAATAGTCCAACAGTTTATGAACAATGTTTCTCACGAACAATGTCAAAGAATTGATGGATTTGATCATCTACAGTCCATAATATCATCAAAAGATTCAGAGAATCTGGAGAAATCTCTGCACATAAGCAGCAAGGCTGAAAACCAACATTGAATGACCGTGACCTTTGACCCCTCAGGCAGCACTGCATTAAAAACCAACATCATTGTGTAAAGGATATTACCACGTGGGCTCAGGAAGACTTCAGAAAACCATTGTCAGTTAACACAGTTCATCACTACATCTACAAGTGCAAGTTCAAACTCTACCATGCAAAGACAAAGACATATATCAACAACACCCAGAAACACCGCCGGCTTCTCTGGACCCGAGCTCATCTGAGATGGACTGACGCAAAGTGGAAAAGTCTGCTGTGGTCTGACGAGTCCACATTTCAAACTGTTTTTGGAAATCATGGACGTGGTGTCCTCCAGGCCAAAGAGGAAAAGGACAATCTGGATTGTTCTCAGGTCAAAGTCTCAAAGCCAGCATCTGTGATGGTATGGGGGTGTGTTAGTGCCCATGGCATGGCTAACTTGACCATCTGTGAAGGCTCCATTAATGCTGAAAGGTACATACAGGTTTTGGAGCAACATATGCTGCCATCCAAGCCACGTCTTTTTCAGGGACGTCCCTGCTTATTTCAGCAAGACAATGACAAGACACATTCTGCACGTGTTACAACAGGGTGGCTTCGTAGTAAAAGAGTGCGGGCACTAGACTGGCCTGCCTGCAGTCCAGACCTGTCTCCCATTGAAAATGTATGGAGCATTATAAAGCACAAAATACGACATCAGAGACCCCGGACTGTTGATCAACTGAAGTTGTTCATCAGTTAGCATCCTCAGTTCACAAATGCTTATCGAG
This sequence comes from Labroides dimidiatus, assembly GCA_030710495.1. Classification (NCBI taxonomy): domain Eukaryota; kingdom Metazoa; phylum Chordata; class Actinopteri; order Labriformes; family Labridae; genus Labroides; species Labroides dimidiatus. Next base: position 28,852,802 of record CM061155.1, read on the forward strand.
TGTTATTTACGTTTTACACAACGTCCCAACTTCATTGGAATTGAGGTTATGTAACATCTACAACAAACGGACTGTTTGTGTTTCCTCAGGTGTCTTTTTCCTCACTTGGATTCTCAATAAGTTCCGGCTGGTCCCCATTGAGCTCATAGACCAGGTGATTATGAGCTACGGGGGCCTGCGAGGGGCTGTTGCGTACGGCCTTGCTACGATGTTGGACGAGTCAAAGATAAAAGAGAAGAATCTGATGGTCTGCACTACGCTCATCGTCGTGTACTTCACCGTCATTTTCCAGGTGCTCATTGACACTTTTAGCTTTTTCATGCTCTAGTTTCTAATAAAAAATCAAACACGTCACGTATTGATTTGTTGTTTGAATCTCCGTCTGTTGCAGGGAATAACGATGAAACCTTTGGTCCAATGGCTGAAAGTGAAGAGAGCTGCCGTGGCCGAGCTCACGCTTGTAGAAAAAGTGCAGAACAAGGTGAATCTCAGCTTTAACAGCTCAGAGACCTTTAATTTACCCACAGTCGACTAAAACCGGATCTTTCTTCTTGCTTTGAGGTCTTCGATCACTTGCTTGTTGCCATTGAAGACATATCCGGACAAATCGGACACAACTACATGAGAGACAAGTATGTAAAAAGAAACTTTGCTTCCTTACACATTGACACCTTTTGAATGAAGTAAGTTTTTTATTTCCCCTTTTTATCGTGAAGGTGGAATCATTTTGAGGAGAACTGGATGTCGAGAGTCTTGATGAAGCCGTCAGCGAGGAAGAACCGCGACTACGTCTTCAACGTCTTCCACCAGCTGAACCTCAAAGACGCAATAAGCTACGTGGCAGAGGTGAGCGTTCGGTCTGAATCCTTCCTGTCTAAAAAAAAAAAGTACATCTTGTAATTTTGACTTTTTGCCTTATATTTTCAACTTAGTGTCTCATAATATGGATTTTTTTTGTTTTGTTTTGAAGGGCAAATCAAGTCTTTTTTTTATGTCTACACCACTAAATGGAGCTTGTTAGAGCTCGATATGTAACAAAGACTCAAAATGTAACAAGACGCTGAGCCTGAAACATAATAACTTCATTACATTTTTTAAGATAACTTTTCAGGCTCTGCACTTTAGTTACATTATCGACCAGTCTTTACATTTTGGGTTTTATTATATTTTTGTTTTATCACATTTCAGGCTGTTGTTACAAATCTGGCTCTAACAGCTCCTGAAATAAACATTTTATTTGTGCCACCTTGAGATCTCCTAATTTTGACTTTTTAAAGTCAAGTCTAAATTTATTGTTTTCTTTCTTTAGTTTAAGTCTACCTTTTTATATATTTTTTTTCCTTTACCTGGCAAAAATGGGCGTCCATATCAAAGTCATACAGTCTGTCATTAGGTTTAGAATTAGTAAGGAGCTTTAAGTGTGCACAGTATTTAGTCTGATAAACTTTTGCTTGTGTTTATCACTCTTGCAATTGTTTCCTGTGGTTGTCTGAAGGTACAAATAAGAGCCCGACCGATTAATCGCCCGACCGTTTAATCCGCCATCCAACCGATTAATCGGCCATCCAGCCAATTAATCGGCCAACCAACCGATTAAACGGCCAACCAACCGATTAATCGGCCAACCAACCGATTAATCGGCCATCAAACCGATTAATCGGCCATCCAACTGATCCAACCGATTAATCGGCCATCCAACCGATTAATCGGCCAACCAACCGATTAATCGGCCATCCAACCGATTAATTGGCCAACCAATCGATTATTCGGCCATCCAACCGATTAATCAGCCAACCAACCGATTAATCGGCCATCCAACCGATTAATCGGCCATCCAGCCGATAAATCGGCCAACCAACCGATTAATCGGCCATCCAATTGATTAATCGGCCATCCAGCCGATTAATCGGCCATCCAATCGATTAATCAGCCTACCAACCGATTAATCGGCCAAACAACCGATTAATCGGCCAACCAACCGATTAATCGGCCATCCAACCGATCCAACCGATTAATCGGCCATCCAGCCGATTAATCGGCCAACCAACCGATTAATCGGCCATCAAACCGATTAATCGGCCATCAAACCGATTAATCGGCCATCCAACTGATCCAACCGATTAATCGGCCATCCAACCGATTAATCGGCCAACCAACCGATTAATCGGCCAACCAACCGATTAATCGGCCATCCAACCGATTAATCGGCCAACCAACCAATTAATCGGCCATCCAACCGATCCAACCGATTAATCGGCCATCCAACCGATCCAACCGATTAATCGGCCATCCAGCCGATAAATCGGCCAACCAACCGATTAATCGGCCATCCAACCGATTAATCGGCCAACCAACCGATTAATCGGCCATCCAACCAATCCAACCGATTAATCGGCCATCCAACTGATCCAACCGATTAATCGGCCATCCAACTGATCCAACCGATTAATCGGCCAACCAACCGATTAATCGGCCAGCCGATTATAGCGCACACCAATTAATGGACATTAGTCAATATGTAACAGATGTATTAACTTTTTGCTGTGCAGACATTTTGTTGCCGTCACAAGTCATTTAAAAATAAGTGTTTTATTGATCCCCGACATATTGTATAGTGCTTTTTATTTTAGCCCCCAGTATCGGTGTTGGTATCGGCCCCAAAAATCCTGCACCGGTCGGGCTCTGTTACAAATATATATTTTTCCTTTGGTGTGAAATTTTCCTTCTAAGATCAGTTTTTCTTCTCCTGCAGGGTGAACGTAGAGGATCTCTGGAGTTCATCCGCAACGAAAGTGCGTTCGTCGATTTCAAGAAGAAGTTTGGCGACGAGTACTCGGAAATCATGCCCGACGTCACGGCCGACACGTCCGACGATCACAGTGGAACGACCGCCATGAGGTGAGAAAACCAGTTTTCATCATAATCACAGAATAATTCACTGAAAGTCTCAGTTAATTTGACTTCGCTGATTAATGATGGTTATTTTTTTTGTCCCTGGTAGGAGAGACCCCGTGCCGTCGGTGAGCCTGGAGATGCACGAGCAGACCATGAACGGGATGAGGGAATCAGAGGACATCAACACACACCACCTGCTGCAGCAGCATCTGTACAAGGGCCGGAAACAGGTCAGCGCGTCAAAGAGGTCTCTGTTTAACCCCCGTTTCAAACATTAAAGTCCTGACACAGGGCGCTCTTCGTTTTCTTCTCCAAAGCATCGGCACAGGTACAGCCGAACTCATTTCGATGTCAACAAAGACGAGAACGAGGTGCAGGAGATCTTCCAGAGGACCATGAGGAGCCGTTTGGAGTCTTTCAAGTCCGCAAAGATGGGCGTCGCTCCCCCTAAGACCATATCGAAGCACCCCAAGAAAGACCAGCAGCAGAAGGTCTGAACCCCAGAGCTCAAAGAAGCAAATACCAAATACTAATGACGTAGTTTTTCACATTTTCTAACATACGTTTATGAACTTTCTTTATTTCAGATGCCAAATGGAAAGTCGATGGACAGGAGTAGAAGTTACTACTCTGGAGATGAAGGTTTGGATCTCCTCAGGTTCCCTGAACATGTGCTTCATTCATGAAAACTTCTAAATCTCCCTCTTTGTTTTCTAGATTTTGAGTTCTCGGATGGAGACGTCGCCTCAGGGTACGACCCCACAGGCGCTTCGTTCCCCATGAGGGTCACGTACAGAGCAGGAGGTAAAACACGTCCACACATTTAAGAGCTAGCTCCGTAACAAGCAATGTTTTTTTTATCTTAAACTCTGAGCTCTAAGTTGGTTTCCTCTTTCCATCCAGCTGGCATCGAGAACCCCGCCTTCATGCCCGATTTGGACCCCATGTCAGCCGTACAGATCCCGCCGTGGCTGGCAGAGGCGGAGCTCGACAGCGGCACGGTGGCTCCCTCTCAGCGAGCTCAGGTGAGGCTGCCGTGGACGCCGAGCAACCTGCGCCGCCTCGCTCCCCTCCGCATCAGCACGCGCTCCAACGACTCCTTCATGCTGGCTGACGGCTCCGCCGCGCGGCAGAGGGACGACGAGGAGCTGCCTCCGCCTCCCAGTCCGCCTCCGCCCCCGCCCTGCAGGGATGAAGGTCACATGTAGCCCTCCTCCTCGCTCGCTTTTCCAAAGACACTGAAGCTCACCTCAGACTTCCAACCATCTTAAAATATTGACCAGGGAATGTTTTCTTTTCTGTTGAATCTTAATTTCCACCAAACATTCCCACTCCTCCACCTTTGAGCTCCTTCCTTTGACTTCATACTCGGCTGAGCAGAGAGGCGCAGCGCTCTGTGTGCACAGTGGCATCTTATTCACCAGCACACGTTGAACATTCTCCTGTTTTCTCCTCTTTTTAACATAAACTAGTCAAACAGTGAAAATCCTTCCTTTGGCGGATCTTATTCTCCCTGAATGTGACACAGAAACGTTTCCAAACATTTATAAACTTTGGTGTTTTTTTTAAGGATATTTTATGTATTGTTATTGTTAGAGAAATCATTCCACCTTTATAATCTTAAAGGATGTTTTATGTGTTTCCTTGTTTGTCTCTGATCAGCGCTTATTGTGTAATTTTAATTTGAAGGATGTTGACTATTGTAAAAATGTCTCATGTATGAAAACATATTATTATATTTATTCAAAAACAAAGTTTGCTGTTGTCCAGATTATTTTTTTTTCCATGACCTTTGAGTCACATTTCTTTAAATGTTAAAATTCCTTAAAATTGAAACTAAATTAAAAAAAAAATCTTCAAAAAATTGATTGACAGAAACTGACTCTTAAAGTCATTTTTTTGTATTTTCACACATTTAAAACCTGTTTTTTTGACCCATTTGGGAAGTAAACACGATTAACCTCCAACACAATGAATTAATAACAAAAAAAATATACTTTTTAGACACAATAAACATTAATCAAAACAAAACAAAAAAGACATTTCTTTATAAATAATCCATTTCTGAAGTTTCCAGCTGCTTTGTAACATAATCCAGAATCATCTTTTCATTCCCAGAATCCTTCAGGTAAAAATGAGATCCGTCAAACATCCTGATGGTGAAATCTCCAGAGGTGATTTCTTTCCATGCTGTGAAAAAAAAACAAATAAAAACATGTCTGATACTGCTCCACAGGAATCCTGTGTTAAACTCACTGAACGTTAAATAATCTGAAACTTCACCTTGTAAGTCATGAGGAATGTCGTCCTTCCCGTCAAAACACGAGAGTGGGCAGGAGAGGAACGGAACGTCTGGTTTGTTGCACCTACAGAAAGAAACGAGTTTATCCGCTCACTACAAATATCCTCAAATTAATCTTAATTTAGATTTTAAACCCAGAAGAAGTTAAACGGCGGATGTGAGCTCACCTGTAGTTCTCCACAACGTGCAGGTCGGCTTTAAGAGCGGGAAGGAAGAGTTTCAGGACCTCCGGGTTCGACAGCAGCTCAGGAGGAGTTCCTCCAATGGACGTCATCCACTTCAGGAAGTCATCGTCTGATAATTCGCTTCTCTTTGGGGCATTAATACGAGTCTCAGACTGAAAGAACAACAAAATTAACTATTATTATAAACCCCTGAAGTCCAGACCATTATCAGATTAGACTGTGTAGAACGTCTCAGTCATCATCCGACAGAATTTGTGCCATTAGCTCGTTGTAACTCTGTGAAAACAAAGCTAAATTTCAGTTTGTTTTTTTCAGCTCTAAATCTGATCACACTCATATTAATCTACTCTAAATGTGTTCATCTCAGGTCACTTTATTTCCTGTTTTAAAGCTTCCTGAGCTGAAGATGGTTTCATGTTTCTCAGTCCTGTTCTCTAAACTCATGTGAGGTCTAAAAAGCCTGTTTAAAGTCTGTCACTTTGTGGGAGCTTGGTTCCCTGTCCTGGTCCTGGTCCTGGTCCTGGTCCTCAGTCCTGTTCCTCCTCATTTGAGTAACAGGACTGAAAGTAACAGGAATGAGTTTTTAGCAGAGAATTAGCAAACACATGAAATATAGCCACGTAGCATTGATGCTAATAGCATGTTGGCACTTAGCTCATCACAGTGATTCAACAAAAACTGTGTTTTAAAAATAAAGAAACAAGATGAAAAAAATAATTTCAGTAAGAGGACTGAGCTGAGATTTGAAGCCCCTCAGTCAGAGTGTAAATATCATCATATGCTACTTCCTGTGGACCATGTGACTAATGGAATATTCCACATGTTTCAGAGGGGGGGGGGGGTGTGTTAGGGTAACAGGACTGAGTCAAAACCAGGGACACTATGGCAAACTGTTTTAACATTTAAAAGCTGAGTTCGACTATCCGACATTCGAATTTTGCCTAGGCGAAATTACGTCACGTTTGCCATTCATGTGTATTGGATGACTCATTGCGGATATCCAAAATGTGAATTACAGATATCTACAAATGAATTTCGGCTAGGCGAAATTTAATTTAAGATATCCGTAAATACTTTATTAGATATCTTAAATTGAGGCGAATTAAAGATATCTGTAATTTGAATTCCGCCTAGGCGAAACTGAATTACAGATATCTTGAATTCAAATAACAGATATCCAAAATTCATTTATAGATATCTGTAATTCACATTTTGGATATCCGCAATGAGTCATCCAATACACATGAATGGCAAATGTGACGTAATTCCGCCAAGTCAAAATGTGAATTACAGATATCTGAAAATTGAATTTCGGATAGTCGAACTCAGCTTTTAAATGTTAAAACGGCTCGCCATAGGGACGCCACTAAAGTCTGAATTTATATTTAACGTTTGTGTTTTTTTTAAGAAAGTAAACTTAAAGTATATTTGGGCTAGGGAGGAACATTAATATGTCAAAAATATGAAATTTCTGAAGGATTCAAATGATTATAATAATCTTTTAACAGTTAATTTTAAGATGCATTTATATATTTTATTTCCTGAGGACACAAATTGGCACAGATTAGTTGGAACGGCCCATTTATTGATCTTTCTAACAGGCAAATTTGCAGCATTACAAGGCAGGGTCAGTGCTCGGTAATTAATCGGTTTTAATAAATATGCAGTTTATGCAGGATGTGTTTATTTTCAGAGGGAATGTATGGGGAATATTACACCTTCAAATCGGTCGAGTCAGATGAGTGTGTGAGGGAACAGACTCCTTAAATTCATACAAATAAAATCCATTTATAGAGTTTGTAGATTTTTTATGTAATTCCGCTGTTGTCACGCTTTATTCTTCGCCGTTTGGGGTTCAGAAAAGTGCCATTAGACGGATAATCAAGGCAAAAAAGGTCTCATGAAACTCACATAAGGTGCCGAGGCTCCTGAAAGAAAGATGTGAACCGGCTCCACATTGTGAAGTCTCTTCAGAGCGTCTGCGACAGCAAAACTCATGAAGGCACCAAAACTGAAACAGATCAGGGGAGTTAAAGAAACACAGTCATCATCACTTTTAAAGCCCTGATTTGTTGTCATACCTGTGACCAAAGAGAGCAAACGGCTTCTCTCTCAGCTCAGGTAACAACGTGCCGATGACCTCGTCCACAATCGACTGCATGCTGTGGAAAAAAGGCTCTTTGGCTCGACTCTCTCTGCCTGGAAGTTTGACAGCGAGAACTGAAAGAGAAGGAATATTTGCAGCACTTTCTAACACGACTGGACTCTAATTCCACAGCACAGGGGGCTGAGTTCCACCTTTGTTGTAGGTTTGAGGTGTTTTACCTTCTATGGAGCTGTTGAGGATGTTTCCCCATCTTGCATAGTGAATGGACCCCCCGCCTGCCCAGGGGAAGCAGATCAGCCTGCTCACAGCATCTGGCCTCCTCTTGAAACAGTTGACCACTTTATCCATCCTTTGTAAACAAGAGAGAGAGAGCATGCATGCAGCCACCACTCCAAAGGAAATGCACCCCCAACTTTAAGTAAAGATGATAAAAAAAGATGAAATCAAACCTGTTTTTTCTCCATTAATTCCTCCCTGAAAAACAGTCACAACTCCTCATGCTTGGTGTGAAACTTCCTGGTTATTTTCTTCTATGGTTCAGGCATGGAGCTGCTGGTTTCTTCTATCCACAGATTATGAGGACATCTACAGTCAGGACTGTGTACTTACATAATGAGACAACACCTGCATCTCTTTCATGATTTACGATTTTATTATGTAAAATATTTGAAATAAAACGTTGCTCCATGATGAATGACAGAGTTGCAGTAGCTCATATAAAAATCAGCTATTTTAAAACCATGACGTAAGAAGTTGAGGAAAGTTCGTCGGAAGTGACGTCGTTTTCTACGCTTGGTATTTCCTGACGGATTTCCCTCTGTGGAGGAGCGAGGGAGTGAGGAGCAGCTTCGTTAAGTTAGATAAAATAAAGCAGAGGAGAACAGGAAACCGTAAGATAACTGTGTCAAAATTTGGTCCCGTAGAAGCGATTTTAAATTTGTTTTTACATTTTAGGGGAACTGACGTCATTTCTCTTACAAGACAAAAAAAGGTTTTGCGTTTTGAGCTTTTTTTTTTTTTTTTTTTTTTTTTTTATAAACATTTTCATCTTTTTCCTGACAAGTATCTCAAATAACAACAGACTATAACTTACTTAAAATTAGAAAGACGAACTAAAACTAGGTTTTAAAAATATATACAACTAAAATGGCATTATTCAAGCAAAAAAAAAAGGTATTTAATATTAGATAAATTATAATAAATAAAATAAGTGTCAAAACTAAGTCAAAATTAAACATAATGAAAATTTCTCCTTGCCATGTTCTAGACACATTTTTCCAGGTTGTGCTTTTCACAACTTTGCTGTTTTTGCTTACAAATGTTATGTTAGCTTAAATTTTTAATTATCAACTACGTTATGTTTCATCCATCCATCCATCCATCCATTTTCTATACCGCTTCTCCTGTTCAGGGTCACGGGTGGCTGGAGCCTATCCCAGCTGGCTGAGGGCGAGAGGCAGGGTACACCCTGGACTGGACGCCAGTCAATCGCAGGGCTGACACAGAGACACAGACAACCATTCACGCTCGCACTCACTCCTACGGGCAATTTAGAATCTCCAATTGACCTAGTGAGCATGTTTTTGGACTGTGGGAGGAAGCCGGAGTACCCGGAGAGAACCCACGCATGCACGGGGAGAACATGCAAACTCCACACAGAAAGGCACACCGTGCCCGAACCGGGATTCGAACCGGCGACCTTCTTGCTGTGAAGCAAGAGCTCTAACAGCTGCGCTACCGTGCAGCCCTGTTATGTTTCATTTCATGTGATTTTATTGAGAAAGGTAATGTATTGAAAACCAGGGAATCCGTTCACTTTGATGAGAGTAACTAAATATAGTAATACATGGCTTAAAAATACAGTAATATGAAATATATATTCATTAAAAGTAACTAGAGTGACACAGATTATATGAAATGTACTTTAAACCTTTTTATGTATATTTTTTACACTGCTGAGTTAAAATACTTACCCCTGAGAGTTATTGGGAGATATAACAAGGCTTTATTTCTTTTGTGAATTGTGAAATGTGGGTGCAGATGTGACCCAAAATAATTCCTCAAAAAAGGAATAAAATGGCTTTAATGACTGGGGATCTCTCAGTATATGTTGATTTTTTTTAAATTATTATTTCATTTGACCTCAGCAGTTTCAAGCATTGATAGAACTGTATATTTTGTGTTTATTTTGAAGGCTCAAACCGGAAGTTGCCATCATAGATTGCCGTTGGTTTTATAATAAGCAGCGAGAGGGCGGTGTAAGTGCAGATTTTAGACCGGTTTCTCTCCGATACTGTGGAGGAGGACGCTGGGGTAGAGAACTCCTCATATCTGCTCGACAAAGCAGAACAACGGATTGTCACGCTAACCTTCCAAGACCACGAAATCCGTCACTGACCGGGTAAATATCCGAATCTTTGTCCGTTGTCGAGTTGACAGTTTGTCGCTAGTTTCATCGGCTAACGCTAACTGACGCGGTTAGCTTACCAACGGTCGGTGAAACTGAACCAACTCCGAGTTCAAACTGTCACAAACATTAACTTTACGACTACTAACGCTGTTTTTCTCCCAAATACAACAGGAGAAACTTCGACGAACGGGGGAGGGGATATTTCGTATAACTTGGAGCTGTCATTAACGGGAGGACTTTCAACCGAGGGGAGCCCCGAGCGGCCCGGTTCCACATCAGCGACTGAAGCCGGGGAGCAGGGTGACGTTCAGCGGATCTACACTCAAGTTCTGACCGGCGAAGGAAAGTGACAACTGGGTGCCGGGTCATCCGGACTGAGACCTCATGAATGGAAATCGGAACAACAGGTGGGAAACCCTGAGTGACAGCCAGGCGTGATGTGGGGTCCAGGTGTTGACCCCCATGATTAACAGTTGCTTGAAAAGATCTTGTCCCGAACAGAACATGAATATTTTTACAAACCAGGATCAGGGATGCGTGCAGAGTAAATCAGAATATGATATAATTCTCTTATCTCTTATTCCAATGAGATAAGATGCACACAACAGTGATTCTGAGATGATTTATACAAGTGATTGCAAAACAACCATGGAATAATAAACCATGATAGCTGAAGAAACACAAAGTGCAGAGAGAAGTCATACAAATATCTGTTCTTGGTGCCAGGGATGCCATCATTTCATTCAAGTCTCAAATCTTAAAGAAGCAAAAGTTAAAATCCTGTTGCTGTCTGCAATGAACACCATGCAATATAAAAAAAAATGATTAATTAAACTTAGAAAAACTCAATAAGTAAAATATGGACGCTACACGTCTTGATTTCTGATTTGGAGATTGCAAATCGCTTCCTCGATCCCTGATGTAGCTGTTGTTACTTTTCTGAAAGGTGAAAGGTCAGCGCCCAAACTCTTGAGATTGATCACAAAAAACAACAACAACAACAAAAACCGGATTCCGGATCGTAAAACATGAAACTGCAGTTAAGGTCCTAAAGTCCAGGTCGACCCCTGAAGACCTCTACATGCAGTCAGGAAGCTGTTTCTAGAAAGCACTTCAAACTTTTCAAAATAAAGTGATAAACGAATAAATGAATGAATGACTGTTAATGTGAGAATGTTAACTGTGAGATATTTTGGCTCGATCGATATTAAAGGCTCGTCACTGTCATTACGCCTCGATGAAAGGGTTAAAAAAAAAGTGAATCAAGTGCAAAATATTAAGAGATTCAAACAATAAGGCTACATGATTAATTTGTTGCTGATATGAATTTTTAAATTACATTTAACTCCTGAAATTAAGCCTTAATCAAGCTTTCTGACAGCACCCAGATAACACTGTTTGAGTTTGAATTAACTTCAGTTCTGGTCAAATGTTTTACACAACATGAAAAATTTGATCAAGATGAAGAAAAAAAAAAAAAACAGATTAAAGAGAGATTATAGATTCAGAGCTCAGAGGTGCTGGTTCATCTCATAGCAAGCTTACAGATGCCATAGTTTCTCAGAGGTGTGTTAGCGCTCTCTCTCTCTCTCTCTCTCTGTGTCTCTGTATGCGCACTCACATGTGAATATCACAAACCAGTCTCACGGGTTATTTGCTCTGTCTTAGTCACTCTTTGTCGGCTGTCAAAGGCAGGTGGTGATCCCGTCAGGTGTGTCTGAAGCCTCAGAGTGGCTGGCTCACATTCAGGAAGGTGTGTGTGTGTGTGTGTTCACATCAGTATGAAGGGCAGCCTTTCACACCAGCTGCTGCCATAGTTACCCAAGCTATCGAGTAATGTTCAGTTAACCGCTGCCCGTGTTAATTAGGAATCATTTGAGCATGGCAGCACATTATTCAATCGACTTTGTTGCCAGGGACTCGATTTGTGAGTCGCAGCTTGTGTGTTATTGATGTCGGTGGACGGGGAGGAGGGGAAGAGGGTCAAACTGGTTCGCAGAGACTGACCCATTCATAGTCCTCACACTCCGGTCACTTCGCAGCTGATGAGCCGTACAGAGCGCTGCTGCTAAACTCCGAAATATTTAAACACACAAAGAAATTCCATCATTGAGCTTCTAGAGAGAAGACTCCTCATATGATCCTCCTTTCTGGCAGACACACTGAGGGCATGTTTACAGTGGCGAGGAAAAAGCAGACTGCTTAACATCATGGCCATGACACATGATGAAATTATTTTCCCTGTTGGGGAATTTAGTCGTTGATTCTCCAAAGAAACTTTTCGCTCCACTCTCACAGACTTCGGTCATTAAGTACATTTTTTTTACTATTATCTACTTTTTTAAAGTTATGTCAACTATTTAAAAACAGCCCCTAATTTTCTGGATATTCTTGTGATCGATTGTTTTCTCGGCAGCTTGAAACTTTTGGTTACATTTTTTCTTTTAGTAAAGTAGTTAAAGTTAAAGTTGTAGTTCTTTGTGTACCTGTTACAGTGCTGCAACAAGTAAAGGTTATTTTAATCTGCTGGTGACTAAACGGGTTTATTTAAGCTGTAAGAATCCTCTTCTTTGGCTTGTTGTGTGTGTGGTTTGTGGTGCTTCTACAGCCGGCCTCAAGTGGACACTTGAGGAACTGCAGCTTCATTTCTCCCAGCTGGAGGTTGCTGTTTGTTTCAGATTAGGGATAGACCGATTATCGGCGCATATATTTGTCATTTTGACCCATATCGGCATCTGCCTTTTTTTTAATACGACGGCCGATAATAGGTCACTTCAAAACTTGGCAAAGGAAAGCTATTCTTAACTACTTTGCTTTGGTTAGCGAAAGTCTGCTAGCTTAATGCTAACATGAATGGAAAATCCCATTGACCGGCTAACGCAATTAGCATCGTGACTATCTCACAGTCTCTGAACTTATTATAACTTTCACAGCTTGCTTGGCTCTTGAAAATGATATTGTTATTGTTATTGTTTGAAGTTAAAAAAAGAGATAAACATTTTAGTTGTATTGAAATTTTTTAACAGTTTATATACTGTAGAAAACTTAAGGGAGCTATTTATTTGTTTACATTTTTATTTACCTTTAGAAGACATGCTGCTGAGCCTGGAACATGTTAAATAAACATGTGCTGAAAGGCATTTAAACAAAGTTAAGGATCAGAGTTTGTATTATTCAAAATTTTGATGTCAATATATTCACTTTTACTGCAAATGAATATCGGCTGCAAATATCGGTTATCGGCCTCCCTCACGACTAATAATCGGTATCAGTATCGGCCCTGAAAAAGCATATCGGTCTATCACTTTTTCAGATGCTTTACAAACAGCCTCTGGAGTTTATATCATATTACAGCCAGGGGCTTCAAAAACAAAGAAAAGACATTATGGTCACAAGAGGTGTTCAGTTTTTGTTCTTACGGATAATCAATTACGAGAATATTTGAAAACCCCTGACTCTTCCGTAAAAATCAGTGAACATCATGCGAAGATTTTTTTTGAATCAGTCTAAAATAAACCGTTACGACTCTTTTGGACCCACTTAAACAAAATAGTCAATCAACAAGATCGGCTTTGTCTGTTTTTAGTTGTGTCTGTAACCGCAGTGAGGGGTCCGTATTAGGGCTGCAGCTAACGATATTTACATGTTCGATCAATCTATTGATTATTTGATAATTCTCTTGATTAATGGAGTAGTTTTTTGGGTCCATAAAAGGTCAGAAAATGGTGAAAAAATTCAATGTTTCTCAGAGCCTAAGATGACATCATCAATTGTCTCGTTTCGTCCACAAACCAAAAATATTCAGGAGCAAAGAAACCAGAAAATACTCACATTTATGAAACTGAAATCAGAGAATTTTGGCGTCTTTTTCTTAGATAATTACCTAAACTGATAAATCACTTATTGATAAACAATTGATTATTTTAGTAATTGTTGGATAGCTGGTATCCAATGAGGCGACTGATAGCTCGCTAACGAAGCAGCCTTTACAAGCAGCTTTCAAGACATGTACTCACAGTGAGTCAGTCAGAAAACACGACTCTCACATGATCAGGACACAATCAGCGAGGAGAAAGATGTACCACTTTGTCCACAGGGAGCGCCAAAACCAACACAGAGCCTCTCAAGTTCTCACGTCATCGTGACCAAAGTAAAACTTAAAGTAGAGGAAGTTTAGACACAGTTTATGTGAAGAGCTGGAATGCTGCCGTTCTCAGCGTCGGTATAATGATGTAATGAACTTTACATCTGTGGAGGACTCTTCCAGAACGTGCGAGCTGAATGTCGAGTCTGTGCGCCGCTGCTTGTGTGATGTGGCGGTCTGATAAGCGCTCATTAATCTCTCCATTGTTGCTCATTGGACAGGGAACCTTTGTGTTTTTTGGGTCATTACTGGTGCAGGAGCTGCTGACTGACGTGTGCACAGTTGAGACGCTGGATTCCCTTTGTTGTATATTTCATACATTAGATGATCATTCTATGGTAATAAAAAACAGCCACACTGTGACCTTCACTGATTGGAAGAGGATGGTTGTTTATAGGGCTGCACCTATCGAATATTTTAGTAATCGAGTACTCCACTGAAAATTTTATCGAGTACTCGAGTACTCGGATAAAGCATATTTTTGTTTAGTTAAAGAACAATTATAATTATACATGAGAAAATAAGATGTTTCACTAAATAATAAGTAAACAACTGGTTTTTATTTTTGGACAACCAACATTTTTATTTTTAGATGTGCATTGTGCAAAGCAGCAAATCGCAGTTGTATCTCAGGAAATGTGACTAAGAAGATATAAAATAAATAAAACACAAATATAAAATAAAACAACTTCAACTTTGTGTATTCTTTTAAGTATCAAAATTACCTGGCTTTATCAAAAATAGACAAAAAAAACATTGCCTTTATGTTGTGCAACTTCACTTTGATCACAAGTATCAGAATTTACAGGTGTAACTGAATTCAGGCATAACAGTCTTCTCCCTTGGGATGCTTTGTGGCTTATAGGAGGCAAAAACATTTGAACAAGAAAGAGTCCAAGCATTAATCAAGGCAAGGGCCACACTTACTATCTGTCTCTCTCATTGTGTATGTGTGCAAACCTTAAATGAAGCCCTTTATTGCAGTGAAGGAAGGTGAGCATATCAACATGCTCAGGGCTGAGGCTTGCCCTCTTCTTTGATACAATATCACCTGCAGCCAAAAACAGACGCTCTGATGGCGTTGATGTGGCTGGTATACACAGCAGGGACCTTGCCAGCGATACACGTAAAAGTGTTCGCCTTCATGTCCATCTTATAATGCTCCCGCATTTTCCACATTCTGTCTTTTCTTCATGCCTGTATTTTCACTTTCGTCGTTGCCACATCCTTCCTGCATCTTCCCGCTGCTAAAATCAAACACCTCCGCCCACTCCTTCTTCTTCCTTTGCGTGCATGGGCCACATTAAAAATAGTCTGGGTGAAATGAGCTGTAAAAAAAAATTAAACGATTCCTCGAGGCGGAAAAAATTGCTCGATCATTTTTTGTACTCGAGGTACTCGAATTATTCGAAGAATCGTTTCAGCCCTAGTTGTTTAAGAAAAGCTGACAGTGTAAAATTCTTGAGTGTTGAAATCTTGCCGTGGAAATCACAGAGCCAAACGGCCTTTAAATGTCGGCTGAAGGAGATTTTGATCAGTACGACTTCAGGCCAAATGTTGCTGCCTCAGCTGTCGAGTTCATTCCACAGCTTAGATACTCTTTCACCGTCATGAAGAGTAAAGAAATAAAAAGAAATATACTTTAAAGGAGCTGAAATCTGAGAGTTTGACGTACTGTTCCTTTAAGAAAAGTTAAAGAAATGCTCGTGCTGTGACTTCCTCGCTGATTCTTCTACTCGAGTCTGAGATTAATCTTCGTGCACCTGTTTTTCTACCTCCTGTCAGCAGGCCCGTGGTTGCCATGGAGACGCTGTAGCAGCCTGAGTGCTGTCTCCATGTTAACGGCACACGGGAGGAAGAGACCTAAGAGATGTGGATTTATAACACCTGAGGGCAGGTTGAGGGTCAGCGTCAGCCCTCCAGCCACCCTGAGAAAAACACACCTCAGTAACCCACCAGTTCATTTCAACTCTGTGCAGACTTGATATCATGCTACTCAGTGTGTGTACGAGTGTGTGTGTGGGCCCTCTGACTCACATTTGTGGAAACTGTGTCTCTCTCTCTCTCTCTCTGATGTCATTTAATTTCTTTCACCGAGTACTTTCCAGTTTGGCATTTCTGAAAATTGGTGTCAAATTGTCGTGGCGTGTCAGCCGCCTACTTTCCCCTCCCGTCTGGCAAAAAGGCCGCGTCAGTCAGGAGAAATCACCCTTTATTTGAAATGCCACCAGACCCTGTAACCGTTTTATTCGGTCATTATCAGATGGACAAGGCGGGAAAAAAAACAACATCTGTCTGTTTGTTTCAGTCTTTGTCAGTTTGATGGGAGGAAATCTTTTCAGCGTCCCTGGCCGTCTTCTTTCCTCCTGATTAACCACTTCCTTCCTCCGGTTTGTCGTCTGTACGAAGCTCTGAGCTCGCTTGAAAGGGTAGATTACAGTCAGGATTTCTGGTTTGTGCAGTTAGTAACGGTAAATGTTGGAGCAGACTGACCTATTGTGAGCTCTTAAAGAAGATTTTACAAATGATGAAGATTGTTACGTAAGACGTGAAAGAATCGGAAATACTTTATTAACTTTAGGGGGAAATTTGGTGAGATGAGACAGATTCATTCTCTGTTACTCAAGGAACAAATGTCCCTGAATCCAGAGTTACATCGTAACAAACCAAAACTAAAACCCTGAAGTCTTATTTAACAATTTGATCAGGGAAAAAATGAGACAAATTTCTCTTAACCATTGTCACCCATTGTCTTAAAGGCCTGGTGGGAGGGTTGACATGAAAAGTTGTAAAAAGAATGATAAAAATACTTTTATATATCTCACTTTTTTAAAGATATGTCAGTTTAAACCGTACCGTCGAAGTTTTGTCTATTTCGGACTGGGTCCTGTGTGGAACATCTGTGTTTTAATGCAAGAGTTCTGAACTAGTATTAAGCTTCTTTTTTAACTATGGAATTCGGATCAGGCTTGTTGTGCTTTATCGTAGAAACCTGCTTCCTGCCTCTGAGGATAACCCTACCAGGGACGGGTCTGGATAACCGGTTCCCGTTAAGAATCGATTAGAAATGGTTCCGTCCATCCACATCATCAGCCTTCATGCTTAACAATCCCCTCATCGATTTTTTTACATTACCCCAGAGCTGCCAGACCTCATGTCCACCATTTTGCCCCAGCTAGCTTAGCTAGCTTAGCTTAGCAGCAGATAACAGTTTCCAAAGAAAACTCTGATTCAGCCCTTTCTGCTCGAAGTTTGACTTCAGAAACTGTAAAACTGAACACAAAGAAATGTACATTACTCTCTCACAAGACATTCAATACATTCATAATGTTATACATCTCCTAATGGACCAAAAACCATACAGAAAACATAGCGTTAGCTTGATGCTAACATACATGGGAAATTGCATTGATATGCTAGCGGTTAGCATACATCGATATAACTTTGGTTTTAAAACAGAATTTCAACTTTCATCGCAGAATGTTTTCAAACAGGAAGAGAAAAGAAAAGTTGTACTCAGCATAACTACGGCAAGCTCAAGGTTCCAAACAACTCAAAGCATTGCTATAACCACTTCCAGACACTAGATGGCCTACTTTAGTCAGTAATGTATAACAAAACAATACATGCACATCACGTGACATGAGATTTTTACTTTCCAGTACACAAGCCTTAACATTAATGATGTTACTGAGAGAGAAATTAACATTGAGGTTATGATATTTATCTCCAAAGCAACAACTGAAAACATGTTAATGTGAAGCACGTTCTGTTTCTGTCGTGTCTTTCTGTAGGAGCAGCTGAAGCTGAAGCCCAAGCCCTCTTTGCACTGCCACGAAGACCCGGCTATGGCACCGTCGGGAAGCCCATCAAACTCCTGGCCAACTGCTTCCAGGTGGAAATCCCCAAGATTGACGTTTATCTGTATGAGGTGGACATCAAGCCGGACAGATGTCCTCGCAGAGTCAACAGGTAATCAGCTGTTGTCTGTTTATATTTGACTCACAGAACGTCTCATTGAACCGTTTTCTTATTCAGAAAATGTTTTTTTTTTTTTTGTTCTCGTGCTCTCTTCAGGGAGGTGGTTGACTCCATGGTTCAGCACTTCAAGGTGACGATCTTTGGTGACTGTATGCCAGTTTACGATGGGAAGAGGAGCCTTTACACTGCGAACCCGCTGCCTGTCGCCACTGGTGGGGTAAGACAGCACATGAAAGATTGAGCGCTGGTGAAAATAAAAGAAAGAAATCTAATGTAGCTTGATTGAGCACTGATCTGCCTCGTTCTCCCCCTCAGGTGGATCTAGATGTCACCCTCCCAGGTGACGGAGGGAAGGACCGCCCTTTTAAAGTCACCATTAAGTTTGTGTCGTTGGTCAGCTGGCACATGCTGCATGAAGTCCTGACGGGGCGCGTTGTTGGCGAGCCAGTAGACCTGGACAAACCCATCAGCACCAACCCGGTTCATGCTGTGGATGTCGTGCTGAGACACCTGCCCTCCATGAAGTGAGGTTCCCCCAATCGTGACCTGCTATGGGTGTAAAATTACAATTTAGCGCTGATTTGTGATTCTAGTCATTTATGATCAATTGAAGCTCATATCATTCAACATCATCAGCTGCATGTATTTGGACGTCACTGGGCGTTTTTCGGTGGTCTCTGTGCACAACTTCCTGTCCCGCCTGATCTGTTGTTGTTGTTTTTTTTTTTTTTTTTTTTTTGTTAAATTGATGCGTGACAGCTTTGGCGCAGCTAAAATAGGATTGTTACTATCAGCTGCAACCTGCTGCAGCTGGACTGAGTTGACACATTGATAGAAACCCATTTGATCCAGTGCTGTGAAGGAGCGGAGCTGGACCAGAGATGCATCTGGTGTATTTCAGCCGCAAAATGCAGGAAAACATTGTTTTTTGTTTTTTTTTTTTGTTTTGTTTTTTTAAGACACACAAATATTTGAATATTTGAAAATCAGTGCCCATCCCTGGTTAAAAGTGCATCCTGTACTCTGACATTCAAGGTTGGTGTTGTTACTCATTGAGCTCAGCAAAGGAAGAAGTTTGAGGTAGGGCTGAAACTAGCGATTAGTCTATTGATTATACTTTGGATTAGTTGAGTAGTTTTTTGGTCCATAAAATGTCAGAAAATGGTACAAAAATGCCAAACCAAAGATATTTAAAACCATCACAGAGGAGCAAAGAAACCAGAAAATATTTACATTTATGGAGCTGGAATCAGAGAATTTGGATTCATTTATCTTTTTTTATCATTTAATTTCTTTTATTGAAAGTATATGTTTAAAAAACGAAAGTACAGGTTTATGGTACAGGTGTTATTTTGTAATCCATGTAAAAAGAAATCCAGTCCACAAAATCAGAGGTGCCTTCAGTCTCTGGTCTGTTTTGTATAGCGCCAACAAAGTTCCCAAGAGCTCATCCCGTCCTCTTTGCCTTGGACTTCTTTTTCTTAAATAATTACTTAAACCCATTAATGGAATCTCAAAATAGTTGAGGATTAATTTAGCAGTTGATTGTTGGATTAATTGTGCCATAAGAAAGCTTCACCTTGTTACAGCTGAGAGGTGTGAGTGACAGGAGGATGAAGATCGGGCGTTGAAGCATGAGGAGAGGATTTATTTCAGCTGAGTTTTGCTGCTGAAACTTGACCCAAGCACACTTACATCCTGAAGCTGCTGTTGAGCTCCTCTAATTTATTATGTAGCGTTTCAACCACAATGAGTCACATCCTGTAACAGGTGCATATTGGGGATAGGGGGGGTGGCATAAATGTGCCTCACACAGGTGGATCCGCAGTGTCTCCAGCTCTGGTTATGCCTCAGCAAATCCATCAACAAGAATAGTTTTTAGTGATCTAAAGCCTCCCGTCCTCTTCTGGTTTCAGACATGCAACTCCAGGGAGGCGTGTGTTATGGTGCACTTAGTGAACCGCGCAGGGAGGAGGGGACCAACTCCCAGACTCCAGTTTTATTTTTGCACCCAGCTAACCCCTGTGTCACCTTACTGTCCTCCTCAGATACACGCCTGTGGGAAGATCCTTCTTCTCCTCTCCGGAGGGTTACGACCACCCGCTGGGTGGAGGGAGGGAGGTTTGGTTTGGCTTCCATCAGTCCGTACGGCCTGCCATGTGGAAAATGATGCTGAATATCGACGGTGAGGAGAGAGGATCCAACAGGGACGTTTTAAAGTTGTAGTTTGACAGTTTGTGTGTCAGGTGCTGACAGAGTTTAGCGTTGAAATTGAAGCTTAGCTGTGATGGTGCTTGTAGATGGAGGATATCTCATACCCTCTTTGCTGTCTTCATGCAAACTTAAACTAACAAGCTGCAGCAACGTACCTACATCAGAATAAATGTGATTCTGATTTTTTTTATGGCTGCAAGCTAAAAGTACGCCCAAAATATTCATTTGACTTGAGAACATCATGTGACAAACTGTCAGTATTTTAGTTCAGCTCAGGTTCTGGGAACTAAAAAAGGTCGCCGCTCAGATGCAGGGAAATGGTTTCTCTTGTGACAGAAATATTCGTGATCAAAATCTGACCTCTGAACCCTTTGAGCCTAAAGTCCCCCCGTCTGCAAACACAGGATGAAATTATGCACCAATCAGGACAGAATAAAGTGATGTTGCACATCAAATTAAACCGCAGACCCCGGGGCTACACGACTATATAAACGAGGGCCCGACTGGTATAGATTTTGTGAGGCTGCTGCCGATATTTGGCAGGAAAAAAATCTGATAACTGATTAATCAGCCGATTCTTTTTAGAAATACGTAATGAATAAAATAACTTCTTTTTTTGGTCCCTTAATGATGACAAAAACAAATATGAATTACAGGCAGAACATTTTACTGTTTTAAAATACTTTGTCCTTTAGTGTTTGTTTAACTCTATAACAGAGAAAGTCAAGTAGTAAAACATGCAGAAAATGACAACAATCGGCCAATGATAAGCCGATTTAATCGGTCGATTATCGGCAGAATTCCTGCCGATTATGAGCGATATCGCCTGATATCAGCGAGACTCCACAGATTCACATGATATGAGCCAAAGGTCTCTGCAGCAAAGACTCAGAGAGAGAGAGAGAGAGGCCTAAGAATCACAAACAGATCTAAAAGAGCTTCATCAAATGAACGTTTTAAATTTCTCTTTCCTTTGCTGTTTTGCTAAGAAGTGTCTCGTATTACACTCAAAACTTTCCGGCTTTTGATGTCGGGCTTTAGAACCCAGGGGAACCCTTACAGTGTCAGCATGCAGCAGGCTGCAGCAGGCTGGGTCTCCCCTAACACCAACATTCTGCTGATTTTAACTGACTGACACTACTGTCAATATCATTTTGGTGAGTTTTGCGTCTCTAATGATTTCATAGAGGTGTCAATCACTCAGATCGACCAATCCGTCACAGAGATGGAGAGATGCGGATTCACGTAGAGCTAAATTCTTTGTAACTAGCATTACGCACCTCATACAGAGACACAGCTGCTATGAATTAAACTCAGAGCTTCATGACTGTCTAGTTTTCTGCATTAGACTCAGTGTTTCTGAGCCGGTAGACAAGCGTTTATTTTATGTGGTTGCTCTGTTCACCGACGTTAGTTTCGACCTTTTGACCTTTTGACCGACTTTTTGTTTCAGTGTCAGCCACGGCCTTTTACAAAGCCCAGCCAGTCATCCAGTTCATGTGTGAGGTCCTGGACATCCACAACATCGACGAGCAGCCGCGTCCTCTCACCGACTCCCACAGGGTCAAGTTCACCAAAGAGATCAAAGGTTTGTCACCGAGGAAAGGTTATAACTGTGACTGTGTTTTTATTACTATGACGATCTGTCCTTCCAGTCTCAGAGGGAAAGAGTGACAGTTGGGGGTGGCTCTTAATCTTCATTCAGTTTTGAGGGTCATTTGGAAGGGGTAAAACGAGGGCTAAGGGGTACAATTGGGATCAGCCCTAAGCTTCTGATCCCTCACAGGTCTGAAGGTGGAAGTGACGCACTGTGGAACCATGCGGAGGAAGTACAGAGTCTGCAACGTAACACGACGCCCTGCCAGCCTTCAGACGTACGTTTCTTCATCACACCAGCAAACCTGCTATCGAAGCCGACTTTATCTTTAAATAACAGCAGATCTTCTTCTTCTTTCTTCTTCTTCTTCTTCTTCTTCTTCCTCTTCTTTCTTCTTCTTCTTCTTTCTTCTTCTTCTCTCTTCTTTCTTCCTTCTTCTTCTTCTTCTTCTTTCTTCTTCTTTCTTCTTCTTCTTTCTTCTTTCTTCCTTCTTCTTCTTTATTATTCTTCTTCTTTCTTCTTTCTTCCTTCTTCTTCTTTATTATTCTTCTTCTTTCTTCTTTCTTCCTTTTTCTTCTTCTTTCTTCTTCTTCTTCTTTCTTCTTTCTTCCTTCTTCTTCTTCTCTTCTTTCTTCTTCTTTCTTCCCTCTCTTCTTCTTCTTCTTCTTTCTTCTTCTTCTTCCTCTTCTTCTTCTTCTTCTTCCTCTACTTTCTTCTTCTTCTTCATCTTTCTTTTTCTTTCTTCTTTCTTCTTCTTCTTTCTTCTTCTTCTTCTTTCTTCCTTCTTTTGTCTTCTTCTTCTTCTTCTTCTGCGCAGATTTCCCCTGCAGCTGGAGAACGGTCAGACAGTGGAGCGTACGGTGGCACAGTATTTCAGGGAGAAGTACAACCTGCAGCTCAAGTACCCTCACCTGCCGTGTCTGCAGGTGGGGCAGGAGCAGAAGCACACGTACCTGCCTCTGGAGGTAAGGACTGATGCATGAAATCAATGAAACTTCATATCGTTGCATGTGTGAATGCAGCAGAAACGGATTGTATAAAGTTTTAAGGGCAAATCTGCAAATCTGAAATCAAACTCCTACAGCTTCTCTGTCCACTGCAAACGGACGCTTTGTGTGAAATCTAAAAGGTGCCTGAGCTGCCGTTGTTTCCTCTCAGGTGTGTAACATCGTGGCCGGTCAGCGCTGCATCAAAAAACTAACAGACAACCAGACGTCCACCATGATCAAAGCTACAGCTCGCTCTGCGCCGGACAGACAGGAGGAGATCAGCCGGCTGGTGAGTGTCAAAAGGACCGAGACGTGAACACCGAGACGCTCGCCCTTCTTTTTATGATCCCTCTGAACTCTCTACGTTTGTTCTTCTGCTCTCAGGTGAGGAGTGCAAACTACGAAGCAGACCCGTTTGTGCGGGAGTTTCAGTTCCGGGTTCGAGATGAGATGGCTCAAGTGACGGGTCGAGTCCTGCCCGCTCCCATGCTGCAATATGGCGGCAGGGTGAGCTCTGAACAATTTATGGTACCTTCCCCTTTAAATCACGCTTCATATGCATGAGGGCTGCAGGGTGGACTATTACTCCTGATTTTTGACTTTTAGTTTCACTTTTTTTTTTTTTTTTTCATTTAATAGCCTGAAATCTTTGATTTAAAGTCATTTTTGGTGGAAATACTTCAAAAACAATTATTGTTTTCGTTTGATTTGATCAGTTGTGGTTCTTTCTGATTGCATCTTGTCTATGTAACAATTTTTCGTTTGAAATTTATCGTTGTTTTATTCTTTACTGTCGCATAAGATCACATCTGAAGCACCTGTTTCAGATTAAGATCGGTCCCTGTTTTGCATGTTTGCAATAAAAAAATGTCAAATAAAAGCTAAATGCACGACTCAGTCTCACCTGAGCTCTGTGAAACTGCTATTGATCTGATTTTCCAGTCGCTCATTCTCAGCCTGTGAAACAGTCTGTGTCAGTTGATCTTGAAATCTTTGGGGCTCCTTTGAATCGTTGAATCCATCCTTTCTCTGTGTCCTTGTACTCTATGTGTCTGTGACTGTCAGCCCCAGCAGATCAACCCTGCGCTGTCGTTGCAGAACCGCACGGTGGCCACGCCCAGCCACGGGGTGTGGGACATGAGGGGGAAGCAGTTTCACACCGGAGTGGAGATCAAGATGTGGGCCATCGCCTGCTTCGCCACCCAGAGGCAGTGCAGGGAGGAGATCCTGAAGTGAGTTACCGAAAGAGACGACCGCTACAGCGAGCAGTGATCAAAGTCTTTCTCTGAATCATCTCTGTTCTTCATCGCTCACAGGAGCTTCACCGACCAGCTGCGCAAAATCTCAAAGGATGCTGGGATGCCGATCCAGGGTCAGCCATGTTTCTGTAAATACGCCCAGGGAGCGGACAGCGTGGAGCCGATGTTCAGACACCTGAAGAACACATACGGCGGTCTGCAGCTCATCATCGTGATCCTGCCTGGAAAAACACCAGTTTATGGTATTTATTCACAGATGTTAAAAAAAAAATGAGTAACCCCTGACCTTTCTGCGTCGTGTTGCTTTAAGACTTCCTGTTCCTGTTAAGAATCAATTAGAAATGATTCACTCCATCGACATCATCGGCCTTTTGCTTAACAATTCCCTCGTCGATTCTTTACATTACACCGGAGCGGCCAAAACACATTGACTAATCTGCACCAGCTAGCTTAGCTTAGCAGAGGGATAACGGTTACCCAAGAAAACTCTGACTCAGGATTTTCCTCTTGAAGTTTGACTCCAGAAGCTGTAAAACTGAACACAGAGAAATGAACATCACTCTCCCACAAGAGATTCAATACACTCAACATGTTATACATCTCCTGATGGACCATAAACCAGAGAGAAAACATAGCGTTAGCTTTATGCTAACATATATGGGAAATTGCATTGATATGCTAGCAGTTAGCATACATCGCTGTATCTGGTTTTGAAACAGAATTCCAACTTTTTCAATACAGGCAAATGTTTTCCAAAGTTAGGTGCATGCTCACGGCAGACTTCAGCGTAACTACGGCAAGCTCAAAGTCCCAAACAACTCAGTGCATTGCTATAACCACTTCCAGACACTAGATGGCCTACTTCAGTTTCCTGTTTAAGACCAAATTAAAGTAAACAAAGAGGCTCAGAGGATTATTTGATTTGTGATCTACAGCTGAGGTGAAGCGAGTCGGCGACACGCTCCTCGGCATGGCCACACAGTGCGTGCAGGTGAAGAACGTGGTGAAGACGTCCCCTCAGACCCTCTCAAACCTCTGCCTCAAGATCAACGTCAAACTGGGAGGAATCAACAACATCCTGGTTCCACACCAACGGTAAAAACAAACGCACACATGGAGTTCACCCTGGTGTCATTTTCTATCATCTGATCTACGTCTGAAGGCAGCTAACGTGTTTTTATTTTCGCTCCTGCTTTTCTCTCTCTAGGCCGTCAGTGTTCCAGCAGCCTGTCATCTTCCTCGGCGCAGATGTCACTCATCCTCCAGCAGGAGACGGGAAAAAGCCATCGATCGCAGCGGTGAGACGTGACCTCTGAATGTTGCCGTACAGCCACATCTTCTATCATCAATCCCTATTTTAATAACCTCAAATTCATCGACTGTTCCTCTCCAGGTGGTGGGCAGCATGGACGCTCATCCCAGCAGGTACTGTGCGACAGTGCGGGTCCAGAGACCTAGACAAGAGGTCATCCAAGACTTGGCCTCAATGGTGCGAGAACTCTTGATCCAGTTCTACAAATCGACCCGCTACAAGCCGACCAGGATCATCTTCTACAGAGACGGAGTGTCGGAGGGACAGTTCAGACAGGTAGCTCGGCTTTACGTGTTGCATTCGGCTCTAAACAAATAAGTCAGTGCATGAGTGAAGTGAGTGAGAGGAGCACACAAAGAGAAGAGAAACTGAAACTTGAGTATCGATATTATCACAAGTATTGATCAATACCTTTGCCAACTCCTCCGTATGTTACTACTCCAGAAACACGCTTTGTTTATCGTTTGTTTACTCTGAAAGTCTTTGTGTGTTTTCCTGAACAGGTGCTGTACTATGAGCTGCTAGCCATCAGGGAGGCCTGCATCAGTCTAGAGAAGGACTACCAGCCGGGGATTACTTACATCGTTGTGCAGAAACGCCATCACACGCGACTCTTCTGCGCAGATCGCAACGAGCGGGTGAGTTACGCAACAGAGTTCTTTGCGTGAGATACGCTAACGGCTTAAATTGCTAACTCTTAGCAATTTTTGTTGAGTTTTTAATGAGTTCTGTTAAACTTTGGTTTCCTGTCAGGTTGGACGAAGTGGAAACATTCCTGCCGGCACGACAGTGGACACGGACATCACCCATCCCTACGAGTTTGACTTTTACCTCTGCAGTCACGCTGGAATCCAGGTGAGCTGCACGGTCTGAGCTTTTTTTGAGCTTTGAGAGGATAAATGTTGACTAACTAGAAACTGGACACAGCTTTGGTTAAGGAGCACAGTTTTGGGATTTGTGGCGTCAGCAGTTTATTCTTTTGAAGCCAAAATTCAACATTTCTTATCGTTTTTTAGCGATGCTTTGATAAACTATTTAATCTTTTTATAAACATTGATCCACTTTGAAGTGATATTTCATCCAAGCAGTGATATAATAGCTTCATTTCGTTAGACATCCACCTGTCACCCACCTCTGATCCACTCTCCCGTCTCCCTCCAGGGTACGAGCCGGCCCTCCCACTACCACGTTCTGTGGGACGACAACTGTTTCACCGGCGACGAGTTCCAGCTCCTCACCTACCAGCTGTGCCACACCTACGTCCGCTGCACCCGCTCCGTCTCCATCCCCGCACCGGCTTACTACGCCCACCTGGTGGCCTTCAGAGCGCGCTATCACCTGGTGGACAAAGAGCACGACAGGTGAGGGGGGAGAGTCTCAGGATGTTAATGCATAACTTAACTGAGCGTTTTTCTACAAGTGAAAGTCTCCTGTGAGGAGTTGTTTTCTGGTGGTATAAAAGTCTGAAGTTAATTCTGATGCTCCTCTGTGAGCTGCAAACAGACCACCAGATGAAGACTAAATACTTTAATACTTAAATCTCTAACGCCTGTTATCTCTGCTCTCTGGTGGGTGAACAAGCTCAAACAAAACAACATCTCTGCTTTAAAAAACACACCAAATGAAACATTTAAGTGTTTTATTAAGCAGCAGAGTCTCTTTAAGTCCCAGAGGACGACAGGAGCAGATCAGCAGAGAGAGAGAAGATACGCTGCTCTGTCCACAGGGGTCACTATGATCCACGCTAACTGAAAGCTACTCACAGGATCTCTAAAGGAGGGATGAAACTTTCTAATACTACTGTTAGGTCACAAAGTTATTTAAGGTTTTAGATCAATTTAGAAGAAAAACAACAACAAACTGGAAACAGGGAGCGCCAGAATAAACACAGAATTTCAGTCAGTTTATCTTTTCAAGCTTGAACTTTTTGCCTCAGCAACAGAAGATGATTATATAAACTAATGATTAGAGCCACTGGAAAAAAAAAGAGATGAAACCTGTAAAAAAAAAAAAATCTGAGATAAAAATGAAAACTTTGGCTTAGAGTCAAAAATCAAGGATTAACCCTTTATCACTCAAGCTTCATACAGACCACCTGAACTTTTTCCTCTTTTTTTTTTTTTGGCCTTAAAAGAGTCAGAGCTCATACCTGGGAAGCTCACCTTCTCTTCTTTCTGGAAGCATTAATTATTTTTTTCGCTTGCACAAATAGTTGAAGAGTTACGGTAAAGAGAACAGCTCACATTAATGCGGTGGTTCCCAGCCTTTTTTGACCTGTGACCCCATTTTGACATCACTAATTACTTGTGATCCCAGAGACGTTTTTTTTTTCTGAAATTAGTTTTCTTTCAAGTTTGTTATTTTTTGATCTTCTTCCTCCCTTCACATCTTTTTTTCCATGTTGATGGTAGCTGGTAATATTTGATGTCTCAGCCGGGGGCCAAGCGGGCGAAGAAATCGGTCTGTTTTTCTCGACTAACTCCAAGTTTGTTTATACAGGCTGACGTGAGGGAACTTAAGTGGCAGCATCCATGCAGTCATGTGATCGCGGCCGTCACTCAAGATGTGCCTGCTCTGATATTTCCATATGCTGCATTTCATTTGAGCTAGATTTATATTTGAGAAAGTGAAAGTATCGGATGCAGTTAAGATTGTGTTCAGTGAGGTAATTAAAAAAAAAAAAAAAAAATGTTTAAAAAAATATTTTTTACTGTATTTTTTTTTTGATCAATGAGATGTTTCAGGTGACCCCTCTTGAATTCCAGGCGACCCTCTGTGGGGTCACGACCCCCAGGTTGAAAAACACTGCATTAATGATTCCCTGTGATTGGAGTGTCGTTGCACATGGGTTCCTCTGCAGTACCGTAATACCCCGGGTATCACTGTAAAGCTTGTCTTTTCTTCTGCCCGAATAGTAGAGGAGTTACGGTAATTTTAAAGAGCAGTTATGAAAAAGCAGTTTGTGAGTTTTTTTTTTTTTTCACTGGTCTCACCTTGATTTTCTTCTTCTACAGATGGAGAAAAGTGTTGATGTCGTGTTGATTCTTCTTCTTCTGTTTTCCTCCTGGCAGTGCGGAGGGCAGCCACGTCTCAGGGCAGAGTAACGGCAGGGACCCTCAGGCGTTGGCGAAGGCTGTTCAGGTCCACCACGACACAATGAGGACCATGTACTTTGCCTGAACCCCCCTCCCCTCTCCACCTCCCTCCACCTGCTCGGACAGTCTCTGTGTCTGACCTGCATCAGCCTCCTCGTCTCACTCGGAGCTCCTCGGTCATCTGAGCCTGGACGGCAGCTGTTGTGACTGTGCCGGCTGTGCGAGGAAGCCAGAGAAGAGTTACGGCCACGTTATGCAATAAGAAACCAGCCAATCGTTTTCTTGCTCCCAACCTGGTTTCCCTCACTTCATCTCCTCTGCTGTAATCTGAATCCAGTGGATTAACCGCCTTCAGCTCACACGTCACATCCACAGCTCCCTCAAGTTTTATTTCGCTGTCGTTACTTTTTTACGTGTCGAAGCAGCAGGGAACCCAGAACCAGTGAGGAGCCTGATTGGCCGTTTATCTTGTAGGCGTGTGTGTGTGTGTGTGTTTTCTGCTTGTTTAGATGCCTTTGCAGTCCGCTCTCTCAGACAGCCACTGAGTGATCTCTTCATTTCACACAAAGCCACGTACAGCCATTGATTGTGTCGCTTGAGGCCTTCGGCGCAAGGCGAGGTGCACGACCACGACTGTTAGAACACGCCACGACGTTATGAACGGTTTCAGACGCTCCTCTCTCTGACAGTCCAGCTCAAAGTGGAAAACCAAACGTTTTGTGTGTTTATAACTTCTTTTCTTTCATTTTAACTTAAGGAAACATTCAGCAATAGAGCAGAGCAGGTTTGAGTCCCACAACCCCAAACTGACCACGAGACGCGAGAAGTGCAATAAGGTGTGAGTGCGGAGCGAGCGGGTCAGAGGGGAGTGTTTTCAACGAGGTGAGAGAGTTTTATTCGTGGGGGGTTTTTTAGGAAGTTACATGAACTTGGAAGTTGGGATGTGAAGCGTTTGTGGTTCTTGTGAGGAAACAGATTTGACGTCTGATCTCTGAGAGTTTAATCAAAGTGCCTGATTCGAGATGAGAACGACGATGAGAGACGTGTTTCGTAGTCGAACGACGGTTCAGACTCGAGTTGAATTCTAGAAACGTTGCACTGCGTGACCCAGAGGAGCTGGACCGGAGACGGTTGAGAAACTTTTTCTTTTGCAATCAAATAATCAGAGAAACTCGTTTAAACACGACTTTTAGAATCAAATTTTAGATCATTAATCAGAGAAATATTTAAAAGCATGAAGTCATAACTCTGATGGATGTTTTATCAACTTTATCCTCTCAGCAATGACCGACAGAGTGAGCCGCGGCCCGGTTTTATTGATTATTAAATATTACAAAGATCCCTCGATAGACGAAAAACAAGCAGTTCTTACTTCGTACACCAAAAGAATCCAATATTTCGATGGAGAATGTTAAGAAATCAACTCTTTTTGTCCCAAATTTGCACAAAGTCTGATGTTTTTCAATCTCTAATTTATTCGATTTGCATCAGCGTCTTCAGATTTATGGATTCTGTGAAAAGTCGCCTGTTTTTCTCTGGTTGCAGCTCCAACTCCGAGACGGATCTTTTTTTTCTTTTTTTTTGTAATAGCTTTTAATGATGTTCGTAGTAGTTTCTGCTTCTTATTTACCCATCATCCTTTTGATCCACTCAAACAACGTGCACAGCGTAGACTCTTCCTGCGTCCTGAAGCGTGTCGGCAGCTTTTTCAGCCTTTACTTGGCGTACGTTTCCCCCTGATCGTCCGCCGTGCTGCCTGTAAAACGCCTCGCAGTGCGGCCGAACAGACTTCAGGTGTTTCACCACACTTGGACCAAACCATCGTGCCTGGTTGGAGGGGTGTGTGTGTGTGTGTGCGTGTGGAGGATTGTTGCAGCTCTCTTTTAGCTTTCTCTGCTAACCGCTAACCGTGCTAGCTAGCTCCACGTCACCAGAACCAAACCGAAGCTGCTATGAGACGACATTTATTTAAGACGACGTCACCGGATCCGTAAAGGCTTTATTCGTTAATCTAAAGAGGAGGAGGAGGAGGAGGATTCGGTGTTTTACTGCACTTAAAGAGATGCATGTGTTTATTGTTGTTTGCAGTCGGAGTTTGTGCGTGATTGTTTTGCCTCGAAGCGTTTTAATTGAAAGAAATCCGAACAGTCCCCCCCTGCGTGTGTTTGATGTCACTTTGAAGCTGTTTCTTAATGTCAGACATTACCAGCATTGATTTATTCTTTTTTTTTACTTGAAAGAGAAACTAGTGGAGGGCATATTTAAGTGTTGGCTCTGCTTGAAGTTTGAGTCTTTGCGTATTTAGAGCCTTACTACCAGAACTTTTCTCTGCTCATGATGCCACGAACAGAATAAAATCGACCTCTGGAGCCTGCACGCCGCAGGACTCCGTCTTATCAGATGCCTTTTTTTCCTCAAAGTGAAAACCTTTTTAGTCTGGGTTGAGATATATTTATATGTAAAGATATTAATGTGATGCACACACCACTTATTTTTTCTAACTAAGTCCTATTTGAAGCAAAAGCGTGTTAGCTGTAGTGAAAAATGGTGTTTGATAACCGTCTGTGAGATTTTATTTTCTTCTTCAAATTAAAATAATGCAATAGGTTTACTTACCGTGTGTTTGCTGGTTGACCTGCTACGAAGTGGAGACTGTTTTTAATCATGTAAGCGATCGGATGAACCTTCAGCCCTCCTCCGCACCCACCTGTGAAATCCTCCCTCTCTCCGTCTCCGACTGATCATCTCAAGAGCTCCTTCACAGGCTTTTATTTTGAAGGGGCGTCGGACGTTTCTCTACACCTGCAAACTTGCGTCGGATTTTATTCGAATTCATTTAGCACATTCAAGAGAGGAGGAGGGTTGAAAGTTCATCTCCGGACCGATTCGTCCGCAGACTGTGCCTTTCCTGATGGTGCTGAAAAAAACAAACAAACAAAAAAAAACGAGTAAATCAAAGAAATCTTAACTTTCAGAACGGCCGCAGAGGTCTAAAATGAGAAGTATATATTGATACAAGACGATACTGTAAGGTGTGACTGTGTGTGTGTGTGTTTATGTTATGTGTGTGTGTGTGTGTGTGTGTGTGTGGGGATAACTCAGACATATGCCAAGAATTCAAAAATATGCAGACCTGATCAGTGTGGAGCTGACCGGACCAAAAGGCCTGTGGGGATCGGTTTTTAAAGGACGGGCACTCTCAGCACAACCCAAAAACTTTTACCGCGCAAAGTTCTGAAAGTAGTGAAAACAAGTAGCTCCGTTTCCACGTTATGTAGCATTATTTATTTTTCTGTAGGGGAAATGGCAGCTCGTTTACTGCCGGTGAACACTTCTTCTTCTTTTGTTTTCCCTCTTGATTCATTTTTCATCGGATGGATGTGTGCAATCGGTGTGCGAGTCACCACGTCTGACCCGTTTTTAATCGGAGTTCATTTTTTTTGTACACGTTTACCTACCAACCTGGGGACGGATCCTCCGTTAGCTTGTTCCTCTCGAGTGCCCGTCTGCCACGTTAAGGGATTCCCCCACATTACTAAATCTTTAAACCTCTGTGGTCAGCTGCATATCGTACTCAAGAACAAGACAAAGGATGTTTGGGTTTCACAGTATATTCATGTGCTTTTATTTTTATTATTTTTTGCCTGATTTAGTAAATAGTGTCACTTTTAGAAGTAAAAACTGTATGTCAAGACCTTTTTGTCTTAACACTCATCTGATCCTGGTCCTAAGTTGAGCCTTTTTATTTGGTTGTCATATTTAATTTTTTTGGAATAAATACTCTATGTATGAAAAGACGCGTTTGTTTTTCTTAATATATATAAACTAGGTCCCAGCTGATACATAATTTGGCCGATTTAATCGGCCGATTTAATCAGCCGATTATTGGCCGATTATAGCCCTTAATGCTTTTTTTTTTTACATGTTTTTATACGTTAAAATTTCTCTCTGTTGTTAAGTTAAAAAAATACTCAAGGACAAAGTATTTTAAAAAAGTAAAATGTTCTGCCTGTAATTGGTCCCTTTGTCAGCATTAAGGGACCCGAAAAATTAGTTATTTTATTCATTTATATATTTTTTAAATGAATCTGCTGATTAATCGGTTATCGGAATTTTTTCCTGCCAAATATCAGAATTGGCATCAGCCTCAAAAAATCTGTATCAGGTCGGGCCCTGATGTAAACATCAGGCCGTGTATGTGGAAAGATGTAGAAATAATTATGGTTTTAAGCAGCTGTGGGAAAGATAAGTGATCATATTGAAACTCATGCTTAATGTTTGCACAGTTATTAAAAAGTCCACCGTCAGTTCCGGTATTTTCTTTACGATCCGTTTTTTGAACCAAAAAATTTTTGAGTACCTCAATTCTCTTCAATACAAATTGTATGGGGGTGACTCACTAGTTTAAAGGTTGTTTAACTGATGAGTTTTATCCATATAAGGGCATGGGCTCCAATATGACCCTGGCTGACTATAAGCTTAAAAACTCTATGTCTGAAACAAATGGGTGACATCATCAATCAAATTTCAGATTTTGCATCAGAGAAATTTTGAAGAAAATTGTCCAGCATCCATGATTTTATTTCTGAGAGACACTTTTGAAGGATGAGGCGGCAGAGTTGCACGTCATCACCCCCCCCCCCCCCCCCCCCCCCCCCCGTCAAGTGGACTGTCTGAGCTTCAATCCCCTCTCACCCTGTTTCCTGCTCTATTCACCCTGTTTCCTGCTCTATTCACTGTTCTATCATCTTCAACTTAAGACAGAAAAATGGATAGAATGGAAAATAGTACGGGACCCAGAACGGCACCCTGAGGGACTCCATGGAGTAAAGTTGCTTTTTTATGACAATGAAAAGCATCAATTGAAGGCAACAACAGTAACACCATCAGGGAGAAAGTAATGGTCCAAGGAATCAAACACAGCACTGAGGTCCAGAAAATGGAGCAGTATATTTATCTGAAAGAAGGACTTGAGGTACCTGCCTCACCGACTGAGCCAAACAAGCGCCCGACAAATTTTTGTATTAATGAGCTCCTGATGAATCCTCATTGGTTGTACACGAGTTAAGCTTTACGTATGCTTTGCTCAGATTCTCAGTCTGAGCAGAGAGAATTGAGATTATAATCTATATTATTTATTTAAAGCAAAAATAAGACTTGAAAGAGGATCATAATAAGAATGCTAATAAACCACGAGGAGACTGGACACGCTGTATTCACTGACCTATTTAAGGAGCGCTCATAAAGCCGTTAACGTCATCTGTTGCAGCAGCAGCAGTTATTAGCCTAATACTGAGCAATGCAAGGATGCAGACGTGCTTAAACAAATGAACAGCCTGCGCTGCTGAACCCTCATCCGTTCTCCACACAGGACACAACAAACACTATAAAGGGACGTTATCTGTGTGCACATGTGCGCCAGCTTGTTCTTTATTATCCACAGGAAATGGTCACAAAGCGGTTATCAGTCTCTCCGTGTTTGAAGTCTCGTCAGAGCAGAACTTAATAACTGCAGCGTCGTGTCCTCTTCGTGTTTACACGCACCGCCGTCCGCACCAATAACTCCAAATTAACTCCAACAGATTCAGCTTCCTGCTTATGCAGCCTCATATCCCCTGGTTTTTAATTGCGTTATTCCGTCGCTCCTATAAAACACTCCTCTTTGATGAACTAGTGTTCCTGTCGCACCCTGAGTCACTGAAAAGGATGTTTACATGCGACACTGGAAAGTTTACAGCTTTATTTATACACAAAGGTCACATGGAAACAGCTCGAGGGGGAAATCAGACACTTAATACTCAAGTTTTGAATATTTCTGATTCTTTGATGGACTTTTTTGTGTCATCTCATTTTAGTCTGATTTTATCCCAGTGTTATTAAAAGCTGCAGTTCCACACGTGTCCACTTGAGGCTGTCTGCAAAAGCCAAAGATTACCCATCTGCCCCCACATTATAAAGCCTGTCTTTACAGCTGGATTAAACATGTTTACAGCCTGGTACAAAAACAGTTTGGGGTATGTAGCTCAGAAACCGTCTCATACAAACTTTCCAGACACAATTCTTTGTCAGACGTCAGTTAAAATAACTTTTTACGAAGGCTGAGACCAATTCGGAAATTAGCGTAATTAGGGGCATAGTTAGAAGTCCGCCTCAGCTCTACCTCTTTGCTTGTGTTTATGTCTATGTGACGTCACAGAGACTACATCTATGATCCATGTTCGGAAAAATCCGAAAAATTAGTTTTGGAACATCTGCATGAAATCGTGGAAAATCCGGCGAGAATTTGGTTCCTGACCAACAGAATTGAATTATTTCTATCCTGAACATGGCCAATTAATAGTGTTATGGTAACGTTAACTTTAACGTTAATTTTTTTTTAATTCACCATTTCTCGCTGAAAAATATTTTTTTATTCTGCAGTTTTCGGTTATAGTGTCCTCATAACTTTTAAGAAGTTAGCTAACTAACGATTATTTTCACAATCGATTATTCTATTGATTATTCTTTGGATTAATCAAGGAGTTGTTTGGTCAATAAAATGTCAGAAAATGGTGAAAAATGCCGACGTTTCTTGGAGTCCAGGATGACATCATCAAATGTCTTGTTTGCAAACCAGTGATATTCAGGACTGTTATAGAAAAACAAAGAAACCAGAAAATATTCACATTTATGAAGCTAAAATGAGAGAGTTTGGACTTCTTTTTCTTAAATAATTACTTAAACCGATTAATCGATTATCAAAATAGTTGACGATTAATTTCGTAATCGATTGATAATCAATTAATTGTTGCAGCTCTAGATACATGATTATAAACATTTTTGATTAAGGGCTTAAAACATGGGGTCAAATATGGATTGAGTCATCGATGGAGTCGGCCTCTAGTGGCCACCTGGGGAACTGCAGTTTTTGACTTTTTGCGTCATTTTCAGGGGGATGCGTCCTCGCTCAGGAAAGGGTGCAGCACATTATTGTAATAGATGTTCCCATGTGATAAAGTTTCGACTAAATTCGCCCCTGATAGCACATCCTTTAGCAAGCATTGTTTATAAGAAGTAAAACCACGACACGAGCGTTTCCTGTTCCTGCTCGTCTAAAATCTGCCTGCTGCTCTTTTCACTGCTTGAAGTAGAAAAACTCTTCTCAGCCCTTCAGGATTTAATTTTTCTTTGACAGGAAATAAATAAACACTGAAAATAAATTTTCTTCAGAGCCGCAGAGGTTCAGGTGCTTTCAGGTGTTTTTCAGTCTTGGGGGGTCCCGGCTGTGGAGCCCTCCAGCACCTCAGGATGTGCAGCTTGGCCATGACGTTCCTGCAGCAGCATTTCAACATGCTCCTGACCGCCGCCGACGAGAAGTAGAAGATAAAGGGATCCAGGCAGGCGTTGAAGGTGCTGGAGAGCAGAGCCACGTTCCTCCAGTCCTGACTCTCTTTACGGACGAACCCCACCACGTGGGAGGCGTTGTACGGCCCAAAACAGACCGCGAATACTATCAGAGTACCAAGAGCCAGACCAATGGCGCGCAGCCTCCGCCGCCTGCTGATGTTCGGCAGACGAGACAAGATGAGGATGAAGTTGACGTAGCAGAAGCAGCAGATGAAGAAGGGGACGCAGAAGAGAACGAGGAAGAGCTCCAGGCGGACTGGGAGCAGTATGCGCAGCTCGTCCT
This sequence comes from Labroides dimidiatus, assembly GCA_030710495.1. NCBI lineage: Eukaryota > Metazoa > Chordata > Actinopteri > Labriformes > Labridae > Labroides > Labroides dimidiatus. Next base: position 28,888,961 of record CM061155.1, read on the forward strand.
CGGTGAAATTCAGGTAGCAGGTGGATGGAGGCGGGGCGGAGCTGTTGGACGCGCCGCCCTCTCTGCCTTTGTTCCACTGGCTGTAGGGAATGATGTAGACGATGGTGAGGTTCAGGCAGGTCACCAGCCAGAAAGCAACACTGGCCAGCACAGCGTAACGAGGTCTGCGCCACACAGAGTACCTGAGTGGGAAGGCGACCCCCAGGTAGCGCTCCACGCTCACCGCCGTGAGGATCAGGGTGCTGTTGTAGATGGTGACGTAGAACACGAACCCGGTGAGAGGACACAGAGCGTAATGCATCATCCACGCCATCTTATCAGAGGCCTCTTTCATTTTGAAAGGCAGGAAGGCGAGGAGGATGAGGTCGGAGATGGTGAGGTTCAGGAGGAGCACGTCTATCGGGGCGGCCTTGCGTCGCACTTTCCTGCAGAAAGTACAAAATGCCAGGATGTTGGCTGGGACCCCCATCAGAAAGGTGAGGATGTAGACAGCAAGCAGGATCTTACTGCACAGCATGGCGCCCAGGGACAGACTCTCTCAGACACTGAAAGAAGGACAAGAACCACGATTAAAACATGAAATTTAACCACTTCATTTCTTGAGAGCATCATGGAACCTTCCAGAGCTTTGTGCTCCAAGCAAACAGGCCTGTTGGTGGTTCTTCAAGCCTCTAAAAGTTGACTGAATCCATTGGTTAAGGCTCCGTTTTGTAGGAAAGTTTCAGAAGGTATTTCTTCTTCTTTTCTTTTGTTGCCACAAGCAACGACTTCTTGAACGGAAATTCTAACGAGTTTGTTGTGCAAGAAATACTCATAGAGCAAAGATGATGAGCTACTTTCTTCATCACGAGAGGAGAGTCTGTTAATTCTGACTCTGACCGTGTCCGCTGATCGCAGTGATGGATGAACTCTGATGACCTCTGCACTCCGAGGTGAAGCTGCATCAACAGAGCGCGCTGATAGACCTGATCATAACATCCTCTACGACGAGGATAAGGGCCACTTAAAAAAAAAAAACTAACAATACAAATGTGAAAAAATTCACACAGTCATAAAAAAATGAAGTCATAATTAAAATTAGCCAAGAATGATGTCATGAACGGGTGAAAACCAAGTTGTCACATCATGAGTAATGTAAAAAGTGATAAAAAAAGTTTTTTATTTAAGAGAAAATTTGAAATAACAAAAGAAAAAATGTTGCAAATCTACAAAAATAACATGATGAACATAAAACGCAGTTGTTACATGAAATAAGTGATACAGTTTAAAGGTACAGTACTTTTACAGGAATATAAATATAATTTTAAGTGAACAGAGGCGCAGATGGCTCAGTGATTGAGGTCCCGACCTATGAGGTTTGTCCACAAGTGGGTGGCCTGGGTTTGAATCCAGCCTGTGGACATTTTTTCCACGTCTCTCACCCTGTTTCTGACTCTATCCACTGTCCTTTCCTCTCTGATTAAAGGCACGAAGAAAGCCCCCCCAAAAATAATTGTAAAAAAATTATACCAGAATAATGTCAAAATAATACAAAAAAAGCAAAGTCATAACAAGGAAAAAGTAAGATTACAACAAAAAGTTATGATCTTTTTAAAAAGGAAAATTCGAGAAAAGAAGTCTCAAATTTTCAGGAATGAAATCTTAATATTACAAAAATTACAAAAAAAAAAAAAAAAAAAAAATACAAAAGAAGTTTCTGGACAGAGAGTTTGAAGTTATAACCCTACGTAAAAAAAATAATTTTACAAGAAAGAAGACATTAAAAAAATCATACATTTGCAAGAAGAAAGTTGAGTTATGGCAAAATAAATTGTTTTTTTTGTGAGTTAATAATGAAATTTGAAAAAAAAAAGTGAAGTTGCAAAACCACAAAATTGATGAATTACAACAAAAAGTCGTAATTTTTTAAAGTGTAAAACTTACAAGTTTTAAGTTGTAAGATGAGGAAAACAGTTGTTATGTTAACAGATAAAGAGAGAACGAAAGCAGCTTGATTTGCAAAAATTGAGCCATCGCATTATGAAAAATTAATCAAAGTATATTTAAAGATTTGCAGTGAATCAGTTAATGAACTGTTCAAAAAAGTTTAGGCCCATTGATCGAAACTACTTGATTACAGTGGTTTCATTCAGCACTTTCCTTAACTTATTTCTTTAAAAAATATATCAGTTTTTTTTGTTACTTTTAAGACAAGAACTGACTAAATTTTTTTGGATACATTGATTTAAAGTGATTGAAGCTGCTCAGTGGATGTGACATCAGACCTGTGCAAATAAAACATGTTGATAGATTTCATTTGACATCCCAAAATATCACAGGAAAAAGCAACGTGTGCCCTCATTTTTTTTCTGAACAGAAGTCAGAGAGACTCACCTCAAACTCGAGACACCTGAGCCTCCATCCCCGCGCTGTCGTCCTCTCTGATGCTGCAGCTCTCTGTTCGCATGCTTCAGAGACCTGCACCTCTTCCAAATACCTGCTATCTGCTTTCCTTCAACGGAGGAAATTTAATAAACTTCATCTCCCCCACATCACTTCATCTCTCCAAACAACATCACCCGGCAACCGCCCTGCAGCTGGAAACAACGCAGGGAAAAAAAAGTGTCAGATAAAGCTTTCTGGGAAAGGTCCTGACAGTAGCAGAGGAAGGGCGGGTCATAAAACAGGAAGATGTTTATGTGTCGGTCAGAAAATCATCACAATTAAAAAGATATTACAGCAAGAAAAAACAAAACCTGCTGATCGTAGACTGAACCAAACGAGCTTCAGAGTGACTTTAAATAAGCGTTAGAGAAGACCTACCTGTTACCTGTTACCTGTTACTGCCAGCATCACGTCTGAAGGAGCCCTTGTTCTACCACAATCCTGCCTCTGCTCCTCTTTTTATACCATCAGTCTGCAAAACAGCTTTAATATCAAAGGTGTGATGAGTCGACAGCGATCTGCCAAATGATCCCTGGCTGATCTTTACAAGCCCAGGTCGACTTTAAAGACACAATAAAAGCAGACGTGTTTGTCCCCTCGTCCACGTGCTGCTTTTTGTTGGGCCAGAAAACAAACAGTAGCAATATGGGTGTGCAAGTTTTTTTTTAAAGAATTTTTTATATCACATTTTTTCATGTATCTCAGTTTGTTGTAGCATGAGTGTCTCTGTCTCTTACTCACCCTCTTCTTGGAAAGGTTCCGTTTTGTGCATAAAAACAAGAAAGAAGGTGAAAGCTTTAATATTCTGGAGCGACTTGGCCTCTCTGGGACAACACTTTTAAACCCGTTCATGTCACTAACCTGCTGCTGATGAACCTCATTAGTCAGGACATATTCCTCGAGGGGGCAGCGGGTCACACCCCAAGAGGTTTGATTCCAGCCTGTGGCCATTTTTTTATGTAATTCCACACTCTCACACTGTTTCTGACTTTATCAACTGTCCTGTCCTCTCTGATTAAAGGCACGAAAAAAGCCCTCAAAAAGAATAATAATGAAAAGAATTAATAAAATAACAAAAAAGACGTGTCATAGAAAGAAAAAAAAGTTGGAGTTCAACAAAAAGTCATATTTTTTCAAAAAGAAAAGGAAGAGAAAAGAAGTCTAATTTTTCAAGATTTAAATCTTAATATTACAAAAACAAAATAAAAATTGCAAAAGACGTTTCAGGACAGAGTTTTTGAAGTTGTAAAATTACGTAAAAAGTTGTAATTTTATGAGAAAGACAAAAAAAGTCTTACATTTGCAAGAAGAAAGTTGAGAAGAAAATAAAGCTTTTTGTGACAGAATAATTAAATTTAAAATAAATAATGTCATTAAATTAGTTGCTGTGTTCGCACTGGGGAAAAAATTGGTTTCAGAACCTGAAAAGTTGGACTCATCAGGAACCAAAAAAAAGTTGGTTCCAGCTCGTGAACTCGTGAAGTCGAGGTATCGTACATGTCATCATTACATTCATCAGTGTATGACCTTTTAATGATTTTATTTCAAGACTAGCTGGATGAAGTGTGTGTGAAACGGAAATATTTGAACATCTTTTTCATCTTTTTCTTATTTATGAAGACGACAAAAAAACTGAACATCCTGTTTGGTTTCATTCTTTATTTGTGAGAACATTTTGAAACTGTACGGTGATATCTCAATTAATCTCAATAACGAACAGACATACATGCGTGATTCATTAAAACATCAGACTCTTAAATCGTTTCAGTCGACCGCACAATAAAAATCTTAATCTCTGATCAGCTAGAGTTCAATATGTTCTGTTTTTGTGTTGAAACACAGTGTGTTGCAGATTAATCCTCTCATGAGCTTTGTCACTGACCGGTAAAAGAAACAGACTTCACAGAATGAACATGAACTCGTTTTTCAATAGGAAGGACAACCAGACCCTTAAAAGCAATTAAGATATGACAAAACCTCCTGGATGAGTTGGCTCCACCTTAAAAACACTCACAGCTGGTCAAACACAGAAAAACTAGAAGGGGTCACTGTAGGACAAATATGTCCTACCAAGATGTCTGACTCGTTTTTTTTCTCTTGGGAACTTGTTGATATAAACTTGTATGCTGACGACAGATTGATGTACGTTTGGAGAACTCATTCAGTTTGAAACAGGGGTACTATCTGGATCTGTTAAGTCCGTGAAAGTCCTCACCCCTGGCTTTCTTTAGTCACTTTAACCCCTGCATGGCTCCTCTCAGATCCTGTTGGCGGCACTCCAACATCAGCAGCAAATTTGGTGCTGTGATATCGATACCTAAGCCCCTCATGCCGGCTGAAATGGCTTTGCCGTCCGCAGACTCTTCCCATGAATCCCCTCGAAACAGCAGGTGACAGCATCAGCATGACCACCGGCTCCAGGAAGACGTTACAAGAGCTGGTCAGCATCGCGTACGTCCTCCATGAGACGTTTTCCTTCCGCACAAACCCAACAACATGAGTGGCGTTGTAGGGAAAGTAGCAGACAATGAACACAGCCAGAGTGAACAGTGCCACGGTCAGGACTCTTCTCTTGCCAATGGGACGCAAATTTGATCGCCACACCAGGGTGACGCAGCGCAGAGTGCAGAATGACGTCAAAATAAGAGGCATTAGAAACAAAACAATCGCCATTTCGAAGCGTAGAGGCAGGAGGATTTCCAGCTGGGAGGTGTTGAAGTGGTCGTAGCAGACCGAGGTGTCCCCGTTACTAGAGACGAAGTTCGCCCCTCCTTCAGCCACCAAAGCGACACCAAGGTGAAGAAGCACAACGACCCACAAGCCGGCGCTGATGAAGCAGGAGATACGAGCATGCCGGTACCTTTTATAGATGATCGGGAAGGCAATGCTGAGATAGCGCCCGATGGTCACAGCAGTGATGAAGAGGCAGCTGCCGTACAGCGAGGAGAAGAAGAAGAAGTTGTAGATGGGACACATGAGAGCAGGAAGCCTCCAGTCCTTGAGCACAGTCTCCACAGCTTTGACGGGTAACCACGCCACGAGGACCAGGTTTGCCATGCACAGGTTGAGGGCGTAGACCACGTTGGGTGTGGCACCATGCTTGCGGGCCTTTCGCACGTAAACGAAAAGGACCAGAAGGTTTGCAGGAAGGCCGAGTAGGAAGGTGAAGATGTAGACGGAGAGAGCTACGCAATCCTGGTAAGCCACAAGCATTTCTTCAGATGGGGACATGGACTCTGCGGAGAGGTTCAGGAAGTCCAGGATCATGGTGGTGCTGCCTTCGATTTAGCATGACAAGAAGTCCTCAAAAAGAGCCAAGCTGGCAGGAAAGTCTTGGCTGCAGGAGGTAAACGGAAGGCTTACTTCATGATCACCTGGGTGCACAGTTCTCTTTCTGTATCCTTCATTTCTCAACTGCATATTTAAAGGTTAAAAATCCTTCAGCGAGCTGGAAGAGCTGCTTCAGTAACTGGTTTCTCTCTCCCTCTGAGCTCTGACTCGAAGGGAAACATCTCTGGCACAGGTGACAGCAAAAAGGAGGCGGTGGCCACTTAGTTGCTGATGTTTGTGGGCACGAGGTGGGCGAGGCACCTACGACATCATGACAGAAAAGCAGATAAAAAGACGCAGCCAGTCATGTGGAAGTCGGGGGCATTTAGCCGGCACCAGCGTGCCTTAATTGCCCCCTCAGTGGAAGGCAACAGACAGGTAGCATCTGGGCCCTTAAGTGAAATGATTCAGAAGAATCAGTGTGTCAGGAAACACATGGCCATCCTCTCAAAGCTGAGGCCGTCTAAATGAACTGGAGAGCCAGGCAGTAAAGTCATAAACCGCTGAAGTTTGCTGAAGTTGATGGCCGATGCGAGGACAGGATGGGCTGGGCTGGGAAGTGGTGCCTTGTTTGTGGCGTGGAGGCAGTTTTATGATGGAGAATGAGATTTTTAGTGTGTGTGAGTGTGGAAGTGAGTGTGAGAGAGGAGAGAGGAGCGGGCGTGCCATGCAAAAGGCTTTTTGATGGAGAAAATGGAGCAGAAAATCTCTGAGGCTTGTTGTTGAGGCATTTTATTAGAGCAGAAAAACAGATACCAAGAAACAGTTTTCCAGGAAGAGAGCGTCAGCCGGCAAAACACGGCTGCTCGCTGTTTGATTAGTCTATTGATCCGTTACTCTGAACAAACGTGTGTGTAGTTACTCTTCTGATACGTTGCAGTGAGTCGGCAGAGTGATGAGTACATATTTATTTTGTTTATTAGTTCAAGTGAGGCCAAACACTTCCGTATTGTTTTCCAAGAGGCCAAAGTGGGTTTGGTGTGCTGTCGTGTTCCTGTAGAACGCAAAAACCAAACCTCTGAAACTGACACCAACAGATTTTTTTTGGGGGGCAGCAGAAACAAGTTCTGAAGACAAGATTGTCATCTCACCCTTCATCATCTAAGTACCATACAGACGTTTTTTGTTATTTTGTCCTTTAAAGAGTCAGAGGTCCTGCCAGGGAAGCTCTTCTCCTCTTCTTTCGGGAACCATTTTAATTTTTTCTCTTGCCCAAACAGTTGAGGAGTTCAGTCCTGCCGATAATCGGCGCAGATATTTGGCAGTTTGACGCATAAATGCATCTGACGGTGGATAGATCAGTTTAAAACTGGGAGATTCTGCTGAGCCGGAGAACTCTCAGGACTTTTTGTATTTGTTGAGACTTAAAAACAAGGGCGAGTGAAAGATAAAATAAGATTTCAGTTATACTGACATTTCGGAAAACTTTATTTATTTTCAAGATTTCCTGCTGCTTAACAGAAGGTTTTTTTCTTGCTGCCATGATGGAGGGATTCATGATTGGCTATATGGATTCATGTTGGGTGTTGGATATATATGTATATGTGTATCTTTATATGTATTTATGTATCTATGCATATATGTATAGCCTCAAAATGAAGAGCTTTATGCTCTATTGTAAAGTGTCTTGAGATAACACTTGTTATGAATTGGTGCTATACAAATAAAGATTGATTGATTGATTGCTTGATTGATTGACTTTATTTGTTGACGTTTTTATTTAACTTTATAAGACACGCTGCTAAAGCTGGAAGCTGTTCAATAAAAAATATGCTGAAATGCATTTAAAGGAACTTAAATGTTGGGGTTTGTGTTCTTAGTATTTTCCCTTCTACAGTAAATAAATATCGGCTCCAAAAATCGGCCTTCTTTTTTATTTATTTATTTATTTATTTATTTCGGTCACGTCAGCACACTTATAAAACATCACACAGTGTCAATAGTTGATCAAATTGTACATGTCTGAAAGGGAAGACGGGAGAAGCAGAGCTTATCTAGTCCCGTCCCCATTTTCTCAATATTTAGTCTCCTCTTTTCTTGACTTCTAAATTCTATCGGTTTCTCTTCACAATTCAAAGCCTGATGACATGTGATTGGTCATATTTGTTTGGAAAACAATCAAGAACCTGAACACTCCCCATGCTGAAAATTTAGACCCTGTGAGACCAGATTCCACTTTGTCTTCCATCCACTCGATGGGTCAACGTTGGAGAAACAGAAGATGTAAGGAGAGCGTTTTGACGGACATGAAAAAAAAGTTGTTGGGACGAGGAATCAATGACAAAAACATAAACTTGGTTTCTTTTTATATATTTATTTTTTTCAATGATTTGAACTGATGCATAGATTTCAATCTTGAGAGCAGAGATTCATTGATTCACTCTCCAATAACTGAATCTTATCAAGCCACGTCTGTATGGAGTCTTTTAGTCTGTACACAACACATGAGCTCAGCCTGAAGATAAAATGGATCTGTGAACACGCTAGCAGTTGTTCTAAACTGTGATTTATTACTGGAGGCGGACAACTGATAAGATATTCCCCCCCGAGCAGACAGTAAATTATATGATCTGAGAAGTTGTGAATTACAGAAGTGTTTTTTAAATCTCTCCGGTGGTATTGTGGTGTTCTTTACCAGATTTTTCACAAATCAAAATAAACCCACAAGAGTCAAAGTTCACGTCCTTATCACTGTTTTCACGCTCCAAACACATCAGTAAATCAAACACTGGAAAAAAAAACAACAACAAACAAGCGAAACAAAACCGTCGAAGCTCACCGTGGGTAAAAAAGTAATGACCTCGTTGATGCACTTTGTCGTGTTGAATTTATCACAGAGTTCCTGAATTCTAAGAGGAGACAAACCACAAAGGATAAAAAGATGGATGGTTTTTAAATGGACTGAATGAAACAAAATTAATAAGACACACAAATTACACGCCAAAGAGTTTTTTCCATGATGACACAGTTCTTGTGATGATAAATAAAAGAAAGTGCATTTTTTAAATTTTTTTGATTGATTAATTCTTGGGAGTATCTGAAGTGTTTCTTTAGGACATAAAGAACATTTCAGTGTCATGTCCTTTGCTTTTTGTGTGAAATTAAAAATGCATAAATGACCCTCATATATAACACCTGTAGACTCTGGTCTTACTGAGCCAGCAGCTGCAGGTTGCTCCTCCCACTGGAGTTAGTCAGAGGAACCAGCAGGACGGGGGTTTTATCAGGGCAGGAGGCGGACACGAGGCGGGTACGTGTGTTCATGCTTCGTTGTTCCAGAGACAGAGCTTCCTGTTTTCTGGACAGCTCCTGCAGCATGCGGCTGTGATGGAGCTTCATCTTCTGCAGGGAGTTTCTGGGGGTGAAAGTGAGAGACTGTTACAGAGTGAATCAGAGAGTCACCGTCATCCGTCTCCTCTGAAAATCTTAAACACTTTTATTTAAGAGGATATTTTAAAGAGAGGTTTAGAGTCCTAAACCTTGAGTATGTTGCAGATCTTTCTCTGAGAGACGATACTCCCACACTGCCCACCTTTTCTTTCACATATCATTTGTTTATCAAACGGGTGACTCCTCATCTGGATCATCACTCGCTTTACTGGCATGTCAGCAATGAAATGATGCAATAAAGATAAGGTTCTGTGCATCCCTGGATTGCATACTCCTCTTGGCCTCAGGATCTTACGGGTCTGTTTGATAAAACCACGATGACCTTAAAGACTTCGTGACAAAACTCTGACTCACTGAGCCTCAGACAGCTTCTGTTTCAGGGCCATGATTGTGGTCTCCAGGTGGTGGACCTCATTGACGAGTCCGATCTGCACCTTTAAAAAAACACACACAGGGAAAGATTAATCACGAGGAGTCACTCAAAACGTTTGATGCTGCATCTGCAGCTGTCGCTCCACACCTCATCTCGGCACAGGTCCATGCCAGGTCTGGTGGTCCTCTTCTCCAGCCGCGTGTGAGCCAGTTTCAGGGAGGCCGTCTTGGCCTGCATGTCTGCATCCAGTCCGTGGACGTCTCTCTCCATTTCTGCAATTTCATCTTCGGTCTATGAGCAGACGTGGGCGAAATAAAGAATTCAACACGAGAAGGATCAAATGCTCGTCCTCAACATCAGAAAGTAAAGCATCATGTGTAGCTTGGAGACGTCTCACGTTTCTGATCTGCCACTCGAGCTCATCTCGGGCCTGCTCTTCATGATGATTACGCTTTCGCAGAGCGAACTCTGTAGCCCGGCGCTGAGTGTCCAACTCGCTCTGCAGCTGAGAAACAAAGACACAGCTCTTCATTCAAGCTTTATTTATAAATCAACTCGAAATTTGTTTTTCAGATCTGTCCAGGTCGACGCCGTACGCTGCGTGTAACGTCACCATCATCATCTAATTTAGCTGGCAGCTTAATTTATCAACGACAAAAATGTCTGGTGAGATGGGCCGACATATTTTCGGTCATTTCCGGCTGTTTAGATGAAGAATGAAGACTTGTGTATGGAACAGGATCAGTTGCTTGACGGATCCATTTTTCTCGTACTGCACTCGATGATTTTAGGATTATTTAGAGCCTGATTTGCCTCCTCCAGTGTTCGGGGTCGTGACCTGTTTTGGGGCTTCCTGTCACTGATCATTCATCCAAAGAATCCTCCTGTGTGTGGTCTCATCACAGCTCAGAACCGCGTTGGAAACTCCCAGATCTGGACATGTAACGTAAACATGATTAAAAGTTGTGATTCCTGCTTGGGTTGCCTCTGACGGACGGGAGGAGCAGACTGAGAAGAGTCATCAACGGGATGTTACGACTCATTAACACGGCGGCATTTCCATTACCATTTTATTGCAAAATAAAAGCGATATTTCTGAAGATTCGATGAAGTAAGTTAGCGCCTTGCTGGTGTTTCCATTACGGCTAGAAATCCACTAAACTCAAGTAAAATCTCAATTTGCAACCTGAGATTCAATTTGCTGGATGCAGAGGGAGAAAGGAGGACCGTAACCGGCGGTAACCATGGATACCCCAAACATTTGAAGAGCTGAACTGTCATGACGATAGGCGTTACTGTTGTTGCTGATGAAGTCAACAGACAAAGGCAGTTAAATTATTGGAGCGTCCGAACATATGTAAAGATGGCTAACCATGTAGCTAGCCCTCCATGTTTCTTTATCGAAACGTTAAACAAATGGTCCAGCTGTCTGATGGAACCTTCTGGTGTGTGTGATCCATGGATTGTCGTGGAAGCACATTTCAAGAAGAAGTGTCTTATCAGCAGTTTTTGTACCATGTTTTTTCACTACAGGTGCTTTAAATGTTGCACACCTGAGCTCTGGTGAGACTCATGTCCTCCCTGGTCTGCTGGGACACATGCATGGCCTCCTGAGCACGAGCAGCATTGTACTGGCTGAACTGGACCCATTCTTGGGGGGTCGAGGAACTAAAAGAACGACACACACAATCCAGGATTTCATTCTGCTGAAACAGTCTGTGTGTTATTTCTCTCTCATTTTATGCATCTTAAAGTTACCCCGATGGAACGCGAGTAGGGTTTGGTTTCAGGGAGATCTGAGGGGACTTGATTGTGAGTGACAGGCAGGACATATCGATGTCCAGAGCATCCATCTTATTCTGAAGGTCAGCGGTCAGCTGGTGGCGAGCCTCTTGCAGAACGCTGAAACAGACACAGAGAAACATGAAGACGAGGAGAGTAAAGAAAACAGAAAGCGTTCCAGTTGAAACGTCTCTCACCACAGCTGTTCAAAGGCCTTGTCGATGTGCTGCTGCAGAACTTGCTGCACTCTCTCTATCAGCTGTGCTTCTTTTTTCAGCTCTTCGTCTACAGGGTCAGTGACGAGCTCGTAACCCCGGCGTCCGTCCCTCAGCGTCAAGCATTCGCTGGTGACCTCCTGGGGAACGGCAGTCGCAGCCAGCGCCTGCTCGGTTTGCTCTTTGGACTGTACCAACACACATCGAGGCAGACGTGAAACACAAAGTCTGACACTGATAAAACGACTAATTGAAAATTTCTTTTTATTGCTTTGGAAAATCACCAGCGTCAGAGCTTCCATCTCTTCATCCACTTTCTGCGCACAGGTTTCTAACACATCTTTCAATCGAGCAACATCCCAGGCCCGGTCACTCAACCTGTGAGAGGTGTCACTCTCATCCCAGGTTGTCTGAAAGAAAAACATGTTATAGTAATATTCTTAAAACACATCTTCTCATGGAATATCAATCCCTCTGTAGAGTGAAACACAGACTCTTTATCTCGCAGAGAGAGACTCACCTTACAGCTGGTCTCATTGCGCAGTGACCTTCCTTCCTGCCGGATCAGACTGGAAGCGTGTCGCTCATGTTGTGCTGTGGCAGACAGCTGGTGGTTGTTGCTGTACCACTCTGACACACTGTGGCGCAGGCCAGGCTTTGCAGGAAGTGCAGACATCTTTCTGTTGGAGGAACCAAGTCTCTGCATTTTCCAAATAAACTTCAAAGTGTGGTGTACATTTGTCAACAAAATAAATAAATGAATAAATAAACATATATTAGAATATGAAAAAACATTTTTTAAAGTAACTATTTTTACAGTCAATGGTTCTGAAAACATTAGAAATCTGCCATAGATTTTTTTTTTAAAGCTGTATTAGCCAAAATAGTCATATTTTGTTTTTTGCAAAATAATTTGTACCATAAATCTCACCCTTTTTGTATCACTGTTTTTTAGGGATAGTCACAAATAAGGGTTGGTATAAAAAATATGCTTTTAACTTGTTTATTTAAATGTTAAGTTTGAATTTCTGTTGGTGCCATTAAATTTTTGATGACATTTCAAAAATTTTTAACCAATTAAAGAATCAGTCCCATTAAATTGGCAAATAGTGTAACCACAAAAGCATGACAAGGATTAAACAGTTCACCTTACAAAGAGTTATACCAATGTTCTGGTGAAATAAGTTATTTGTTATAAAATATCATCTCAAAGTATATTTAAAATTTTTCTTTTCTAAACTTGATAATATGGATTTTGTTGTACTGAGTGAGTCAGTATGTCTTGGACATCAATGTTTTCTCTCTATTTTTGGCTCAGTTGGTTTAAAATCATTTTAAATTTTATTTTGTTATATAGTGTAGTAATCTGAAAAAAATTCTATTCATTTTTGCAATATATCTGATTTTTTTTAATGAGAAACACAGGTTACACAAATTGACCCTTACAATTTTTTAGTTTTACCAGCTGACCACGTCTTTCACCCTTCATCTGGCAGTAATGGGCTTCCATACTAAGTGTGTGTCAGTGAATATAATTTTACATATCTTAAGCTAAACTTTTAGAAACATAAAATACTTGATATCAAATGACTGACATGAGCCGTTAGCGACGGGTTACTGTCACAGAGATGACACAGCATATTTAGAAACAGACCTCACAAAACGAGTTGTTAGGGCTACATGTTAAAGTGACAGGGTCATAAAGTGGAGGAGCTCCTCAAACGACCACCAAGCTTCTCGTACCAATTATAACTCCCTGTTTACGATGCCACATCTTACCCCGGGAACAATTTTCGGTCTCTTGAAGTTAACTTACCAGAATTCTAGAAGGATCCGCGAGACAGCGCGTGTAGCTTCCCCTTGGCCAGTTTTGCCATAGCAACCACAGTTACCGTCTCGCGGCAACAAGGATACAAACGGTCAACGGAAATTTAAATTATTCAAATGCACGTTCGTAACGTCACGACGGTTAGGATCCATAGAAGAGGCCTGGCAGTAACAGGAATGAACAGGTAGAAAAGGCTTTGTTTCTAGTTAACCCTTTACAGCCAACGTGTCGTGTTTGTTACATGATTTTCAGAGACCTTTATCTCGTCAAAAACCTGTTAAAATAATCTTTTCTACCCTCTTATGGCTTGTGGCATTCCACTGCTGGCAGCTGAAGTTGTATTATGCCCCTTTCAAAAATGGCTGCTCTCATAAAATCATCCACACCTTTTTTTCCTCAGATAAAATCACTAATTTTCAAGAGGTTACTGTAAAATAACATCTAGAATGTTACTCATTTTTAAATAAGTATTTTCTGTATTGAATGAATGCATATCTACTAAAAACTTAACTAAAAAATTGGGAAAACCACCCAATTTATCAAATGTGATACAAAAAAAATCCATATACAAAGTGCCATAACATTATTTTTCTGTTGATTTGGTTAAAAGGTTTAATAAAAATCTCAGTTCCAGTAATTAGAATTTTCAGTCTATTGTTTTGATGGGTCAGGCTCCAAAGGGTTAGATTATTAAGGGTAAAGATTATTAGCGCCACTTAAATTTTCTTTTGGAAATAAGAACAATTTGCTAAAGTTTTTACATTTTGACTTTTGGACAATAAACAGATATTTACTGTCAGAGACTAACTCGAATTTAAAGATACAAAATCAAAATTACAAGAGAAGGAGTTTAAATTTCAACTTAAACAAATTAAAAGTGTGAGATACTAAAATTACATTGTGAGAGAAAAAAAATATGATTATCGAAATTTTGAGATAAAAAAGTAGAAATATTGAGATACCAAAGTGAAATCATGAGATTAAAAGTCAACCACTGCACCATCGTGACATCTTGACATCTCGTGACTTTTGACTAAACGGTCAGAATTTAAAACATTTAAAAAAACGAACATGTATGTCAACCCATAAACCAAAGTCAGGTATAAACACTTGTGTTTTATTGTAGTATCAGAATTAGTCATGCCAGTGGTTATATTTCCATGCTGTGGTGACTTTCAGTGTCGACAAAAGCTGGTTAGTTTTCATCACTTGCATTTAAAATACCCTCAGCACATTCATGACCACGGTTGTTGTTGTTTTAAGGCCTTCAGTCACCAGCAAGGGTTCCCAAGTGTTTAAGAATTAGGAAATATTGCAAAAAAGCCACTAAAATGCAGCAGGATTAGTGGGCCGAACAGAGGCCAGACTTCAACAAAAACCTACAACTGAACCTCTCTCTCTCTCTCAGTGCATTATATCAGTGACCGATTAAGCAGATATACAAACAAACTATATTTTAATGCCCATTCAAAATGATCTACACATTATAAATCATCTCCATACTTTCATATATCTGTACATTGCACCTCAATGGGGACACAACAGAGAAAGGATCTCTGTTTGTAAAGACTTCATTGAGTCTGGGAACCACTTGCCAGTGCACTCTCCCGATTACCTGAGCTATATCACCACCTAGGTTCTCCAACAGGCTTCTGTTAAGGCCTCCCACTTTAAATAAAACCTTCAAGCCCGTGCTGTCGAGGCTGATTTTACTCCAACCTTCTGAGAAGTATTACATGCTCGGAGTTTACTGACACCGGACTGTGTTTATTGAATTTGTGAGCTCTTGCTGGTTCATGGAGCGACAGTATCAGGAGGCAGAGATGTTACTTCAGACTGCACACACATCAACACGTGATCCATGACAGTGAGAGCACATCTTTGGAGCTGGGGAAAGAATAAATTCAAGGATCAGCTTTTCTTCCCACGTTCACATTTCTTACAAACCAATAAATTAAAAAGGAATCGGAGCTATCGTTCGTGTCACATTTAGTAGTTTCAAACACAGCAAATATCAACTAAAAACGAAAGGAGGAAGGGAGAGTTATGGGATGGTAAAAAAAAAAAAGTTGAAATCATTCAAAGGAAATTCCTTGTGGCAGGTTCATAATTTAAAAGTAAAAAGGAAAGTTTGGTGCAAGCATGGTGGTGCTGTAGAGGTTGATTTCCTTGAAGCAGAGGTGAGAGTTTCATTTAGCTACACAGTTAAAGAATTCAGAGCATTCAGCCGTCAGACTGCGAGATCAGGAGGAGGCCTTTTCAGTTTGTAGTCCTTCAGTTTTTTACTTTTCCCCAACGAGCCCTGCGTGTGTGTTTCTGCGTCCGATCTCAGATGGAAATTGTCTCTCACTGTTAATCCTTTCCTGGTATTGTTCAGGGGGTTGGAGGATGCAACATTGCATTTGCAGTGTTGACGTGTCCAGACCACGGTCACTGTGGCGTTGCATCTCCATTGATTTCTATGCCGTGCTGCTGAAGCTGTGCTCGAAGAAGTGCATTATCATTCTTTAGTTCCTCGATCTAGGAAACAAACAAACAAATAAATAAATGAAACTCGCTAGATGGACACAAAAAAGTAGCGAGAGAAGTTAGAAACATGGTTGGATTTTCAGTTTAGTAATCTTAATCTGAAACAGGCGGAGGTCAGACAGTGGCTCGCGCTCCGCTCACCTGTTGTCTGAGCAGCTCGTTGTCCATCTCCACTCGCTCCACCTCTTTGTAACTCTCCTGCAGCCGCTGGTTGCTCTGACGCAGCTCTCGGATGTAGTCACAGGCTTTGGACAGGATGCCTCCTTTACTCTGAGAAACAGCACGGCCATGTTTTTTAGAGATCACATGGGTCCAACATGACTCATCGCTTCCTGTCTACGGTAACTTCTGTTTCACCCCAATCTTTCGGGACTCTCCCCAAAAAAGTCTTTTAACCAAATTTTTTGTTATGTTTAGAGCAACATCAGATAAATTATTCTGTTGAAGACTGATAGTGCGTGGTTGATTTTGTGTGTTCTAAACCGAGCTTCATTTTAGCAAACATGCAGTGGGTGAAAGTGCATTTATCAAAGAACAAAACAGGTCAGTGTTTTGCAGACGGAAATTTAAAAAGAGAGCCTCAAAGCAGCCCCGTCAGCAGTCTAACCACAGTTAATCCATTAAGAGCAGACAGGGTGGATTGTATTGGCTCTGGAAACTGTAGCTCCTTTATTACTTCAAGTCTTCAACAGCCAGAACGAAGCTCTGCAGTTATCACGCCTTTGTACTTTCCCATTCTGTGTTATTATATTATTATTATTATTTACTGAGACTTGAACTCGGCAATAAGAAAAAGGACTCACCGCTCCAGTTCTGCTGTCGACGCTGCAGTCAGGGATGATCTTCGAAAGTGTGACGATCCAGTTATTAATTTTATCTCTCCGTCTTCTCTCCACTGTAAAAAGAAAAAGACAAAAAAAACAAAACACCACGCTGTGAGTCATAGAACAGTTTATATCTATATACACTCACCAGCCACTTGATTGGGTTCGGCTGCTCGTTAACACATATATCTAATCAGCCAATCACACGGCAGCATTTAGACTTTGAACGCGGCATGGTTGTTGTTCTGAGTGTTTGACAAACTGCTGATCCACTGGGATTTTAACCCACAACCATCTGTAGGGTTTACAGAGAATGGACCCGAACAGAGCAAATCATGGTCCAGATCTTGTCTTGTTGAGTTCAGAGGTCAGAGGACAGATTGGTTTGCGATAATAAAAAGACAACAGGAACCAAACCGAGGTCTGCAGAAGACTGGGTGACCCTCCTGAAACTGATGCTCTATGAGCACAGTGTACCCATCTTTCAGCAGGATAACGCTCCATGTCACAAATCATCAAACACTGCTTTTTAAGTCGATGAATCCACAGCAGTTGTGTGATGATGTCACGTCAGCTCTGAAGGCAAAAGGGGGTCCAACCAGGTACAAACCAGGTGCACCTGTTAAAGTACCAGGTGAGTGAACATTTGCGTTTACATTGACACCAGCTGAATACCTTCATTATGCTGCGCTCTCCGCCTTTCATCTCTGGGCGCCCGTGGACCCTCCACCTTCCTGGAAAGACAGCAAGACAAATGTGACAACGAGGTTACGAGTCAACAGTAGGGTTAGAAAAGGGCTGGAAAAATTTCTGGTAAATTCAGGGAAAGTTTCCTGGAAATTTCTCATGGGAATTTTAGCTCAGGAATATCGGAAATTTTTAGGGTGTTGTTGCCATCACCTTAAATGAATTTCTATTAGAAAAAACCCCCCCAGTAAATTTTGTCTTGAAATTTTGTATTTTTTCTCTTTGTTATCCACTCGATTTAAAAAATAATTTCAGGAAGTTTCCTGAAAATTTCTCATGAGTATTTTAGCTCAGAGATATTAGAAGTTTTCAGGGTTTTGTTGCCGTCAACTTAAATTAATTTTTCTAAAAATTCACAGGAAGTTTTAACTCGGAAATTTTTGATTTTTTTGTCTCTTTTAAAAATAAATTTCAGGAAGTTTCCTAAACATTTCCATGGGAATTTTAGCTCAGGAACATTGGAAATTTTCAGGGTTTTGTTGCCATTAACTTAAATGAATTTTTCTAACAAATACCCGTAAAATTTAGGATTTTTTTTTTCTTGTCAACTTGATTTAAAAATATTGCATTAGACATGTTTGCCTGCATGTCTGTTTGTAAGAAAACAAAACGTTTATTACTTATACATGTCAATGACTCGGTAAGTGCAGTTAATATCAATTCCCGAAAAATTCCCAGAAAATTTCCATTTATTTCCCAGAATTCCAAAGGAAAGTTTCCAACCTTGAAAATTCCTGGAATTTTTGCAACCCTCATTAAAGTCAGAACTTTAATGATTTATCATAAAATTAAATTACTTACAAATTACATCCTTACAACTTGAACTTATTCTTGTTAATAAAAAAATTGTTACAAGTACGAATAAAGTCAAAAGCCCTGAACTTGAAGCTCTTTTTGTTGCAGTTTTTTCATTACAGTAAGTTTGGCAGCACTCTACCTCATAGATGCATAAAAATGTGGCATGCAGCAACTAAAACAAACTTTTCTAGAAACACTGGACGCTACAAACATTTTCATATAAAATGAAGTGCAGGTCGTAATAAATTGTGGTAAAAGTCATCGCAGTGGTCCATTCTTAGTGGTCCTTCTACTGTCACAACGTTGAGATCCTTTTCAAGGATGCAGACATTTAATTATGATGCATAAAATGCTACGAGCTACATTTAAGCTAACGGGTTCCAGACATACAGCAGGTTTATCGTTTGGCTAAGGCTGCAGTTGAACTAATCCTGTCAACACACAAAGGTGACCGCTCAGTGATCCACCAAACGTCTGCCTCTACAACACATCACGGGGGCTGAATGGGTGGGTGGGTGGGTGATGGGGGGCGTATGTGAAAGTTCTTCTCACCAGTTTGTGCTGCCATGCTGCAACATCTCGCTTTCACCGAGGTCTCTGGGGATGGCAGGTAAGTAGGACAGAGTGCGGTTTTTCAGACGTTGGATGTTTGAAACGATGGATAATGATTCGCTACTGTATCTTTTTCTGTTTTTTGTCTTATTTTTACACACAATGACAAAACTACTCAATCAAAAAATAATAAAAAATAATAATAATACTAAATTAATAAAGGGGGAGGAAGAGATTGAGAAAATCTGATCCACAGTGAGGTAACAGGAGGAAAGGGGGTGACGAGACATTGAGAAATCAGCCAAACATGGAGGGACATCATGGTGGTTTGGTTACTTCAGGGGGAGGGACGACACAGTGAGGAAGCGGTGTGTTATACTCACGCAGTGTAGGTGTGTGTTCGTGGGGCGATGGTGCGAGGTGTTGTCGTCTGGAGGACCTCAGGGGGGCTCATCATCACGTAAAACTGACCTGAGGAGACAAACAGACTCACAATGAAGCCCTATTTGGGTTGCAGTGAGAGACTTTCCGTTATTTCTTTGTCGTGACGATGCGTCTGCGTCCTCACCTCCTGCCTGCGTGAGGGTCTGGTCGGCGGTGGCCTGCACCGACACGGCTGTGGCCGTCCCATCGCTGACAGTTGCAGCAGGAAAATATGCGAATCGCGTCTCCCCTCCGACCGTCTCCCCTGCAGGGCTGCCCCCGTTGCTGAAAGGGTTCTGGATAACAGCCTGAAGAGGTCAGGACAGGGAGAGAGAGAGAGAGAGAGAGAGAGGGAGGGAGGTCAGTAACACAACCTGTGTGTTCAGGTTTAAAGACAAACATCTCCACAGCTGGTTTAGTCTCCAGGTGCGTTTACTCACCTGTGCCACCGCCTGAGGGGCTCCAGTGAACGCGGCTGTGGAGACGACGCTCACAGCGCCTGTCCCGTCTGCTGTAGCTTCTAAGTGATCGTCTGTCACCTGAACCACGCGGTAGGTCACCTGAGGACACGGCAGGGAGCACAGGTAGAAAAAAACTGTTTACACATTACACAGCAGACTGGTTTGGGTTCTGACATTTGGCTTGTTCCAGGTTTACGCTGCCAAGACTTGCTCTGACCCCTTTTTGATGATCTGTTCATCGATTGATTGATTGGTTCCTCTTTGTCCTTTTTTGTCTTTATGTTGAAAATCCATCAGTTTGAGGTGTAGTTTTTTTTCTTGCATTGTAAGAATTTTCTAGACTTTATGTGTTGTTTGTCAAAGCATTTTGTAAAATGTTGTTTTTAAATGTGCTACGCAGAAAAAAAAGCTATAGTGATTAATTGATTTTGCTGAGCAGGAAGTTGTCTGTGAATGATAACATCTAGAAAAAAATCTAGATGTTACTTCCCAAATCAAAAATTATTTAAAACGACATTTTTCATCCATTATTGTTCAGATACAAACAAAAATATGGGATAAATTTAATACAAAAGCACGCAAACAGAAAACTTTTGAACTATGTATCACATTTCTTTCTTGCATTTTCTACCACTCTGTTAAATTAAGTTTCTAAGGCCCCTCCCCTCTCTTTTTTATCCAATTTTGTCTGTTTTTGGATCGGCCTACTACTGTATTGCAATGGTGGTGGTGGAATTAGGGTGTGGGGGACAGGTCCCCAAATTACTAAACCGTACAGACCCACTTTTTGGTACCATTCTGTTGGAGACGTGGTCTCTGTGATGTCACCCGTCTGTTCCTGATGCAGAGTAATGAAGTTGATCATCAGTGGAAGCCATATTGGATAGGACGTGGGTTTTGAGCTTCCTTTCTAACAGCTATAGGGCGCCTGTCAGTCATGTGAGCTGAGCCTCTGATTGAACAAACTTGTGATCCTAATATCTAATAAACCCCTGACTTAGATCCCCCCCGTACAGTGTGTGCCGATAACGAAATTAGCGTTTCAGACCCAAGCCGTTTTTTGAACCAGGCTGTAAATATGCTTTTCAATGCCGTAATGACTTTATGTTTGTGACTTCTGATCTTTCTGCAGCCAGTCTCTAGTGGATTCTCCATGAACAGCAACTTTAAGCACTTCCACATAGGCTTCACTTTTCTAAACCGGATGTCGCCCCTTGGTACCAGACATACTGATCCAACCCCATAAGTTGGAGCTAGAAACACCGCAGTCTGCAGATGATTGGTTGAAAGAATCATCACTTCCTGTATGACAGCGGTAATAAAGAGCAACACATAACACTGCCATTTATCAAATCTCCAGTCTACTTCCTGACAATAACTTTCTTTTTGTTTGGAAATTGGCGTCACGGGTATGGCACCATCATTCCTCTTCATTGGATTTATTAGCGGGGTACATTGTCTCTTGCTGCTATGGCGTCATGCTATTACGTAGCTGATACGGCTATCAGCATCTGGCAAAGAAGGGCACAGTTGGTTGTGGAAACAAACAGGATCAGGCTTTTCTGATCCGACTTAAACCGAGCTGTACTGATCCGGACCGGACCGCTTTAGAATATGAATATAAATCTCTTGAGGCGCAAACAGTTTGGAGCAGCTTACACTTGAAGTAACATACAGACAAGAGTAAATTACACATCAGAGCTAACGCATGAAAAAAAAAAAACACTATCTGTGTCAAGAGCAGCTCTCAGTAACTCTGGAAACGGTGTATTGTTTGCGTAAGGTGTAGATCAAACACTTTCTTTCTCTGAAACTCCAAACAGCATTAATTAGCCGAGTAATGACAGCTCTTTAAACACACACATCCTTCGAACATGTTTCTGACACACAAGATAGACTCACTCCTTTGAAGAACTTCGGGGTTTTAATAACTAGTATAATTTGTCATGTTTGACTTGTCAAATATTGACTTGTTGAATTTCTGCCATGAGATGCACCAGTTTCTCTTCCAAAAGTGAGCCTGACCTCATTCAGTCTCACCTGATTGAACCACGTAAGCTGTGCTCACCTGTCCTCCACTGTTCTCTGTACGAAACTGGTACTGCACATTGTGGTCGGCGAACGCAGCCTGAGGGACACCAGTGATGGTAACAGCAGTCTGCTCCTCCGTCCCCACCGCGTCTCCTGCAACACACGGGGCAGCAGGGTTAAGATCTGACTCTGCACCGCAGCAGCACCATGAAAAAAACACACCTGAGAGGATGCATTTGACTCAAAGATGTTCCTTTGTGCCAAAATGAAGCAAAACTGAAACATGCGTCAGAGATTTCAGTTTCAGATGAGCTTCATTTGCATCAGGATGAGAACAAACTGCGCGCCCACCTTCTTGTAGCTGCACCACCTCTTCTGTTTCCTGTTTGTCGTGACTGCAAAGAAAAAAGAGAAACGACAAGGAGTCAATTCCAAACCCAACTCAATACTCAGGGTCGTCAAAGTTAATATATTTAACTATAATCTGTTTATACTGTGTGTGGAGAAAGTGGCTTAAAGCGCCATCAAGTGGTGACATGACGAAAGATGGAAAAAAACAAAGTGAGACACAAACATGCGCACAATCGCTACAAAAATCGCATTTTCTGCAACTTTCAGTAAGATATTAGACTAATTTTAATTTGATTTTGAAGTCAATATAAGTCAGAGTGGTTTTTGATCTTCTGCAAAAGACGAAACAAACTTTAAATAAACTAAAACACTCCTAACACCGCCCACCCGAGAATACATCGTGCATTTTAAATAATAAAAAGCTGCAAAAGCAGCAAAAACAGACCAATGCACCTCAGTGATAGTGTGAAAAATACTCAGATTCTGCCTCTGTGCTTTTGCATGTCTCGCCAAGTAAATAAACAGTAATCGTGATGTTATAGATCTGCAAAAAAAGGCGCACAAAGTCTGTCCAAAATGTCTCTAAGGAAGCCGAAATGTACCATCCCTGCAAACTGCACAGCCCACCGATTCAACCAGAAGATACAAACCCCCAAACACTTCACAGAAATCAAAAGTATCCGGAGCATGCAGTCTATAAACAGAGCACTGTGCTGCGAGGAGAAAATAGGTTTTAGGCCGTGTTAGGAGCCATAGCTTAGCAGGAAGCGGGCAGCAGCCTCTCACCTCGCCGAGCTGTCAAGACTCTGCTCCAGCATATCCATGAAGCTTTCCCGGTGTGTAAAAACGCCGATATTCAACGACACTGATTTACGGAGATGGAAGCGTTGATCACGGGGACAAACACACGGGTCATGTGAGGAAGACAGTCCAGGACACGTGAGGCAACGACCGGGCAAGGAGCTAAAATGGAGGCCGCTGCCGAGCAGGAGGGAGCCGTCTGCGTCTGTGCGTAAAGACAAGGAAAAAGCAGTCCGGGTGTTTACGCTGCTTCACGGTGGCGGCGGTGCTTCAGTCTGAGGTTTAGGATCATTAAAGTCTAACTGATTTCGTCCTGAATGTGTGGATGGAAGATTTATTTCCTTGTTTAAATTTCGTTGGAAATCGTTTTTGTCCTTGGGTTTCTTATTGTTGCTCCGCGGCGCACAGCTGCTGTTTATCCGCGCAAAGCTGCGGCAGCGACATGCGCTCAATAAGATCTGGAGTGGACTACTTACTGAGTGTGTTTTGTTACATGACGATATGTGTGCTTTTAACACAGTTTTTCATCGTCGGTAAACGGTTTCACATTGTGTAACCAAGCATTCACGTGACTCTTTGAGAGCTGAGCGTTTGGAGGTTAAAATAAGAAAATAATCGTGTCGAAGTTTGGTTAAATTTCACATTAAACTTGTTTTTACGTCCATTATTTGCCACAAGCTGTGGGGACAGTGTTGTTTACGTTCTCAGGCACATATTAAACAGCACAGCTCTTGTCTTACATCGCTTACACCGACAAATCAGCTCATTGGCACTTTTTTTTCAGGTCCTTCGCCCAGGTGACCACTGAGATCCAATACGGGTTTTCCCACAAACCACATGACAAAAACGGTCCACGTCGAGCCACAAATCGAAGCTCCACGATTACAACTGCTCGTAATTTATGGTTTTATGTCATGTTAGAGGGCGAGGGACTCTTTCAAGGCTAAGATCTGACACTGTGTGGAGTCATAGCACACTTACGAGCGGGTAATGTCGACTTTTAGACGCTCGTGTCATTTAAATCCGGGGAATTCAGCTGAGTGGCGATGCTGCTTCTGTCAAATAGACCCCCCCTCCTTCCCTTTCAGAATACAGTGAATGACCTGACCACGACTGAGATCAGAGCATCATCTCCCCGTTTTAATCATGTGTTAAGCACATAAAATAGTTATGAATTTAATTTAACTAACGTTAGAAATAAAAAAATATATTAACATTATTTGATTTTTTATTTATTTTTATGTTATTTATTTATTTTTTTGGTTTATTTTATTTTCTATTTATTTTTTATCTATTATTTATTTATTTACTTAATATATATATTATTATTTTTTATTTATTTTTTATTTGATTCTTCTTTTTTTCTCGCACTTTTCACAGTCTTCACAATTTTTCACCGTTCATTTTTTTATAACGTTCATCAGGTTCTGGAGATGTTTATTTGTACTTTTCACATTTCTAACAGTTATACTTTTAAAAATATTTGGTATTTTCTGCATTTTTTATCCCATTGAAATGAATGGAACGTTTTGCCTAAAACTGCTTTTTCTCTGACATTCTACAGATTCTGCGTAAATCCTTTTACAGACTTCATTTTGTGTTTAAATATCTTCACAAGAATTTCCACAGTTTATCTTGTATTCAAATTGTTGTCCTCTACAGTTTTTGAGACATTTTTTTTAACGTGAGACTGTGAAACAACTTAGATACACAGCAGACTAAAGGAAAAAATCACACTAACTTATAAGAAAACTTGACATAAATGCATTAACAATAAGCAGCCCACATAAATAATAACAGATCAATAAATAAATATTTTTTAAAATTATTTTTTAGGGGGTTTTACACAAACAAAGTCAGACCTCACAGAGCGTGACATCATCAGATAGACTGAGGGACCTACAGGTGAGTTCAAAGAAATCTCCTGGACAAGCTTCTACCTGCAAAGAGAAAGGCCAGTCTTTCTTTAATGTTAGCTCACTAAAGCTAGCATTATTCCAGCCTATTATTTCTAACTCAAACCAACCAGCCGTTTGTGTTTCTCTGTATGAGTCACAGACGCAGCCACGGCTGGATTAACCGCTTCAGAATGAATCTAAGCTGAGAACTTTGCACCTTAACAGCCGCTGCTTTTCTTTTCTCACGCACTTCCATGTACTCCTTTTCTTTTCTTTTATATTAGTATTTACTCAGTTCTGGTTATTCCTGTGGTTTTTTATCCATCATTGTATTACTTTATTCATTTTCAGTATCTACCTCTATCAGTTATGTATATATCTGTTTACACTTTTGTTTTAAACATACTTTCTTAAATTTATATTTCTTTATATTCATATTCTGAGTAAGGTTTAAGCTTCAAGTTAAATGAACACTTTAGGTTTTAGGTTTAAAATGTTATATTTTTGCAGTATATGTTAATTTGAATTGGACAAATAAAGTTTTTTTTAATTGAATTGAACTTGTATCCTTGAGAAGAGGGACGATCTATATTGTTTTTTATACTATTTACGGAGCAATGAAAACACACCGTAGGTGGTATTTCTAAGTCCTCGGTTATTTTTTTGTCAATTGCAGCAAAATAAATGCACAAGTGAAGGACTCACTAGATTAAAGCTGCATAAAAAATATTTTTCAAAAATAAATGTTAACCCAAATGAAAAAGGACTTCGGGGCCTTAGTCACATTCAGGTAACATTTTGGTTTGGATTTATCTAAAACACCTGGCCACCCTGTGCCTTTAAAACACTCTGATATATTTTGTTTAAATGCCTCACAGATAGGGGCTGCACGATTCTGGCAAAACTGTTTTGTTTTTTTGTTGTTTTTTTTTAATATTATTTTTTTTAAATCTTAGACTTGAGATGACAATTCTCTGGGATGATTTTTTCACCAAATGTTTATTGCACACATGAACTTTAAGAAAACAAAAAAAAAGAGCATCAGCCGCTGTAAATCTCACTCACTCTTTCTTCACTTAACTGCAGCCGGCAGCAGCAGGCTCATGTGTTGTAAGGACGCGTTACCATTGGTTAATGGAGAAGGCAGCAGTGGCGCTGCGTTTGGGGGACATTTGATTATAATGAAGGCCGTGAAATGAATGTACCTGTCTGAACGAGATCACCATCTTTTAACGATTCATCGTGCAGCTCATTTCAACACCTCACATTTTTGCTACGTGACAAACCACAACAGGAAACACTTTTAACGAACATTAAACGACGCCTTTTGCAACAGGAGCTCTTAAAAGGATTCAAGCTGATCCGGTCTTTCTAGTTATCACGTTTGACTCGGTGAAATAACTAAAAGTCGTTTGCTGGATTGGTACACCAGTGGGCAGTGGTTGGTGCTGGTGCCTCACACTCAGATGGTTCTTGGTTGGAATCCAGGCAGGTGTGTCTTGGTGTGGTGTTTGCATGCCTGTTGTCCCCGGCAACAGTGGGTCCCCGAGAGAGCGAGAGAGCGAGATGTTCGCACATAAACAAGCAACGGGATGCAGGAATCCCTCCACAAAACACCCACCACACCCTTTAAACAGGGACACACACACACACACACACACACACACACACACACACACACACACACACACACACACACACCAATTTATAATATATGCCCTGAAACGCCCCCCCATCATTCATTCATTTATTTATTTATTTATTTATTTATTTATTTATTTATTTATTTATCTAATTGTATTGTATTTAATTTCATTTAATTTTATTTATTTATTTAATTTTATTTATTTATTTTATTTAATTTATTTAATTTATTTATTTAATTGTACTGTATTTAATTTTATTTTGTTTAATTTTATTTTGTTTAATTTTATTTTGTTTAATTTTATTTTGTTTAATTTAATTTTATTTATTTATTTATTTATTTATTTATTTATTTATGGTAAAACAACAACAACAACAAGCACACGTTTCCTGATTTCCAGGGCCTAGAAGCTCATGAAACAAATGAATAAGCAGCCCTTAATATGCAGAGTCCGAAAAACCAGGGATGAACCCGTCCCACTTTTACAGCCCTGATAATGAGACTTCAGTATCGTCTGACACCAGTACTGATCTGATACTGCTATAAATTTAACATTTTCTGTTCCTTAACGTGAGGATGAGACGAGGAATGATGCTTGTTTTGATGGTTTGTTGCAACTTTCCCCGCTCATCCCTAAATGAAAAGTATGACTGGATGTCCACTCGGGGCTGCCGTACTTTTGCACATCTTAAATCATTCTCATTTGCTGTTTTCTCGCCTTTTTTTCTGGTTTGAATTGATCTCAGAAAGATCCTTACAAAAGTAGGAGAAGTAATCAGGAGGGAAAACCAAAGATAAATTCATCTGAGAGAAAAACTTTGGGCTCGATTTAAGGATTCAAAGAATCCCAAACGTCTTATATAACATGCTGATTTTATTTTCAAGGAGACGTAAAGAAGAGGCAGACAGCAGATTTGCTTAAAACAATCCATGTATCACATGGCATTGTGCCTCTATTTGACTAGAGGGTGAGTCATTCATTCAGACTGCACACCCATTACAGAGAGAGAGAGAGAGAGAGAGAGAGAGAGAGAGAGAGAGAGAGAGAGAGAGAGAGAGAGAGGAACAACCACCTACCAAGTGCCAAACTTGAGGCCAGCCTCTCTCCTCTCCTCCCATCTCATTCTTTCCTACATGGGCACTCAGATGGGTCTGCAGACAGCGCAGTAACAGTCTGAGCAGAGCTGGAGAACTGAGACGAACTCTCACATCCCAAGAAAAAAAGAGAAAGAAAAAAAAAGAAGAAAAACGAACAGAAAAGACGAGAAACATCCTCGGAGCTGAGTTTTTTCTCCACCTGACGAGCTTTAAAAAGGTAAATCTTAGTTTTGGACTTGGCATCTTTTGTGTACGGGGATTACTTTGATGCTTGGGTGGAGTCGATGACCACTCCCATGTCTTTTCATTGTTTATACGTGTCTTCTGTTTAATTCCACTGCACTCAAAGAGCTGGATTTTACTGGAAACTGTGTGTTACCATGAATTAAGTCGTTTTCTATTTTGATCCAGCTGCTGTAACTTTAACTTAAAACTGAGCTTTAACTGAAAGTTTTCAGACGTCTTTCATCAGTTTTTTTCTCATGTTTTAAAATGAAATCTTTTAATGAATGCTAATTTGATAACCGACAGCAGTGAAGTGCGATGGCGACGCCCAAAAACACTCCCCGTGGTGCAAACACCCCACTGTCCCCCAACCGGATCACCCGCCTCCAAGAGAAGGAGGACCTCTGCAACCTCAACGACCGGCTCGCCGTCTACATCGACAAGGTGCGCTCTCTAGAGGCGGAGAACGCCGGCCTGCGCTTGCGCATCACCGAATCGGAGACCGAAGTGACCCGGGAGCTGACGGGGCTGAAGGCGGCGTATGAGACGGAGCTGGCCGATGCCCGTCAGACTCTGGACTCGGTGGCCAAAGAGAGAGCGCGGCTGCAGCTGGAGCTGGGGAAGCTGAGGGAGGACTTCAAAGAGCTGAAAGCAAGGTGAGTGGTTCCACTTTAAAACTCAGTTTAATGGACTTCCCGTAGAGTTTATCGCAAGAGGAGGCAGAAAAAACTACAAAAAACACATATCTGACAAGGTAAGACTGGGGTTGTTTTAGGGGGGCCTGGGCACAACTGAGGCCCTGAATTTGTTAGGGTCACCCCTGGGAGTTTACAAACTCTGGTTTCTTAACAGTTTCAGTGAAACTTTACAACTTATCAAGACAATAACTGTGATTACATGAATTATATGAATTACCTGAAATGACTCATCTCTATTTGCACTAATGTTACATCACATGACGGTATCTGTTCTCACCCCATAGAGACGGCTTTCCTGAAGCAATTGTCTGCTTTTAAAGTCAAGGATTAAAGCGTGAAATCCAGGATTAACTGTAAACATCATGCTCAGACCTTCAATTAACTTCTGTTATTATGTAACTGTTCACTTCTTCAAAAGTTTTTTTAGGAAAAAAAAAGAAAAAGATCTGGTGATCATGAGATAAAAAAAAAAAAAAAAACCCGCCTGGAGGTGTTTGAATTCCCCTTTTTTTACCAAATCGTCCTCCGTTCAAAGACGCCCATTTTTCCATTAAGCCAGAGTGAGAG
This sequence comes from Labroides dimidiatus, assembly GCA_030710495.1. Lineage (NCBI taxonomy): Eukaryota > Metazoa > Chordata > Actinopteri > Labriformes > Labridae > Labroides > Labroides dimidiatus. Next base: position 28,917,951 of record CM061155.1, read on the forward strand.
TGTTTTGTAATTGCGGCGTTGATATGTAAAACATCTGAGCATGTGAACACACTTACTCATCAGCTCCTAACAGCAGATGCTGAAATAACTTGAGCTGCTCACGGGGAGCCACACCCTTTCTTCATCACACCCTCCTCCTCCTCGCTCAGTTTGACGTTCGTCTTCTTCCCATGCTGCCACATCCAGAGCCTGCACGATGACTAACTCTTTCCTTAGTTTCTCCTCCTTCACCAAAGTATTCATCGCTCACATAATACGTGGCAGTGTGTAGACTTCTCCTCTCTCCTCTCCTCTGTTATTTTTTTTTTCCATAAATACTGAGATGATGTGCGTTTGGCAAAGCCAAGCCGTTGCCATGGCGGCGGTAAGCCAAACATCAACGGCTGTGGCTTGTGGCTACCAGATCCATGAGTGTGGACATAGATTATTGTGGCCTATGAGTCATTTGCACCGAGGTCTTTCCCGTCTCTGGCTACATCCTCATTCAAATATAGCTCATACTTGTTTCATTAGACTGTAGAGGAAACTGTAGTAGTTCTGTTTCCATATGGTTCTCAGGTTACAGCGCGAAACAGATGTAACTCCTTCTGTAAACACATCCAGGAAAATTACACCCAAACATCTCAGACTCTTTGTGTCTTTGCAGGAACTCCAAGAAGGAGTCTGATTTGACTTCAGCGCAGCAGAGGCTCAAAGACCTGGAGGCTCTGCTCAACTCAAAGGATGCGTCCTTGACTACAGCTCTGGGAGAGAAGAGAAACCTGGAAGTGGAGAACAGGGACCTGAAGACGCAGGTCGCCAAGGTAAAAGCCGTCCCACGCACATGTTACAAGCATTCTGGAAACACATCTGGGGTTCATTTTTCCGTCATTGTGTTGTTTCCTCCATTACCTTCTGTGTTTCCCCCTCTTTGACTATGACACGTCAGTTCAGCATAAACCGAGACACAACCCTGAGTCTGTCCTGCTGGCTGCATGTTTCTGAGTTTTTCCAGTGGACGTCATATTTCAAGCACTTACATTATTACCTTCATAAAAGAAAAATCTTTGAAACAAATATTTTTACATGTTTGTGTGACTAAAAGGAAGGATTTTTTTTTGCTTACTTTCACATTAAAAAGGTTTCTTTACTTTAGTGCTGCATGTTTCTGGGTCTAGTTGTTAAAAATTTGGATTAGAGGCATCCAAATTTTGAGACACCAGTTTGGTTTACTGAATAATAGGGTACATTCTATTCTATTCTATTCTATTCTATTCTATTCTATTCTATTCTATTCTACATAGGTTCATGTAAGCTTCATATTCAGAGGTTAAAAAAAAACAAAACAAAAAAAAAAAAACAGCAGGGGCGTAACCACCAGGGTGGCTACCCCTGGGCTCTGGTTGGCCACCCTGCCCGGCCACCCCCAGCAGAGCCGTCAGTCAGTTTGCCTGCCTGAAGTTTCAAAACCTGAACCTCTATGACTATTAGAAGATGAACTATTTGGACAATAATTACATACAATGTATATTTTTTTGTGGTGAATAAATTAGATTAAATAAATTACCCTAGCACCATTTGTTTTTAAAAAAAAAATCTATTTATGGAATATGAAAAAAAGTTTAATTTTTAGTGTGCCACCTTTCTTGCTAAAAAAAAAAACGTGTGGATGATTTCATGAGTAGAAATATGACTTTCGCTGCCTGTAGTGGAATGATAATCCTCAAGGGGGTAGAAAACATTTTTTTTTTAAAATTTTTATAAACTTTTTTTAATGAAATTATTTATCATGTTAATGAGTTAGAGGTCTTTGAGGCTCTTGTATGAAATATGATACCTTTGACTGTTAAGGGTTAATTTCTTATACATAAATTTTAACGCATTATTTGTCTTTCATATTTTTAAAGTGCACTTCATGTAGACAGTTCAAAAACAAAAACAAAAAAAATTAAAAAGTCAAAGTATAAAGATCTTTGTGAATTTTTTTTTCTCGATTTTCTTTTTTAAATTGTTACCAAATACTAAATTATGATGCAGCTTTCTGCATGAGGATCACCCTTTTTTTTTCATACCTTTCAAATGTTTTGAAAAAGTGAATTTACATTATGTAATTTTAGCCTTGAGTCCTTCAGTTTATTTTTCAACCCCTCGTTTTTGAGATCTGATCCAGCCTGACAGCTCTAATCTGGTCAGAGTACTTTTGAATAACTGGGCCCGGCTGCAGTGAAACATTTACATAAATATTTTTACTGATATTCTGTCTGTAATATTGTTTCCTAGCTTGACACCAGCTCAAGCGATGCCAAAAAGCAGCTGCAGGATGAGATGCTGAGGAGGGTGGACGGAGAGAACCGCATCCAGACTCTCAAAGAGGAGCTGGAGTTTCAGAAGAACCTCCACTGTGAGGTCAGGAGCTCTCTCGCTTTGTCCACGTCGTCTTTTCTTCTGTAGCATGTTAAAGGAAATGAAAAGGACTCTGTTGGTAATGTTCTTACAGGAGCTGCGAGAGATAAAACGGCGCCATGAGTCTCGTATGGTGGAGCTGGACAACGGACACCAGCAGGATTTCGAGAGCAAGTTGGCCGAGGCCCTGGTGGAGATGCGTCACCAGCATGAACTACAGATCAAGATGTACAAGGATGAGATAGAAAAGACCTACAACAACAAGGTAGATTACAGCACCAGACACATTTAGCATGATCATTTCCAGCAGTTTGACCTTCTACCCTTCTGTTTCGTCTCGTCAGCTGGAAACTGCTCGTCAGTCGGCGGACAGGAGCAGCCACCTGGTTGGAGCGGCACATGAGGAGCTCCAGCAGACTCGAATCCGCCTGGAGTCAGTGTCCTCTCAGCTCAGCCAGCTGCAGAAACAGGTGATATGAAATGAGATGCAGATGACATTCAGGGTTATATGCGTAACGAGCTAAATGCTAAATTCATGCGACTTCCTGTCCACAAAACATAAACCTGTTTATATATTTATAAATTAGAATGAAAAATGTTTTTAGATTGGGTTGTCTGATTCATGTCGTCTGTCTCAACCAGCTGTCTGCCAGGGAGGCAAAGATCAGGGACCTGGAGGACGCCCTGTCCCGGGAGCGGGACTCCACACGCCGCCTGCTTGGTGAGAAAGACAGAGAAATGGCTGAGATGAGACAGCAGATGCAGCTGCAGCTGGATGAGTACCAGGAGCTCCTGGATGTGAAGCTGGCTCTGGATATGGAGATTTGTGCCTACAGGAAGCTGCTGGAAGGAGAGGAGCAGAGGTACGATAGCCTTCCAAACGTTTACATAGCGGCCATCTTGATTCTGGCAAAAATTAGAGTAAAAATTCTGTAAAATTAGAGTTAAATCAATCTACTTGAAGCATTAGCTGCTGTTATACAAGAGCTAGCCTTAGCCCTTAACCATTCCCCCCAAGCTACTATCACTGTTTGATAGTGTTAGCCTGGAGTTGGATGATTGCTAACATTTACATTCAAGTGTTACTAGCTAATGAGTAACAAAACAAACACATTAGAAGCTAGCAAAGGCACAAAACACATTTATACATGTCCATTACCTTAGCTAACATTATTGTTTTTGATGTTACACAAAATAAAAACAGCACAGCTCCTTTGCAGATGTTAGCTTATTAAAAGTTATCTTATGATATGGTTGAATGCTAACATTAGCTCCCAGCTTTTAGTAGCAAATGAGTATTTGAAACAAAGCAAACACATAAGCTAAGTCACAACAAGTATTAATACCCAACCATGACCTTAGCTATTAGCCATTAGCATTATTGTCTGATGGTGTTACGCAACCATAAAAAGAGCTGAACTTCTTTGCTGATGTTAGCATCTTAACAGTAATTGAAAGAATTGGATGAATGCTAGCATTTGCTCCTAGCTGTCTGTAGCTGATGGGTAACTTAAACCAAACAAATATCAAAATAGCTAAGTTGGGCATTACCCTCGCTAACATTACTGTTTGATAGTGTTAGACAACTATCAAAGGAGCACAACTTCTTAGCTAATGCTAGCTAATAAATAGTAAACCTAAGAATCCATGAAATGCTAACACTAAACGATGGGACTTACTTTAATTGCTAAGTCATTGCTAACTTATCATGTAGACACTTTTATAGCTCTGTTACTGTGATATTTAAAAAAGAAAAAGAAGAAGAGCTCAACTTTTTTGCTAATGGCTGTTAGCTTACTTACATGTTAGTTTAGTATTAATCAAATTCAAAGTTAAAATTAGCTAATGTGACTAAGCTAATGAATTAACGAAGCAACAAACTAGTTTGTGTTGATGCTAAGTCACAGCAGTTAGCATCATAAGCTCAAATATTTACTCTTAGTGTGTAATGTGAAGCGCTGACAAACTAATGTAAACTGAAAACTGTTGAATGCTAACATTAGCTGCTGTCTAACAGTGGTTAATAAATTTAACTTGACATTATGGTTGGTTAGTCCCCTCAACTCAACGTTTCCATTTTTTTCGCTGGTGCTGATCAGTTAAAGCGGTATTAAATATCATGTAATGGGTCTTCAGAAGATGGGATTTGTAAGACTGGAACATAGTAATGCGTCATTATAACAACTTCATTATTTCAGCTTCCGCCCAACGTCATTGGAAAATTACTGCTGTTTTTTCTTGATAGGGTGGACTGAGTCACGCAGCTTTTGTAGATTATTCCATCAGATATTAGCTTTTTCGGAAACAGCCTGTCACACTTTTTCCCCTTGGCTAAAAAACACCTTTTGTCTTCGCAGGCTGCGTCTCTCTCCCAGCCCCACGCCCGCTAAAGTGACAGGAAGTCACTCCTCTTCCTCAGGGGCTCACTCCCGATCAGTCCACTACACCAATCAGGGCTCTTCTGCCAAGAGACGCCGTGCAAACGATACTGACAGCGAGGCCTCGAGCTTTGCAGGCGGAGCCGTGGCCCGAACTCGCATCACCCAGCAGGCCTCAGCTAGCGGGCGTGTCACCGTGGACGAGGTGGACCTGGATGGAAAATACGTCAGGCTCAGCAACAAATCTGATGAGGTGGGAAGTTGAATGACAAGATTTCGAGAAAATATCTTCTGTTTGTTTGTTGAGGACTCTGAAAATCTAAAAGTTTATCCTTGCATCAGGATCAGAATTTGGGGAACTGGCAGGTGAAGCGGCAGGTTGGATCTGGTCCTTCCATCTTCTACAAGTTCCCGGTGAAATTCACCTTAAAGGCTGGACATCGGGTCACTGTAAGCAGCACCTTAACTCGGCTGAATCATTATTAAGACAACGATTATAAAAATAACCTCACCTGAATTTAATCTTTGCATGGTTTGCAGATCTGGGCTTCTGCTGCTGGTGGAACCCACAGTCCTCCTTCTGACCTGGTTTGGAAGACTCAGTCCTCTTGGGGCTCTGGAGATCTTTTCCAGACCACTCTGATCAGCGCCAGTGGAGAGGTATTTTAATTGTTGAAAAAACCCTCGTACTTTTAAAAATATTTGTCATTTTCCAAAGTTTTTTGGCCATTAAAACGAATGGAAATGATCTGTTACCATGGAAAACCACACGGCTAATGATGTCACAAAGGATAGAGGTGGTGATGTTGTAATGGACAGAGGGAAACCTGCTTGTTTACATTCAAATTCCATCACCATGGAAAACACATTGCTGATGATGTCATAAGGGGTTAGGGTTAGGGCTCAGCATTTCAACATTCAAGCATATGGTGCAAAGAAAGTTGTTAAAATGGTCTTGTTTTCAGGAAATGGCGATGAGGAAGGTGACCCGCACACAGTTTGATGAAGAAGATGATGACATGGTGAGAGCAACCACACTGTTGACAAATATATTGTATACCAGACCCCACCACAAAGAGATGCTTGAGGGTCTTTTGAGGCTCTTAATGTATCACTAGAGGTCTTTATAGTAAAGCCTCTGGTGTTAATCACCGTGTCCGTGCCTCAGCAGGTCGCTCACAGCACCTGTGGGGACAGCGAGTACAACCTGCGAAGCCGGACGGTGGTCTGCGGCTCCTGTGGACTTCCTTCAGACAAATCCACCAACTGTTCCGTGACCTCGGCCTCCCGCTCGTTCCGTAGCGGCGGACTTTCTGAGGGTCTCCTGCCGCAGTCTTACATCTTCAGCACCAGTACTCCTCGCAAGGTGATGAACACACACACACACACACACACAGGACACGTCACATCTTTTGAGCACACATTTTTATTTGTGTTCACCTCTATGATAACACCGTCTTTGCCCATCTTTTCTGGCAGACTGGAGGCAGACTGGAGAAATGTCCGATCATGTGAGCCTCTGGATCCCTGCTGAAACACATCATCTGTATTAGTTTTCAGTTACCTGCTCTTTAGTTACCAGTCGTAGTTTTTTAGTTAGTATCATATACTTCTGATCACCTTCCGGATACTGTACGCATTTAAACTTTGTACTGCTTTTTTATAATGTACATAGGCATGTTTTTGGAATATTTTCTTGGATTTAAAACACTCACTTTTTATTTACTCTTGTGATATTCTCAATCAGCAATACAATACTGACAAACACATGTAGAAGCAGCAGGGTTGCTGTAGATTATTTTAGCTGACGTATTTTAATAAAAACTTTTAATTGGAATATAATTTGTTTGAGGTTATAAAAGAAAATTTGCTCCAACATGTTTTTTACAAATCAATGTGTTTATTTTATGATATTAAAAAATAAATATGTTCTACAAAATCCTGTCAGTGTTTTTCCATTCAGTGGTACCAATGAGTACTTTCAGCTTTGCATTGGAAATCACATTAGCCACTTTAAACATATATTTGACTGAACGATCATGGCTGTTTACACCTATTTGCATGGATAGTCCTTTGTCCATCAAAAAGCTGAAGGACTGAAGTGTTTTGTTTTTTTTTCATCTAAAAAGCTTGATAAAATCTGACATCACCCTAACGATAATGTCAACTAATTAGACTTCATTATCAGGTCAGATACAGTACAATAAGTCAGTGTTTTTGGAGCGGCTAAAAACAACAACAACAACAAAACATAAAGGAAGATAAAGGCAGAAAACTTCTTGATAGAAAAAGTTCAACTGTAAGTCAACTCAAAATATAAATTAAACCAAGAACATTAGAGTTACAGTACAGCAGATTTAATAAAGATCCTATGACATAAAACACAGACAGCTGAAATCATTGTACTCAATACTGATTTCTTAGTACACTCAATGAATAAGTAGGGATTTTTTTGTACTTTTCTTTGGGTCAAGGGTTGGTAGCCCATCTTTAACGTAAGAATTTCTTCCCACATTAACAGTTTCTCATAGAATTATATCTTGATTTTTTAAATATTATTATCTTAGTATTGAGTCTTTTAAAAAAATAACAAAAAAATTCAGTATAATTATAATAATAATAATAATTATTGTTGTTGTTGTTTTTGTAATAATGTTGCCCTAATCCTATGTTCAGGGACAACAAATTTTTGGGACGTTTAATTTCGTACAACTTGCCCTCACCAATATTGCCTTCATTTCAGAATAAGAATAAAGATCGGCAATCGGTTAAGACGGCAATACTTAACCTGCGATTTTGTGAAACTATTTTCACATTCATTCTTTTCTTTTTTCAATGAAGACATATTAATAAAGATATCGCAACCGAGCCCCTTTTTAACAGTCCTTGTGTTGACAGTGTTTAATTTTAGACTTTTATTTTGAAGTCAGACTCTTGGTAATGATTTCAAACCCGGAAGTGAAGTGGATGGGGTGACCCCGCTGGTCTTCCAGTGTTGTGCAGCAGTGTTCCACACCTGAAACCAGCCCATGAAAAAGCTGTAAGTTGTCCCTGCATCGTTTTAAAGAAAAAACGTGCGTGTGAAGTTGTTTTCAAGAGAGTTCCGTTAAAGTTTGGAGAGTTTTTAGTAAAACTTCTTCCGCTGTCGAGCTCAAAGCAGACGTTCAAGGTTTGCTAACAAGTCACAACAATCACACTCTGGAGGTCTGTTTGCTGAATCATCCTTCAACCTGTGCGACTTATTTCAAAACTATTGTTTATAACCTGTATGTACATAAACCTCTTTCATTTACTTATACACTGAACACTACCTGCCACAATTACAAAGGATTAAACAGAGTTAGCGAGCAGCCCTGGAGCTGAAGACGTTAAGGTAAATTAAAAAGACGCAATTAATTCAGTTTATTCCGTTACATGGGTCTGATCGGAACAGACGGCTTCTTAACTTCTCTTAATCATTTAGAAATCTTAATATTTTGTATTTGAATATCTTGTTTTTGTTTTGTGTCTTTTTGTAACGCTGTTAGTGTTTTGATGCTCTGATTTTAGCTGTAAAGCACTTTGATTTTACAAATATAATTTGTTTTTATTTTTAAAAACATGTCTTTCCTTAATTGCATTTAGTAAAGATTATACCGGTGGAGCATGCGCAGAAAAAAAACACGTAAAATATAAGAACGAAAAGTTATAATATATTTTGGCTGGTTCCGTCGACTGTGAGTTCAAAGTATTACAAAATAAATAATTTGTTGTTTTTTTATGTATTCATTTTGTGTCTTAAGATTTTGAGATGCATTAAGCTCCTGTTCAAATTATTAATTGGTTGATGTAGCCAAGCTGTTAAAAATCAGCGGAAATTTTTAAGACCAAATTTTCGGCTTTTTTTTTTTTTTTCAGAAATATCCTAATTTTTTTATTGACTGACAGCTTTGTTTTATAGACATTGATTTTTTTGTTGTTGCATAAAACAGTGATTTTCCTGGAATGTGCACACCTTTGCAGAAGAATCCAACAACAAACATTTGGACCCCCCCGAAAAAATCAACCAATTGGGTGTTTTCCAACAAAAAATTATGATGCATGCATTTTGAGAATTTTTGGGACACAAAAATAATCAACCATGAAGAAAATGAGTGAAAATTGATAATTAATTTTGCATGGTTTTATGTATTTATTTTTTTTAAGTGTTGAAAAATTCTGTCAGTTGGAATCAATGGGAAAATCAGACCTGTAGGAAGTGACTTTGTCATCTTTGTGTCCTCTCTACCTGTAAACAAGTTGAGCAGGAGATGAGAGCACGGCAGAGTTTGATACCAGTCCTCGTCAGCTGTATGAGTTCTGTTCACAGCCTGCAGGTGGAAGCGCGAGCAAAAGAAACATCCAAAGAAGTAGTGAAAGCGCTGCAGCGGCTGTAGGAGGCAGCAGAGTCATCGGAATGAGCTGCAGAGCTCCAAGTCAATCAGCACTTGATGCTTCATATTGAAAGTTTTTGTCTTGGCTCTACAGCCTTTATTTATTTCAGAGGAGATTCTTTTTTTATCTTGTTTCCAGGAGTTTGGATCCCTCTGGATGTTGAGTGTGCGGGCTCTGTTTGGGATCGGCTTCCTGGTGACCTCGAGGGCAGCAGCGGCTCTCGCTCAGACGGGGACATGCCCGCTGTCCGCTGCAGCTAACAACTACAAGAAGGACTGTTTGAGTAGCAGAGCAGCATCCACCATGGCTCAGACGATCAAATATCTGGGGTGAGGTTTGAATCTTGTACACAGTAAAAACACTCAGCGTATGTGTGTGTGTGTGTGTGTGTGTGTGTAGACTGACCTGTAGATGCTCCACAGACAGGAGGAGGCGCAGCACATCGATGAGGAGCTCTTCAGTGAGTACAGCTTCAGCGTGGATCAGCTGATGGAGCTGGCTGGACTCAGCTGTGCCACGGCCATCACCAGGGTGAGATGTGGGACGGAGAGGGCGCTCGTATATTACGATAAAAAGGTCAGGATTTCACTCGCTGAGCGTCGACGTGGAGCTGAAACTATAAGTGCTTCACAGGCGGCTGGATTTCTCTTCGTGGAGCTGCGCTAACAGGAAATCCGCTGTTGAATGGAGACTCCACTGATTCGTCTTAAACAGATTACCATCCACAGAGAGGGATACCAAGATTACTTCATCCTAATTCAATTCCTCCACAGAGGAAACCCTCTAGTCTTTCTCTCAGACACATCAGACACGTTGAGCTCTGTATGTAACTGAATTAGAGAGATCGCTCCTGTCTTCTCTTCGTGCAGGCGTATCCGCTCACTTCTCTGGTGAAGACCAGACCTTCTCTGCTGGTGATCTGTGGCCCGGGTAACAACGGTGGTGATGGCCTGGTCTGTGCTCGACATCTCAAACTCTTTGTAAGTGTCCTTTCCAGTATTTTAAACATAGATCTAAAGTACCACAGAAGTGATGGAGTTTGGTCCCAGTGGCCCTTGTGACCTAAAGCCAACAGTCTCTACAGCTTGTTTACAGCACGCATTTTTTGGCATTTGTTTTGACCAAAACCAGGACAGGTCCCCAAATTACCAACCTTAGTAGGGGGCGTGTAAGCCGGACGCTGATAGCCGAGTCAGCTATGTAATAGTGTGACGACATAGCAGCGCAATAAATCCAATGAAGAAGAAAAACGTGACACAGTAAACTGCTTCGTGACGCCAATTTCCAAACAAAAAGGAGGGTTACCCCTCTGTTGGGGTGCTAGACATACTGATAGGATCCCAGAAGGTGGAGCTAGAAACATAGCAGTCTGTTGATTGGTCAAAAGAACATGAAGAGAACTTCCTTTTTGTTCGGAAATTGGCGTCACGAAACAGTTTACTGTGTCACGTTTTACTTCTTCATTGGATTTATTGTGCTGACTCAGCTATCGGCGTCCGGCTTACACGCCGCTTACCAAGAAGGGCACGGTTAGCTGTGGAAACACAACCAGGATCAGACTTTACCAATCCGACCTGTACCAAACTGTCCTGATCCACACTGGACCGCTTAGTTGGATTACTGTAACACACTTTATCAGTTGGTGCAAACTGCAGCCGCTCGCCTCCTAACTGGAGTATGTGAGAGGGAGCATCCTGGCCTCCCTCCACTGGCTGTTTGTGCACTTTAGAGTCCATTTTAAGATTCTTTTATCTGTTTTTTAAATCTTTAAATCTCACTTTCTGCTTTTAAAACTTGTCTTAAAACCCATTTTTATTCTTTTTTGGTTTTTAACCCCGTATTGAACTCTGCTCCTGTTTTAAATTTCTATGGTTTGTTTTTAGTCGTCGTTATTAATTTACTTTCAAAAACAATGAAACAATTATTTTATTCACTTGAATGCCTTTGTCCTTTTAAGTAAAGCACTTTGTCTCAGCTGTTTGTTTTTACAGTCAGGTTTAGTACCAAAGCAGGATGATCAGACTAAAGTGTTGTTTCGTCTCCCAGGGTTACGAGCCCACCATCCTTTACCCAAAGAGGCCAAACAAACCTCTGTTCCAGGGTCTGACGACGCAGTGCCAAAAGATGGAGATCCCCTTCCTCACTGAGATGCCTGAGGTTTGGTATTCATGAATCATTTAGTAGATTTAATGACAGTGTTGGAAAAAAAAAAGCCGCCCTCCTCTGCTGGCTGCGTTTCATTCTCACCGTATGAACGCTGCACTTCCGAAATGAGGCTGCAGCTGGATTTGATCAACTCGTCATCGTCCCTGTGGGAGGGAAATATGTTTTTATTGACACCAAACATTTCCCTTCCAGGCTGTGATGATTGATGAGGCGTACAACCTGGTGATAGACGCCATCTTCGGCTTCAGCTTTAAGGGGGCCGTTCGAGAGCCTTTCGGAGCCATCCTAGACGCGTTGAAGAAGACGACCGTCCCCGTCGCCAGCATCGACATCCCCTCAGGTCAGACCTCACACCTTGAGTGCGTTTCCTTAAATAAAATAAGCGCTTCTGATCATGTTTGTGAATATTAATCTTTTGCAAAATGCTGACTCACAGACTGTGACGCAGCTGGATTGTGACTTTTCCCCCTTGTTGGTTTGATCAGGCTGGGATGTGGAGCAGGGAAGTGCAGACGGTCTGCAGCCCGACATGCTCATCTCTCTCACCGCTCCCAAGAAGTCCGCCTCCTTGTTCAGAGGACGATACCACTTCCTGGGAGGGCGGTTTGTGCCCCCGGGTCTGGAGAAGAAGTATGAGCTCAACCTGCCTCAGTACCCCGGCACGGACTGTGTGCTACAGTTGTAGAGGCTTGGCTTTAAAGGAACAATTCAACAATTTTCAATCACATTTTTTTCCCTGATATAAAGACAAGAAGATCAATACCACTGTCATGTCTCTAAAAATTCCCCAACAGGAGCCTAGCTTAGCATAAAGACTGTACACAGGTATGAACAGCTAACAAGGCCAGGTTTAAAGTTTTTTTTTCTTAATTGAAACAAAAACATCTCCACAGCCTCACAAGAAAACAAATAACGTATTATACCTTTAAAGAGATGGTATCATGTAATTTTTTTCAGACTTTAAAGTTTGTCTGATAGCTTTGAAGTAACTTTACATGATTTTCAACTCAATTTTTTTTATTTTTTTATTTTATTCCTTGAAAAACCTCCAAAACCAGGCTACTGTCTCTTTAAGAAATGTCAAAGCACTTTGGACGCATGCAGCATTCTGGAACCTTCCTGCACTGTTTCTATGCAAAAAAGGAGGGATTCTTCCCACTTTCACAACTACAGTTTAGCCCTTTTAAGGAGATCCGACAACTTGTGATGTCACAGTTTGAGTGAATCTCTTCCACATCTCATATGAATCTCATGTGATTTTTTTTTTTTTTAAAGGGCGTCAAAAACTTTGCCCACGTTCAGTAGTTGCACCCAACAATCTAACGTAATATTTCTTTGTAAATATATGAAAAAAAGTACGATACCCTCTCTTTAAGTTTAAGAGCGTGATTGGTTTCCATTGAGTGAGAATGACGGTGGGTGTGATCTTCAATCAAATAAAGAAATAAATTCAACCTGAGGTTTTCATCGTTTTATGTTATTCTCTGCGTAGCGACAGCCATCACTTTTTCCTCACTCGTTGTTTCTTTTGGACGACCAAAAAAAAAAAAAAAAAGGCTCCTCTGTGTACTTTTACAGTTTTTATTGGTACAGATTTTATTGAATGTACAGCTAATAACTGGAAAGACAGTCTATCATTGTTCATTACATTCTATTTAGAAACTTTAGCATACATGTGGTGTGTCTCTGTATTTATACATTAAGTGATGGTGATGTAGTAAAAAGCTTTCTTTAACAATCAGCCTCGTGTACAACAGACTCCCGTTGTACCAAGAACGTGTTATGTACATATGCGACTACATAGACTTAAAGAAATACTGTATGTACAGTATATGCTTTGACATGTGGCTCATTAATGCATAATGGGTTTCTCATGTGAGTGCAGAACATGCTTTTGCGCTGCGTACTATATACAGTGCTGGTACCATGCTCTCTTTGTATGTCATATCCATTAGTGATCTATGTGGGGGGAAAAGGTAAAATAGAGACTCGAGATGCAAAAGGAGTTTCCACCCCATACTTGTCTTCATGCAGGTCAGAGATTGGAAGGATGTTTTCACTCTGCAGAGGAAGCCTGAAGAGGAAAAAAACAAAGATTAACGGCTCGAATGGACGATTTACAAAACAAACACACAAGAGAATCCAGCCTTACAAGTAAACGCTAAAAAAATCGAAATGCAGGTCGACCACGGTGATCACTTCTTCTTCATCAAACACTTGCTGCATAAATTTGTTGCTACAGTGATTAAGCTATGGACTCCCACACAAAGAACAAAGGATGAACAGAAAGGTCTCTGTTGCAAAATTTCTCCCTGAATAAAAAAAAATAAGAAAAAAAAATGCAATAGTTTCGGTCCGCTCTAGAGATTGTAGCTAATTTTGGGCAAAAGTTTGGGTAAAATTTCCCTAAAAACAAACAAAAAAATAGCTTAATGTATGACAGCTTCTCGAGAAATGAGTCCAAACAAATAGTCTGACATATTCAGCTAATTAGCTTAGCTTAGCATTAATATTTGAAACAACAGAACCACTTGCTTAATGGTAACGCCAAACACTGTTAACGCCAAACGTATCGTGTTGGATATGTGAGTTTCAAAGACCTCTGTCTCAACAAAATGATAAATATTTTCCTCCAAAACCTGTTAAAAATTTTTTATAAAATTTTTCTACCGCCCTGAGGATGATCATTACACTACAAGTTGCATTTTGACACTTTTCAAAATGGCTGCTCTCATGAAATCAAAAAACTTAAAAATAATTATTTTCTGTATAAAACCAGCCAATTTATCAAAAGTGATACAAAAAAATGTATCATAGTTAAAATGATTGAGAATTTTTTTTTTTGACTTTGTTAAAGGGTTTTATAAACATCTCATTTCATAAAAAAACAGAATTTTCTGTTTATTTTTTGACAGGTCAGGCTTTAAAAGTTTAAAATTGAACTTGGCTTTGGCATTCCACATACACACATGGAAGGGCAGGAAGCTCCCAGAGCATTTTTACTTCCTGCATGCAATAACTAATTATTCTAATAAAAGTGCTCCTGGATGAAATAATAGTCTTGTAAAGCGGGGTACACACATCAGGATTTTGTAAACATAAAGAGATGTTTTATCTGTTAGAGAGCCCACACATGAAGATCTTAAATCAGGCATTGAACAGTTTTGATTGTACGCCGATAATCTCATCACAGCTCACCACACACAGAACCATTCTGTCCCACCAACGATCTAGAATCTAATCCTCCAAGACAGAAATCTCACGTGACCAAACGTGATCAAACGAAAACATAAACGCAACTAAACGCAACATGGAAGAGGGAATGATGGTGGTCTCTGGACAATTTTAACCAAAAAAAGAAAACACTGTGGGAAAAAAATCCTGGAGAGGGCGGGAACACAGACTTTCCTCACAAACTTTCCATGTCAGCTCAGTCATGCCTGATTTGTTTACATCTGCTTCCTCGTTCCTCAGCCAGCTTGCCTCCTGATTGGCTACATTCCATTCTATGTCACAACTCACAGAGTCATGACTCGGGAGTCGTCGGCTTTCCCCACACACATGAAGATTTTTGGTGGTAAATATTGAACAAGTTTATTTTTTCACAGCTGATTATCAGGACAAATTCACTGATAATCTGATAGGATAATCTGATAAAACAGATTATCCTATCAGATTCCTTGGACAGGAAGGAGGAAAATCGGGACAAAAACAATCGTAAAATCAATCAATAAAAAATATTCATTTTGTGTGTACCCCGCCTTAAGTCGACACAGACTACAAATGATAAAAAAAAGTAAAACATTCAGTCCACATTGGCAAATTAAATTGTAAAAATGAGACAAAAACAAAACTGATTTTTACAGTTACATTATGACCTTCATTGATGATTTACTGATGATGAAGCTTACAAGCATTTTCACACCATAGAAGGTCCCAAGACCCCAACCTACCTGTGCTATTCTCCGACCTGCACTCCTGCACAGTTGTCTTTACTTTCCGAGGCTATCGCTAGATATTCAGCATTTCTAGAAAGAAAAAAAGAGAAAAACACACCCTCAGTGGCTGACAGGACGCCTTCACTCCGTAAAAAATGAAATTGGTGATTAAATGTCAAAACAAAACAGCTGTGGTAGTATGACAGGTCTTTGTTCCTTATTTTGACTTACAGGAGGGAGGTTTTGGTTTTGGATTTGGTTTTGGTTTTTACTACGGAGGAGGATGAGACAGGACGAAAACATGACAAGTAGAGAACAAGGAGCGTGAGAGGATAGACAAACACAGAGTGAGAACACACAGATATAATGGAAACTTCGGCAGTCTTAAAAACAAATCCGTAGGAGGACAGGTAAAGAGAAGAGAAATAAAAACCAAGAAGAGAGTGTGCGTTAAAAATGAAAGGTGTGTGACTTCTGCAAGTTGGACATGAATAAAATATGGATGTATTCATGGCGAAATACACACTTTGTTGAGCTATTTTCACACTACGTATTGTTCAAACCTTTTGGAAGAAGGTAAGTTAGTTTGTCAAGTACAGGTTGAGAAGAACCAGCAAATTTAGACAGTGTGAAAATATTGGTCGGAGAAGCTTGGTGACGAAGGGGCTACAACAGTAGCTGCCAAGCTAACAAGCTAGCCAACCAACCAGCCATTTAAGCGCTAGTGCTAGGCAGTCACACCAGCTCACCAAGCTTCTTCCTGTTTTACTTTCATTAATTCATTTATTCAACCAAGCTTTTGTTGTTTTTTTTATTCAGTGAAGGGTTAGCGAAAGTTAAATAAGGAAGAACTCCAAGCCTACGTAACGGCTAACTGTCAGTTAGCTTGATAGCTTCCCTGCTAACCAAACACTGAAAGCCAACACGATCAAGAGACAAGACTCGGATCATTCACCGCTGTCCGTAAACCACGCAGGCAGCAGACTGAGGTCGCTTCAGGAAAGCTAAGCTTCAGAATGTATTAGCATTAGCATTAGCTTCCTTCTGTTTTTGAATGGATGTATCCGCTCTGGAGGAGGCATTGCAAACTAGGTGTAGTAACTAACAATAAAAGATGCTCAGAGACGTGCACAGAGTGTATCCTGGAGTTGAAATAATAAGGAGGTAGCCCCTAAGCCCAGCCCCCCCAGCCTGTACTCTTTGTAATGACCAGCAGGGGGCGACTCCACTGACATCAGACGCAATGATATGGATGAGAAAATGATCCTGCTTCTTTGTGGTTATCGTAATAAGTTTGTTCTCCTAGATTTAGAAATAAAACTTAAGATCAGATACGACTGAAACGACCGTGTTTAAAATTGTCACTGAATTATTGATCATTTTTGGAACTTGGCAAAGACCTGTAAGAAGATTTCTACACACCTACGAGCTAACAGACACGTTTGTTTGTTAGCATAAATGCTGACAAAAAAGTAAAGAAGAAAATTTTAGTTAAGAGCAGTTAAATGTTGAATCTTTCCGAAACTGGCTCAGTTTTTAGCGTACTATAAATACTCCAATAATAAAATGATATGATTCTTTTTAAATATATTTTTTGCCTTGTATCTGTTGGTATATCTTGGTTCGATTCTTCCAAAGTGTCTGCATTTCAGAGCTGAAAAACGTGGTATTGTTCTGATCTTGACCACTAACTGTTGGTCACTCCAAAAACGTTCTTATCCATAATAAAAAGCTAATCCATCCACGTAAAGCTAATGCACTGCTTCCCTTCAACATCACCGACAGAGTTGAAGGTTCCACATGCCTCGAGCATCGCGAGCATGCAGGTGTGTTCGACTCAAAGATTCTTACGCTGCTTCTCGTAACGCTTCTTCCCCAGCTGCTGCGATCTTCCTGTAGCAGTATATCATCTCTATGAGGAGCCAGACCTGAAGGCCAATGATGGACACGTACATCATGACCTCAGACACGATGGAGGCTGTTCCTCTGGTGGCTGCACACAGGAAAACACAGGCGTTAATTGAGGACAGCTGCTTTTGCTGCTTTCCTGTCCCTGAGTCCCTCACTGGGTCTGTTCCCCTCAGTCACATGGTGGATTCTCTCAATGCTGCACCTGTTCTGGTCTATGGATCTGTTGCTCTCACTGTGTCAGACTGTTCGATTTTTCCAGATATTTGAATGTCTTAGAACTACGGTTGAAAAATTTCAGGAACTCTCAAAGTTGGAAACTTTCCATGGGAATTTTGCAAACAGACCTAATACAGTTTTTTTTAAAAATCAAGAAAAAAAATTCCTGGAAAGTTTTAGAAAAATTCATTTAAGTCGACAGCAGCTAAACCCTAACATTCCCAGAAAATTCCTGAGCTAAAATTCCCATGGAAATTTTCTGGAATTTTCTGGGAATTTATTTTAACTGCATTTACCTGGTCATACACATGTATTAATAATAAACATTTTGGTTTGTTATGAGCTGACATGCATGCAAACATGTCTGATGTTTTTTTTAAAAATCAAGTTGATAACAAGAAAAAAATTCTCCAATTTCCAGGACAAAATTTCCTGGGATGTTTTAAAAAAAATTGTGCAAGTTGACGGCACCAAAACCCTGAAAATTTCTAATATTCCCGAGCTAAATTTCCCATGGAAATTTTAAGACACTTTCCTAAAATTTTATGGAATTTTTTCCTCCTATATGCAGCCCTTATTCCAATGGAAATTTTCAGGAAACTTTCCTAAAATTTACTGGGAGTTTTCCACCCTTTTGCTACCCTAGTCATAACTTAACTTCCTATAGCCGTATCTTCCACATATTATAAACATAAGAGTTATAAAGGCCTAAAAAATTCTCAAATTTCTGAGACAAAATTTCCTGTTTTAGAAAAATTTGTGTAAGTTGAAGGCAGCAAAACCCTGAAAATTTCTAATATTCCCGAGCTAAAATTCCCATGGAAATTTTTAGGACACTTTCCTAAAATCTAATGGAATTTTTCCTCCAATTTGCAGCCCTTATTCCAATGGAAATTTTCAGGAAACTTTCCTAAAATTTACCGGGAGTTTTCCACCCTTTTGCTACCCTAGTCATAACTTAACTTCCTATAGCCGTATCTTCCACATATTATAAACATAAGAGTTATAAAGGCCTAAAAAATTCTCAAATTTCTGAGACAAAATTTCCTGGGATGTTTTAGAAAAATTCGTGTAAGTTGACAGCAGCAAAACCCTGAAAATTTCTAATATTCCTGAGCTAAAATTCCAATGGAAATTTTCAGGAAACTTTCCTAAAATTTACCGGGAATTTTCCACCCTTTTGCTACCCTAGTCATAACTTAACTTCCTACAGCCATATCTTCTACATGTTATAAACATAAGAGTTACAAAGGCCTAAAAAATTCTCAAATTTATGAGACAAAATTTCCTGGGATGTTTTAGAAAAATTCGTGTAAGTTGACAGCAGCAAAACCCTGAAAATTTCTAATATTCCTGAGCTAAAATTCCAATGGAAATTTTCAGGAAACTTTCCTAAAATTTACCGGGAATTTTCCAACCTTTTGCTACCCTTGTCATAACTTAACTTCCTACAGCCGTATCTTCCACATGTTATAAACATAAGAGTTATAAAGGCCTAAAAAATTCTCAAATTTCTGAGACAAAATTTCCTGGGATGTTTTAGAAAAATTTGTGTAAGTTGAAGGCAGCAAAACCCTGAAAATTTCTAATATTCCCGAGCTAAAATTCCCATGGAAATTTTTAGGACACTTTCCTAAAATCTAATGGAATTTTTCCTCCAATTTGCAGCCCTTATTCCAATGGAAATTTTCAGGAAACTTTCCTAAAATTTACCGGGAGTTTTCCACCCTTTTGCTACCCTAGTCATAACTTAACTTCCTACAGCCGTATCTTCCACATGTTATAAACATAAGAGTTATAAAGGCCTAAAAAATTCTCAAATTTCTGAGACAAAATTTCCTGGGATGTTTTAGAAAAATTTGTGTAAGTTGAAGGCAGCAAAACCCTGAAAATTTCTAATATTCCCGAGCTAAAATTCCCATGGAAATTTTTAGGACACTTTCCTAAAATCTAATGGAATTTTTCCTCCAATTTGCAGCCCTTATTCCAATGGAAATTTTCAGGAAACTTTCCTAAAATTTACCGGGAGTTTTCCACCCTTTTGCTACCCTAGTCATAACTTAACTTCCTATAGCCGTATCTTCCACATATTATAAACATAAGAGTTATAAAGGCCTAAAAAATTCTCAAATTTCTGAGACAAAATTTCCTGTTTTAGAAAAATTTGTGTAAGTTGAAGGCAGCAAAACCCTGAAAATTTCTAATATTCCCGAGCTAAAATTCCCATGGAAATTTTTAGGACACTTTCCTAAAATCTAATGGAATTTTTCCTCCAATTTGCAGCCCTTATTCCAATGGAAATTTTCAGGAAACTTTCCTAAAATTTACCGGGAGTTTTCCACCCTTTTGCTACCCTAGTCATAACTTAACTTCCTATAGCCGTATCTTCCACATATTATAAACATAAGAGTTATAAAGGCCTAAAAAATTCTCAAATTTCTGAGACAAAATTTCCTGGGATGTTTTAGAAAAATTCGTGTAAGTTGACAGCAGCAAAACCCTGAAAATTTCTAATATTCCTGAGCTAAAATTCCAATGGAAATTTTCAGGAAACTTTCCTAAAATTTACCGGGAATTTTCCACCCTTTTGCTACCCTAGTCATAACTTAACTTCCTACAGCCATATCTTCTACATGTTATAAACATAAGAGTTACAAAGGCCTAAAAAATTCTCAAATTTATGAGACAAAATTTCCTGGGATGTTTTAGAAAAATTCGTGTAAGTTGACAGCAGCAAAACCCTGAAAATTTCTAATATTCCTGAGCTAAAATTCCAATGGAAATTTTCAGGAAACTTTCCTAAAATTTACCGGGAATTTTCCAACCTTTTGCTACCCTTGTCATAACTTAACTTCCTACAGCCGTATCTTCCACATGTTATAAACATAAGAGTTATAAAGGCCTAAAAAATTCTCAAATTTCTGAGACAAAATTTCCTGGGATGTTTTAGAAAAATTTGTGTAAGTTGAAGGCAGCAAAACCCTGAAAATTTTGAAATTTCCACGGAAATTTTTAGGACACTTTCCTAAAATTTAATGGAATTTTTCCTCCCATTTGCAGCCCTTATTCCAATGGAAATTTTTTAGATAACTTTCCTGAATTTTACCGGGAATTTTCCACCCTTTGCTACCCTTGTCATAACTTATCTTCCACATATTATAAACATAAGAGTTTTAAAGGCCTCCAGCGGCTCTCAGCTCACCTTTAGCCACCACGCTGAGGTGGACCACCTTGCTGACCACGGTGTTGTACTCGTAGGAAGTGTAGAAGAGGATGCGGTTGAAAAAACACTGGTAGGTTCCCGAGTCGTTGAAGGTGACGTTGAGCAGATATATGGATGCATCCTGGATGTCGTTGCTCCTCTTACTTCCGTTCCAATCCACGCGGTCCATGAAGTGCTCATGTTCGATGGTGGGGCCGTCTTCGTTGTAGGTGTAGATCTGGTGCCACAAAGACATCGGTCAGATGAAACAAGATGAAACAATTTGTCCTGTTTTTTAAATAAAGCTTGAATTCATTGATGGGGTCGTTGGTTGCTGGCGAATGACCTTGAGTGACCCTGAGGCACACATGCTCAGCATGAATTGATTGTCATTCTCTCCTTTGCTAACACCTCACCCACACACACACACAGAGGACTGATATCGTCTTACTTTGCTGCTACATCCTACAGATAAACACACTCCTGTGTGCGTTACGTAACTTTTTGACCGATATTTTCAGAGCAACAAAAAGTAGAACCAACAGATTCAACGCTTGGACGACTGGAAACTTGTCACAAATTTTACTCTGTCGGAGTTTTTCCCAACTCGTCCCTCCTTTCTTCCTCGAAACTATCAAACCCAGCGTCTCTCTGGTCCTTTCTCACAATGAGGCCCCTGTTTCCCCCACCCACACACACACACACACACACACACACACACACATCTGGTATTTGATTTCTGATACAGTTGTAATAAAATGTCTCCCAGCTGCATCGTTGCAACATCCACTTCCAGAAGATCCAAACACGAGGTCAGCATGTATTATCTCTGGAGCTGCAATGATCTCTGCGGCGTAAAATATCACTATTGATTCCTGCTGAACCTCACAGTGGCCTGAGCGCTGGCTGCTATTGTGTAATCCAGAGTGTGTGTGTGTGTGTGTGTTTGTGTGTAATGGAGAGATGGAGGGGAAGTGAGCACGGCTGTGCCTCTTTAAGCATGCATACATTAATAATCTGTGTCTTGAGGAATGTGGCTTCAGACAAGTTTGATTTTCAGGATGCTTTTAAAGCACTGCGCCGTCCTGCGCTGCGTCAGAAACACTTCCTGCTGGAAGAACTCTCCGGCTCTCGTACTCACATGAACAAAGTCGGCCTCTCCTTTGGGCCTGAAGTACCACTCGACCGTGGCGGCTCCATCCACCTCACTCCTCCTCTTGCAGGAGATGCAGCCCAGTTTGAAGCCCGCTCCTGCTACCGCCTCTGTGTCAGAGTCCACCTCAGCACACGCCCCGTGACACTGGTACACTGTTTACACACAGAGACAAGCAGTCATTACTCTGTGTTTACATAATGGAGCAGCAAATTATGATGTACGTTAAACTCACCCAACAGGCTGCAGAGGAGAGACAGGAGCAGGAGGTGTGCTGATGCTGCCGCCATGGTAACGATTGTTGGAGCAGCTGTTTGATTCGAGGAGTCTCCAAAAGTCCAAACTTTTTTACGCTATCCCAAAGAAGGAGCTTGGATCGACAACAACCGGAAACTGAGCACCTCCGAGTTTGTGAGGGTTAACGTTTACAGTTTTTTATCTCCTAAGCGGTGGATTCTCAAAGCTGTGCACCGATACAGTACTGCCAAACATGTGTTTGCAGCAAGACATAAATGAAGTGCAAAACGTATCCGCCTACAAGCCTTCTTCTTCTTCTCTTTTTTTTTTTTTTTTTTCACCCCCAGAAATATGTGGATGATGTCCCAACAGTGAGACCACTGTTACCGTCTCCAATCTTTGGCACAAGCCAGCAACAGTTTCCTGTTGTTCACAGGATTTATTGCCAGAGATTATTGCTGCTTTGGAGACGACCCCTGCCTTTATATTTGTTCAGCTAATGCAGCCAAGTGATGGGCTTTGTTGATTTTTAATTATGGAGGAGCACATGGAAAAAAAACAAAAAACAAACCCAGACACCAGGTTGACTCACAGTGTTCCCCAAAGCAACACCCTGAGATTATGATTGTTTAGTTTTTGTGTTGTTGTTTTTTTTTTCCTGAGGATCCTAATGTGAGATGCACAGATCAGTCAGAGGCCACATGCTCAGCTCCTCTATGTTGGCAGATAAAGACAGCACAGGAGCACAAAGGAAAGCTTAGGATATTTTTTTGATTATGTGCAACATGGAAGCTACAGACTGAGCGTCTTCTTTACACTTACACGCTTGTGCATATACAATTAATTTGCATGCTCTTGGGTAAGAATTTAATGGCTACCTCTTACAGGCTACACGATACTAATATTAAATGCCGACCAATCTAATGGTCTAATGGTTTTTCTGCTTGATCGGATCTCTGAATTCAGAGCCTACTGTCCGCTTGTCCTGTAGAGGCCTCCTCTGCTCGAGTCCTCCCCGGTGAAAGAAAAAAAAATCCCCACACGCTGTCCGTTTTTTTTTGTCTCCCTCTGCGATGACAGCTGAATGTGGAAAAATGTGAAAATACTTCATCTAATTACTCCATGCTCGTAGAAGAGACGCTTCTTAGATCGCGCAGGCATCGCAGAAAAAGACACTGCGCGACCACACACGGCTACATAAAAAGCCAGCCCACCCAAAAAAAATAAAAATATAATAAACGTGCCAGTTCACGGTGTTTTATTCCTACGCCACAGCGGCACCTCTGTCGCTCCGAGCGCAGGATGCTGCAGATGCACTGCGGTAAAAACGGCAATGCGCGTATGACCGAGCAAGACTCCTTTACACGACGACTGAGCAGCTCTTATCCTGGCTTTTTAAAAAAAGGAAAACGAGCTTAATTTAGCCCGGGGTGCCAAAGAGGGCTTCTCCTCAGCGTCCACAGCACATTAAATGAGAAAGTAGGCTTTTATCGCTGTGGTGGAGGGATACACTAATAAAGTGAACTGGCCCTTTAAATTAACTCTCGTGAGGCAGGGTGATTGGAGTCTGACAGCAGGAGTCAACGGCTTGGGGTGCGTTCACGTGATGCGGGATCCACCGTAAAAATGGGTTTACGAATATAGGAATTTGTTTCAAGTCAGGACAGCGGTGTCGAAATGTTTGTTTTTCCCAGTTGACGCAACAGACTTTTCGCATGATGGCCAAAACTTTCTATTACGTCACATACTGGAAGTTTAAAATTTAACTTAATACTCATATTTTTGTAAATTAAGGTTTAAACCATTACTTCTGTGGTTCTAAATGAATGAATAAATAAATAAATAAATAAATAAAATAAATAAAATAAAATATAAAATCCTTTTATTTTTCTCTCAATTCTATCTTTTCAGTCAATTATTCAATCAGATTTTATTTGTATAGCACTTTTCATACACAACCCCCCCCCCGACACAAACATAACCCCTTCCACATAAAGAACACAACATTAAAGGTAGAACAAGATGTTAAAACTTAAAGAAATAAATACGACAATAAAGTTGTAAAATATTAAAGCAGTACAAGAGAGTAAGATGCTGCTCTAACATTAAAAAAGTAAGTGAATAATTCAATAAAAGGATGACAAATCAGCGTCAAACAAAAAAAATGATATGTTAGAGTAATAGACTGAATTCATAGGCCTTTAAAATAGATCACAATTTGAGCTTCCTAATTATATACATGAGACAGCAAAACTTACTGCAAATCTAGACTTAAAATGAAGGTTGTATATTTGCTTTAAAAATTATCAAACCGGTTCAAGAAAAAAAAAAAAAACAACCGTTCAAACCATTTAGCGCCTAGAAATTCCGAGCATGAAATGAGCACTTCAATGCATCATTCTCAAAGCTCTCAAAGTTATATCCACCTCTTCTCGTCGCGAAATCCAGTTAAACATTATATAACGTTAAATTATACAGTCTATGGTTAAACGTGACCACTGCGATGGCATTTAGCAATCATTCAAATCATCAATCGCATCAAACACCCACTCACGTTGTGTTTGAGGACGCTCATGCTGCTCTTTCAGTCAGCTAGCATCAGCTACGCCTACGGGCAAGCTGCTGTTAGCATGTAGCTGGCTTGTTTTGATTTGTCTTTTTTTCCACTGACAGTACTTTGTGTCTGGGATTCACAGATAACAATGTCATGGTACAAATAAAAAAGCGAGGCATTAAAAAGCTCGACCAACTGACATTTCAAAGGTAAAGTAACAACTCTGCTAATGTTAAAGGCTAAAGCTAGGGGAACGTAGTGACTTCTTGTTAGCTACATGCTAACACAGGACTGGGCTTTAACCACACACACGGACTTAATCTGTCATGTTGTTATTACCTCATTTCATATAATTTATTCAGCTCAGGGTGAAAACGACATGAGAAAAACAAGTCAGTACTTCGTATCAGGATAAGCTAACATGAGCTAGCTGATTGTGATCATATACACCAGCATCGATATTGACAGTTTAGGCCTTTCTTCCTTAGCTTTGGCTATAGAAATATCAATATTATTAGTTTTTACTGTAAGTTATCGTTATTTATTTAAGATTTATTTACCTGGTATTAAGATAATGATGCAATATGATAGTTATTGCTATGATTCAGTGGTTCTGCAGCTTGTGTTTTGAGAGGAGATATGCTTTTTTTCACATGCTACAAACAACAAACCAGTTTAAGTGTTGAAATTCAGCACATTACGTGGGCAGAGTTTCAAATTCCTCGTGTCATCAACTGGCACATTCGTAAATTAGTGAATCTCCTTAAAAGAGCATAAAAAAAAGAAATAACTTCCTGTTTACTTATAAAAGACTTTCTTTGTCACATTGGATAAATACAGACTTTGCTTTTCGTTTTATTCTTCACCACAGTTTCCTGTCACCATGGATCCAACCTGCAGTGCTCCAGCCGCTGGTCTGACTGTCCAGGTGTGTTTCCCTGGCGCCCGCGCTGCCGTTTTGGACAATCTGAACCGCCAAAGGGAAGAAGGCCGTCTGTGCGACCTTTCCATCCAGGTGCAGGGTCATGAGTTCAAAGCACACCGATGTGTCCTCGCTGCATCCTCACCTTACTTTCATGACCAGGTGGGTTTGGACACATCAATGAGAAATCTGCATCAGTAGATGGATGACGAGGCAGCTCCTTGAAAGTGAAGCCAAAACATTTAGAGCTCCCATGTACTGACTGGTTGTAGTGTAGATCATTTATTTATACTGTTTGTTTCTCTTTCTCATCAGGTGTTACTGAAGAATGTTACGACGGTGTCCCTGCCCTCGGTTATGGATCCGGTGGCCTTTGAGAGCGTCCTCAGTTCAGCCTACACAGGCCAGCTGAGCATCGTGCATGACGACATCGTAAACTACGTCACTGTGGCCAGCTTCCTCCAGATGTGGCACATTGTGGACAAATGCACTGAGATCCTGAAAAGGTCTCGTCCCTCATCAGAAGTCCCCCCCGGAGGGACCTCCTCCGCTCCCCCAGGCTCCGCGTCACGCCAGCAGTCCCCGAGCAGCTCAGACTGCTTGTATCTGGAGAGGGAGGGGAGACGGAAGGAGCGGAAGCCTGATGCTTTGCCCCCACTGGCGACATGGAGACGGCCTCAGGAGTTCCAAAGATGGGGTCGCCCTCGGCCCTCATCGGCCCAGCACTTAGCAGCAGACTCTCAACTGGAAGCCCTCCCATGCTATGCAGAGAGCGATTACACCAGCTGTGAGGACTCATGGGTATCCAGCCAGGCCAAAACTAGCCACTACGCCCATGACGGACCTGGTCTCAATAGCCGACACCACGGGATGTTCCCAAGTGGTGAAGCATTAAAGCAGAAAGCCAGGATTACTCAGCGAGGAGCGCTGCCAAGCGCAGATAGACTGCTTGTTAAGAATAGAGAGGTCGGGGACGGTGATGAGGCACAAGAGAGAAAGAAGAATGAGAAAAGGGAGATCGAGGCCGATGAGGGAGTAGGAGAGGAGGCGGTGGAGAAGAAAGAAGGCTTTGCACAAATATGTGGTAGGATACAAAAGACTCCTTTTACTTTTAACACAAACAACACAAGTCTGTTCAACACAGGGACTCAAACCAGGCACATAGCTTTATGCCAAACGTTTGAATTTTACCTCTCACAAGAAATCTCCATTTTTTCCAAACAGAACCTGGACTTTACTTTTGACTGTGCTCTCCTGAGATGAGTTGGCATTTACCAGCATCATACCTAGTATTCATTTACAACAGGTTCCTTTTACTCCTCGTGGGGTGTAGTTGTATCTTGGCAGTGCACAAGGAACGCGTATAAACTTGGTGCATTGGAGTGAGTCACTGTACAGATCATTGCAAACTAAGCGAGAGCTGTACACAAGGCTTAATACTGTAAAGAAACATGAGTGGGCAGCCAGAAAAGCTTCGAGTCTGCAGTCTCTGCTTTATTTATAACTTACAAACTAGCAAACAGTAACAGCAAGGCAGGGGTTGGTTGGAGTAGCCATGGCTGCATGAACATGAAAATATTGGTGTGGTACTTATTTTGTGAACCAGTTTCTTAAGACTTTTATCATTACAGCTGCTGTCAAGTTAAAAATCAACTTGGCTAACTCTTAATAATCTTTTATGATTTAAAAACCTGTTACATAAGACAAATAAAGCTACATCTTTAGCATAATCCAATGGTAATTTGCTAGCGCCAACATACGAGATATATATTTTTATTAAACAAACCAAAATATGTTTGTTTTTTTTAATTTAAACATACTGAGACATTACACTAGTTTTTTTAACCTTTTTTTGACCCACAAAAATTTACCTAAATCTGTGAGTTTAAAGCTCCCTTGTGTAGCTTTCAGTTTGTATTGAGTTTGGCGCCCCCTAAGGACAAAGCAGCATTGTTTTATGTCTTTGCAGTTCCCCTCAGAGTCTTTTTATATGGGCAAATCCATTTTGCAATAGAAAAAAAAGATTCTTCATGAATTCAATCTGACACCTACCCCCCCCAACCATGATGATATGCATTAAGAATAACTGCGCAGGAATATTCAGTCTCATTGCGGATTGTTTTTTTTAAATTTGATTTTGTACGTCCTAGAGAAGCATTAGCATTGGTTTCTGTCTGTTTTTAAACTGGTTTTGAAAAAATATCTACACAGGAGCTTTAAAGTTGGAAAAGTTTGGACTTAAATCAGAAATGTAGAAAATATTCAGTTTATTTAAAGCTCCTGTGAGGAATTTTGAAATTGGTTACGAAATTGACTGATTTTAAGGGTGCTGTCTCTTCATGACCTGACGGTTTCTGTACTGTAGTTTGTAATACTTGTAACTGCTGTGAGGCGGTGGGGGGGTAGGTGTCAGACGAGACATTTTACAGCAAGATGGCAGTTTCAAGATGGCGGAACGGGGAGTTTTGAACCCATCTTGTAGCGTCCAGCGCAAGACCAGCAAAGTGATAGAAGTTACAACTTCGTCCACAGGGGGCACCAAAATCGATGCAAACAGAGAACTCGTTGCAGGAGCTTTAAATGTAAATACATAAAAATGGGGCATTTGTGTGCAGCATTTCTTCAGTGCTCTGTTGTTTATTCTTCCTTCTCCTGAACAAAGTCTTCATGTTCATGTGATTTTGTTTACATTTCAGGCTTCCACCCAATTCCAAATGAGAGTGTCGGTCAGGGACAAGCCACAGGGAAAACAAGCGTGGAGGAGATGAAGGAGAAAGTGCAGAGGAACCTGGTGGGGAGTGATCCCTCCTCAGACCTGCCTGGTGTTCATGCTTCTTGCCAAACAGTCGACGTCGCTCCGGGCCCCTCCTGTCCAGCTTCAGCTCGGATGGCGTGGCAGACGGGTCCCTCGTCTGAGCAGCAGCTGAGGCTGCAGGACGGAGAAGCCGGCAGCTGCAGTAAAGACGACGAGGAGGAAGAGGAGGAGGAGGAGGAGGAGGATGGTGACTTTGGGTGTTTCACAGGAGGGAGCTTCAGCAGAGAAACTTATGAGGAGATCGAAGAAGGAACAGGACAGGTTTCCCAGAGGCCTCTAGTGCTAGAGTCTCCTGACTTTGGCATCACTGGCTCAGAGGTTAACTGGCCCTCCACTGGTTCAGGACAGAGTCAAATAGCCAATCGCCATGTGTCTCCATCCTCTGAGGCTTTTCCACCACCCTCCTCACCTCCAACTCCATCCTCATCATCCTCAGTGTCTCACACAGGTGCTCCTTTCACAGGTAAAGTCCACTTTTGCCACTGCGGAAAAGCCTACACCCTAAAGAGCATGCGCGACAGACACGTAAAGATGCAGCACCTCAATCTGCGCCCCTTCGGCTGCCCTGTTTGCACAAAGTCCTTCAAGATGAAGCACCACCTTACAAAGCACCTAAAGACTCACGGAGGGCTGCGTCCCTACGAGTGCAGCCTGTGTGGGAAGAAAGTCATCTGGAGAGACAGCTTCCTCAGGCACCAGGCGCGATGTGAGAGACTCGCCTCCAGCTCCTCAGGTAACAGTAACAACACGAGCACAGCGGCAGATGTGGACGACGGCTACGCTTACGGGTTTGAAGACGGAGAAGCGTTCCTGGCAGGAGGAGGACAGGTGAAGGTAGAGGAGGTGGACTTTCACGGGGAGATGGAGGACGGGATGCGCGGCCTCTTTGGCAGCGTGTCTGGGATTGTGGACGAGCTGAGGACGGAGCCACAAAATTTGGACCTGGGTGGTCACGTTTTCAAAGAGGAAGCCAGTGAGAGCTTTGGTGGAAGTTAAAACAGGTTTTCAGCTTTGATTTGTATTTTTAAAAAATAAGGAAAAAAATCACATTTCAAATGAAATTTTTAAGTTGTGCAGTTTTCATGTTTCATGATGCTTTAAGCTGTAAATGTGTGCTGGCAGTGTTGTGAATCGACTTATTGACCCCTGATTAAGTTACTCTGCATTTTGCACATAAATGATTTGCTGTTGGTGGAAAAGATGAAAAACACAGGACAGAAATACGATTCTTATTTTCTCCTGACACATTGACGTTTCCTTGCACTATGTATAGAAGAAAAGTCTATTAAAATAAATCATGGGGTCTCTGGATTTTTTTTAGAGTACTCATTTGTGTCATTTAAAGACTATCGACTTATTTTTAATATTCTAGAAAATACGGGTTTTCTTTTGTTTGCTTCTTGACCTGAATGAGTCACAGCCTGCTTGAAAACATCATTTATTCTAATATTTATTCTAATATCATTCTCTCATTTCACCATGTTCTGGATGTTTCTAGAACATAAAAAGTGATTTATGTTGGTTAATTCTAGAAACCCATTTAAAACATTTTCAGTGGCTCATTCTGGATCGAAATGGTCCACTCGTTTTAAAATACCGTTCACATTCTAGAACATAGATAATTGTAGTGAGACAATTAGAAAACTAGGATTTACATATATTTAATAGCTATAGTCAATAACAATTGATAATTTCTAGAATATTTTTCCCACAATGATATTTTTGGTATTATTATTATTCTAGAAAATAAAAAAGGGTATTTAATGGGTCAGTTTTTTAATGCTAGGGCTGGTACATTGTGTGTTAATTTGGCAACTCAATCTGGTGCTCATTTTTAAAAGATGGCTCATTCTAGAACATTCTAGAACATAACTGGTCATTGTAGCGAGGAATTCTGCAGAACTTACTGTAAACAGTGTTTGTCATTCTTGAAGATTATGTAACTTGTAGTTGGGTCATTCTAGAACATTTGGTCACACAAAACATTCTAGAGCAAGAGTCATTTAATCAGTCTTTTAGAACCCCAAAACCATGTTAAAATATCATCATTCTAGAAATCTTATTTGACATCGAACCGAGTCATTCTAGAACACTGAAAATCATTAACATGGATTCATTACAGAAAACTAAACCTCCATTCAAACAAGTGTTGATTGTTCTGGAACATTGCAACAGTTACTGGTTTATTTCTAGAAAACTGAGGTTGATTCAGAACGGTGTGAGCTGTTCTGGAACGTTACCTGTCAATTCAGCAGACCAGTCTGAAAATATAGAACATTCTTGAACGTAACTAGTCAAAGTAGCGAGAAATTCCACAGAACTCCACGGTTTGACTAAAACAGTATTTACCATTCTGGAACATTATCTGACATGTAGTTGGATCATTCTAGAGCAAAAGTCATTTAGTGAGTCCTTTGCAACCTAAAGTCCCTGGTTTAAATATTATTATTCTAGAGTGTTGCTGGAATAGACTGTATATAGAATGGACACCCGTCACAGGAGCCGCCACTGAGCAGTCAGATTCTGTGCGGTAGAGACTATGAGGGACTCTGAGAAAATCTGAGTGGTGACCAAAAATAACTTTTTATTTCTTTTGACAGTATTTTCATCTTAACTCTCCTTCCTGATGTATTTTATTATTCCTGAAAAATCTACTCAAGAACCTCAGCTGTCAATCATCGTTAAAGAGACGTAAAACCCAGTTTTTAACCTCTAATAACTAATGAAAAAGAAACTTTTCTGAAAAAAGAGGACTTGAACAAAATGTAGCCCAATAATATCTAAATATCACCACAGCATACGGATGAGAGAAACATTTCTAAGAGGTGTATAAATTTATTAAAGTTTGACCACAGCCCATCTGGAATGAATGGGGAGACAGAGCTTTTTTTACCTATACTGCAGCCAGCCACCAGAGGGAGCAGTTTTGCTGCAGCATTAATTTCAAGCCATCAAGATGACATCCATTTTTTTTAATGGTTATTTGGTGTTAAATTGGGTCATTTCCAAATTAAATGGACTAATTATAGAAAACTGAAGCTCTACTGAAAGCAGTGCTGATTGGTCTAGAACATCACAAACTCTTCTGGATGATTCTAGATCACTTGTTTATCAGAAAACTTTGTGAGACATTCTGGAACATTACCTGTCAGTTTGGCAGGTCATTCAAAAACACTGAAGATCAAGGCTGTAAAAGTTAAGCTCCCTTAAATGTTCAGTTTGGATTGTTCCAGAACTTTGTAAAACACTCTGCTCATAACAAACAGGCTTCCAGAGCGCTGGGCTCTGGAATGTTGAGGGAGTCTGAGGGAGACTCGCTGAAATGAAACGTTTCAAACAGACGCTGAAATCATCTGTCAGAAAAACGAACACAATACTCCCTCTTTGCTGCTGCTGGTGGATCAGTGCCATAAAAGCTCTGTTCCCAACACCAGAATGTAGCAGAACGTTCCACACTGATCTAGAACATTCCATGGCTTTCATAGCCCTCACTCAGATACGACTCATTTAATGTCATTCTGAGGCTAATTTGTTTTAAACACTATGACACATTCTGCATCAGAAGTTATTCTAGAACATTTTGAATCAACGGTTCAGTCTGAAAAAGTCTGACGTGGATCTTTGCAGCTCAGAGTTGGAGCAGCAGAGGTCCCCCTTGCACATCACTGCAGCCTCCCCCTCCTGTGATGAAACGAGGCAAAAGGTCTTCAGAGTGTTTGATGTCCTGTCAATAAAAGACCCTCTGATCCTGGAAGACGACGGGTACTTTAAAACATTCAGGTGTTTTGTAACCTACAGGAATTTGAATTTTAGACGTAAACATGAGGACGTGACACCCAAAGAGAAACCCTATGAAGAGGAACCTTGTGTTGATGTGATAATAAAGTATCTATTCTTCCATTAAAGGTGATGAAGGTTGAGAAACTGCTGGATGGATATGCCATGACTGAACCAATTAGGGTAAGAACACTGCTAGTGTGAGCTCTCTGTTAATTGTGCTTTTAGAGGCAGCTGTCCTTGAAAAGTCAACATCAGCATTATGTCTACTGATGGGAATGTTTTTTTTTTTTTTTTTTTTAACTTTAATGAGCTTCTTCCTCACTGAGGATTAAATAAAGGACAGAATGTACCGCTTGATATAGTGAAGACCTTGTTATTTGAGCCTATAGAACACTTTGATAACAGGATTATTGTCTCTCTG
Organism: Labroides dimidiatus; assembly: GCA_030710495.1. Taxonomy (NCBI): domain Eukaryota; kingdom Metazoa; phylum Chordata; class Actinopteri; order Labriformes; family Labridae; genus Labroides; species Labroides dimidiatus. The sequence continues at coordinate 28,950,439 of CM061155.1, forward strand.
AGTTATGATTGGTCTCTAGAGGATGTTTCAAGAGCTTGGGAGTCTTTTAATCAGTGTTTTGTGGTTTAAGTTCAAGGCTGTGTATACTTTCTTTTTTCCGTACATACAAGCACATCAGACCAGTTTCAAAGTAAGTTAGCAGTTCAGTCAGACAACTCAGGTTTCAAATGGTTTAATGCAGCAAAAGATATATTTGCATGTTTGGCGCCAGGCCCCGACCTCATCACTCCTTACAGAAAAGTTTACAAGGCAACACTGAGGAGTGATGAGTGAAACATTCAGAACATAACCCCCAAAACAGAACGGTTTAAGAGCCTGGTGCTGCTGATGTGGAATCCACTATGTGTGGGCCTTGGCACCAGCCGCCGTGTAGCCATTTCTCATGAGCACCTTGGCTATAAGGTTTAAATAGACGCTGAATTGAGAGTCAGAGGACATGATTGGAAGATGGTTATGACGAGGGGGACATGTGACGTGTGTAGCAGCGCAGCTTGAGTTGTCTCCGTTAAACACATCAAACTTAAATGACTGAATATTTGAAAAAACAAACACGAGACCATTAAAGTTTATCAGTATGAACAATAAGTATCTGTCTTTGTAGTGTATTCAGTTAAATATTAAACAGGATTTGTTAATCACTGTATTCTGTTTTTATTTAGGTTTTACACAACGTCCCATCTTCATTGGAATAGAGGTTGTATTTTCATGGACACCTGTTTTTTTTTAGGACACTTTTTGACTCCTTGTTCTCAAAAAAAAAGACCATATGAACACCTCCATCTCATCACGATTATGGCATCCGAGCCAGAAGGGGGCTCCAGAGAGCTGACAATGAGGAGCGTTTGCTATATACCCGAATATAAGACGGTGTTTTTTGCATAGAAATAAGACTGAAAAAGTGGGGGTCGTCTTACATTCGGGTCTAGACATTATACCCATTCACAATGCTAGATAGCGCCAGATATCTTTAAAGCGAATGCTGAACTTAACTCCCCAGGCCAAAGCGAACCCCTGTCACGAAGAAGAAAAATAAAAAATAGCGGTAAGAAAGAAAAGAGAATAAAATAAGAGAAGAGACGACAAAAAATGGAGAAACGTAGCGACAAATGTGATTGCACTTTAGTTTACATATTTAAATGTTCAGATATTAAGATGTGATAGACAGTTTTTGCATGATTTGAATGAGGCAAAATAACATGCTTTTTCTCTGGAATATATTGTTATAATCATTTGTTTCGGATGTACTGTAATTATTTTCTGTATAAAAATTAAATTTGGTGTTCAAAAAGTCTTTTTTCAAACTTGAGTCTTGAAAAAGAGGGGGTCGTCTTATAATCAGGGTCGTCTTATATTCGGGCCAATATATATTTTTAAAAAATATTTTGGTTTCTGTTCTGCTAAAAAGTGTACATAACATGACTGTAAGTTTGTTTTTAAGGTGATGAGCTGATGTGCTGATAACTAGCGCTTACGGTTTTTAGCTAACTTACGCTAACAGTGTATTTAGCAGACAGAAAATGTACCCTGCGGTTAGTTATTAGCCTTTGAACCTTTTGCGAGATTGCAGATTAGCGTTCCATACTTTATTGTGAAGATATTCATTTAAAGCTCAATGATTTCTAAATGTGCATCTTACCTACAAACACACAACAGACTTCAGACGACTTAATAACTGAGCGAGGACATCATGTTTATTTCCAGTTAGCAACGAGCTTTACATTAAAGAGGAAACAGAACACTCAGTTCTCTAAATATCAGGTTGTTTTCATGTAGCACCACTAAATGTCAGCAACCACAGACAGAAACATGCTAACAGTGAGACTCTTCAGTTAGGCTAACCACACAAATACTATGTACAAATGAGAAAGGCAGTGTAATTCATCACGGACGACATACAGCTGACAAATTATGCGTCAGAGCAATTCAAATCAACATACCGTCCTTCAGTATCAGACTCCTCAAACCCTCTTTGACCTTCTGCTTTGAACCTTTGAACCACTTACCTTCTGACCATCAGATAAAACGAACGTTGTCCGTCATCTTTTAATGAAACTCAAAAAAACAAAACTTCCTTTAGCTGAAAACAACATGAGACGGATGCAAAAGCTGCTTCACAGAGAGGAGATCACGCCTGTTGCTTTGAAGGATATTCTAGTTGTGTTAAACGTGACAGTGCATCTGAAAAGGGCTTGTTTTGATAGACTTGTTATACTGTACATGCTTATTAATCTAACCACACTGCAGCATAATAAAAAAGAAACTAAATCAACACAACATTAAAGTCATTATTGCTCATTCACTGTACATTTCCACTTGTTTTTTTAATGCATTTCTTTGCTACGAAGGCACAATAACCACAAATTTGACTCGTTTCTGACTGGACTTTCACATTAAAACAAAAGAAGAAACAAAAACAGGTTTGTTTGTGTCACGAGCTGTGTGAAATATTTAGACACATAAAGTGTTACTCATGTACAAAATGCAGGTGACGGGAGACAAATAGAAAAATCTGCCATGGACAAAACTCAGACAGCAGACACTAGCACCATCAGACCAAGACACCCGAACAGGTGAAGTTTTCGACTAAAAGCGAGACCAAATGTCTTCTAAACAGCTCAACAGTGACCGAGACAAGATGTAGGTAGAAGTAGGATTAAAGGAAAACTTGCACAGTGACCATCTTCACTCCTGGAGAGCAGAGTTTACGTGGTGTTACCGTCTAAACATAAAGGTGTCTTGGGTTAGTCTGTTAATGTTTCTTGAGGTTGTGAGTCCGCCGGTTGCAGATCCGTTCCTCCTCCTTCTTCTCGTTCCATCGGTGTTGGATCTGTAGTTTGGTCATCGGCGGAGAGCTCAGAAGATGGTGCTCCAGCGTTTAGAGGGTGCGCGGGACTTGGGGTCTCCCTGAAGTGACGATAGAAGGTACTAATTTAAAAAAAGAACGTTTTCTATTTCTAGAGAGGCCTCAAACAGCCAGTCTAGAGTGGTGAAGTTTTCAGGATCCATGAAAGGTTTGATTGTCTAACACTTCACATTCAACAGGACTTAAAGGGATCAAACAGACTGAAAATAAATCCTCACAGTAGTGGAGGTAGATGTTGACGGTGATTTTGTATGAACATGATGTAGAAGTTAACATGATTTGTGACCGTAATAATGAAAATGTCGACCTTAAAGTTCCCATGAAATAAAAAAAAAAATCGATACATATGGGGTATCACTTATTATAGGTTTTAAAACATGGGTAGCACAACAGCTCCCCCAGCTCCCAAGTGAAGCCAAGACTTTAAGCTAGCTGAGGTTAGGGTCTTAAAGCCTGCCACTTATTATTATGCTAATTTCTCTCTTTGTGTAGCTACCTGATATTAAAAGGAGTGGATCTGACACCATGATCCTAACCTGAGGGTATCGTAGACGTTTTTATCAGTAAGCTAAATGTGTGTTGGCCTTTATTTGATGGGAGAGCTAAGAAAGGTTTGGAAATGTGTGGAGCAGAGAGTCGTAGAAGCTGAGGTGCTAAAATCTGCTGTTCCTCGAGTGTCCACTTGAGGCTGGCCCTGGAAGTACCACAAGTCACATACACACCTAGCCAAAAAAGAAAAAAAAAAAAAAACCTTTGCTAACAGCACACACTGTACGGGGGGGGTGGGGTGATTTTTTTCCTAACTCTGCAGTTTAGAAGATTTTAGGATCCCAAGTTTGCCCAATCAGACGCACAGCTCAGCTCACATGACTGACGGGGCGCCCCTATAGCTGTTAGAGTGGAGATTCAAAGCCCGCCTCTTTTCCAATATGGCTGCGTCAGCCGATTAGCTTGAAACATATCAGAAACAGACGGGTGACGTCATGGAGACCACGCCCACTCTGTATACGCCTCTGTATACGAGGCATATGCTTAAATCACTAGCGAACAGTTATGCTAGGCTCTCTTTATGTGATTTTTCATTCAGCGCTACAAACAGTATTTTTGGGGCAGCCATTTTCCTGTGACCTCACATTTAAGAGAGAGGGAAGCTAAACCGTTGCTAAAATTTAAAATAGAAATGTAGCAAATCTTACGCACAAGTCATTGGGAACGGGGACAAAGGGCCATATTACATAAATTATAACCCATTAGCTTGTGCAGTAATAGCAGTTAACCACTTTTAAGCTAACGTTATGTTAAGTTTTTTTTATCTCATTCTTTGACTACAGTAAACATGGATATTAACATCTAGACACTCATTAGCTAATGCTAATGTTAGCTAAAAGTTAACAGCTAACGTGAGTTGTTGCTAGCTTGAAGTTAGCTGGATATAAATCATTATTCTTGAGTTTGTGCCTGACGTCCCGCTATGTTGTTAACTGCTATCTCTGAGCAAATATGAAAATTACATAACACCCTGCTAGCTGTTTCATGGGCCATATTACATAAATTATAACCCATTAGCTTGTGCAGTATTAGCAGTTAACAACTTTTTAGCTAACGTTATGCTAAGTTTTTTTTTTATCTCATTCTTTGACTACAGTAAACATGGATATTAACATCTAGACACTCATTAGCTAATGCTAATGTTAGCTAAAAGTTAACAGCTAACTTGAGTTGTTGCTAGCTTGAAGTTAGCTAGATATAAATCAGTTTTCTTGAGTTTGTGCCTGATGTTCCGCCATATTGTTAACTGCTATCTCTGAGCAAATATGAAAATTACATAACACCCCGCTAGCTGTTTCATGGGAACTTTAAGCTAGTTAGTTCATTATGATGACGGGCTGCTGTAAAAAGCATGTCAGTGAGAAAATAAATGAATAATATTCCCGTTAAAGTGGTGGCTTGTTATACTTGATATATTCGTTACTCACTGATCTTTGAGGAGAGCATCACTGTTGCATTTGGGCAAACAGACAGGAAACAGTGTTTATGAGGCCTAGTTGAACAAGTAGAGAGGGGAAACATGGAGTTAAACAGAGAGACAGACGTGTGTTAAGCTCACCAGGTTGAAGAGTCTGGACAGTGTGCTTTGGTCTCTGCGTCTTCTGACCGGAGACTTTGCGCTTTCGGCACGCGGTGACGAGGCCTAGAAAAAGATGCTCTTTAAGCTCACATGGAGACCTGAAACCAAGGCCTGGAAGTGGTCTGCTGCTTTGTTATTGTATAACCTTTAATCAGACGTTTAATTGGGTTTTCATTGATGGATTCCCAACAAGATTGGACACATTAAACCTCAGAGCATGACACATCCTGATTGCTTTGGGAAAAACGTCAGAAAGGATCATTACTGTCGCACCCTCACACATTAACCAGCATTCTGCCTCAGAGCTTTTACACTCTACATCTCTTTGTTTACCATCCGTCTCCTTTTAATTGCATTGGAATCGACCTTTGAGGTGTTTGAATCTTTGCTTTTACTTTTTTTTTCCCAGCTGAACTTCTCTTGGGGACAATAAAGGTGAACTCATGTCAGGTTTTTGAGGCAATATAACTAATACAAAACCCTTCACAGTCACTAAGTTTTGTAATTTTACTGTTAAATTTACAGCAGCCTTTTTTACAGTGTAATTTTACTGCCACTTGCAAGAGAGCTGAGGAGGAATCATGAAAACTTCAGGATTTCCCCTGCAATAAAAGGACATTTTCGCCATCTTTTGACTTGGAAATGTGAAAGCATGAAAGGCTGAGACATGGAGGAAGACATGGACATGATGCCGATGACAGCACGAGGTAAGGTCCACAGAGAGCGGACAAATGTCACCGTTAATTGTGATCTCCAGAAATAGAGAAGAGGACACAAGAGGTGGAAAGCCAAAGAGGAGGATCGGTGAGTCATCTCTGGAACAACAAGGATGGAGGTGTTATAAAGAAATGAGAGATGTGAAAGAGAAGAAGAGGAGGAGGAGGAGGAGGAGGAGGAGGAGGAGGAGGGTGATGCAGGCCAAGAGGTCCTAAGAGAAAATGTTTACCGGTTGTTGCTCATAAATAGTCGAGCTGTTTCAAAGTCATCCAGAAGCAGCGAGTCGCTCTGGAGTGAAGCAAAGAAGGAGGGTGAATTGAGTTATAATGACTTCTTTCCACCTATCAGCCACTGAATGAGTTTCCATTCAGCGTGTGAAAGCAGGAGAAGTTTAAAAGATGTTTTTTTTTCTTCTTCCAGGTGAAAAGCAGCGAGATACAAAGTGAAAGGAAGAGACAAAGCCAGCGTGACGGTTAGGAAACAGGTGCAGACGAAGGACACACTGCAGAGGAGCTCTCTGCAGGCAGGAATAGGATCACATGTGCACACACACACACACACACACACACAAACACACACACACACGGACCGGCTGTGCAACCAGAAATACAATTTCTGTTTGTTTCAAGAAGGCAAACGTGTAACGTACCAAACCCAAGACGTCTCTCCACTGGACATGAAAAGGAAACAAGAAAGTTCATGAGATGAAAGAGAAGAGGTGCCAAAGTCTGTCTCAATATGTCAGATTCGTGTTCCCCAGAGGCTGCATTCTCAGAACAGAAGCTGCCTTTATCTTTAAAATCATCACAACCCCTTCAGATTTATCATTTTGAAAATCTGAATCAAGTTGTTTGTGGTATTTCAGTTTTTTGTTGGATTGCAAATCTAAAATCTGGTGATGTTCATGCTCCCCAGATGATAACCTGTAACAGTTTCAGTGAGTAATTCTGCCCCAAACAGGGAGAAGAGATAACACATTGAGGTATTTAGATATCATCCCTGATTTTATGACAGGTAAATTTCCCCAGAAGTTGTTCCCTCAGGACTTTGTGGAATCTCCTCAAGTTGCGTCATCAGATGAGACGTAAAGAAATATTTACGATCTTATTACAATTCAGTCTCAGTTGTGCTGGTAATACTGATTTACTCTCTAAAAGCTTACATGTTTACACCAAGCTGCAGCTTCTGGTGTTTAAAAATGGCACCAATTAAAAGTGAAAGAAAAAAAACTGCAGTTCCTCAAGTGTCCACTAGAGGCTCGCTCTAAAACTGAATGAGCCCCATTAACATACATATTAGAATGTATATTTTCACAGCAGAAAAAAACATGTTTGCTGCCTTTTTTCTTTTCTCATTTTTTTCCCTATATTTTATTCTATAAATATTTAATTTGTTTTATTTTCATAAGCTCATTTTATTTTTTTTGTAAAGGTGCTAAAAAAGTGAAATGACTGATTAATTCTAAGTCATACGAACCATACAGGGGAAGAGTTCAGTGTTATATATATATATATATATATATATATATATATATATATATATATATATATATATATATATATATATATATACACACACATATGTATGTATGTGTGTGTGTGTATATATATGTATATATAGGTGGGGTGTATATATATACACACACACACACACACACACACACACACACACACACACATATATATATATATATATATATATATAACCAAACCAATTTGAAGATTTATGGTTATGACTTTAGCATAAGTGCGCTAGGACGTGGCTGATCTGGCTAGCAGATGGCTGATTAACAGGATGCTAACAGCCTGTCCAAACTCCACATTTTTTATTGTTATTAAACTGATTGAAAGCTAAGCTGAGTCAGCATTGGGTGGTGTCACAGAGACATCTTAACATGCTAATACTAACGGTTAGCATGCTAAAGTTACCCTGTCTAAATACATGAGTAACTACTGACTCTAAGCCTCGCTAACTGGGTGTAGCATGTTTTTGATGATTTGTTTTCTACAATAAAAGAATGTTTTAATGCTGGTGTGGTCTCACGTCCAACTGAGCCCAACTGGGTTTGCATTAAATGCTTAAAGCTCCCTGATAGGGCTTTTAATTTCTGGTGATTGTGGCGCCCCCTGTGGACAAAGTGTCATGCTATTTAACTAATTCTCTGGGCTTTCAGACAAAAGCTTTACTTAATGACAGCTGTGGAATTTGTCAACTGAGGAACATGATTAAAAAGAAGTAATCAGGTGTTAACATGTAAACCACGTCACATGTGCGCCAACATCTCTGCAACAATCAACAGAAGATATGAAGAAATGAGACTCACCCTGGATTTAGGACGAGGAGAGGAAACCTGAGAAGTACCGAGCGACAAACAATGAAATGACTGATTGGAAGAGGCAGGAAAAACACAGAACAACAAACTCTGCTTTTGAAACACACAAACGATGCCGATTGATCTTTACAGATATGCAAATGAGAGAGTCCCACAGCTTTGTAATCAGAGCGGAGGCTGAGCGTGCTGGTTTGAGCCGCCGCCGCCGTGCTACCGATGCCAAAACTTGGATCAACACTCACATGGCTAAATTGGAGGAAATTGGTTCGTTTGTGTGTTCTGACTTTTACGACGGTTGTTTTGAACACATTTGAATAATGTCAGCAACAAAAAGAGGCGTGATGAGAGGTATGAAATGCTAATGAGAGCTGATGTGAAGTGTGCGACATGACAGCATTAAAATCCAACTTACAATGCTCCTGAAGAAGTGTACCACAGCGTTTTCATTGGTGCGGCGGCGAGAGGAGGACTGCTGGGGTGAGGCAGCAAGGTGACCTCGGAAAGACCCCTGTGAGGATCAGAAGAGGTGAAAAAGTCTTACTTTCTTTCTTTTGTTTTTCAACAAAATTGAATAAATCTCACAAAATTTTGTAGGCATCCATTTTAACCCTTTAACTTGCCGCTCAAATGTTCGATAGGGCAATTTTTGAGTCGCTTTATCTCAGTGAAAATATGTTCAACTGAGTAAAACCTTATTGGTTCGTCTCTTCATACCAAAAAAAAACTTAATTCTGAATTTTGTGGTTTCTGATCTTAGTGCTCCAACAATATAAAAAATACCAAAAATATTTAAAATATTTCTTGGTTGGAATGTTAAAAGGTTAAAATATTAAATAGACGTCATATCCCTTGCATTTAAAAAGTGACAGTGAAAGGGTTAAAAGGAGAGTTAAAGGGCCAAGTCCCTCCCTTAAAGGACACTGTACGCTTAGTCACAGTTTGAAGAAGCAACCAAATATTGTTCCAACACACCAAAAAGAAAAAAAAAAATTAGATTTCATAAAAAATAATCTGCAAATTAACAGAATTAAAGCAGCAAAAAGAAACAACAAGAAGAGAAGAGGGAACAAAAGACAGAAGAGCTACAGGAGGTCAGGTAGCGAGTGCAGCTCGTTGAATTTTAAAAAAGAAAAAAAAGATTCAACAATCTCGCTGACGTCTGTTCACTCATAGTCAGGGGTGTTTCTCTGCGACACAACCTTGAGGTTTTGTGTTTGCAGCTCTGAGTCAGACCGACGTTACAAACTGGAGCTGGTTGAGAATAATGTTCCAGCTAAGGCGAACGTCACAACAACGTTTGAAGGATGTTTTATAGAATTCAGCTTCAGCTGCACAACTTCATACTTGAACTTTTCAGGGTTTGATGGTTTTTCTTTTCAGAGCAGTTTCTATAAACAACAAAGTGAAAGTCAACTGAAAGTTCAGTTTTGGGATAATAACATACTTTTTTTTTTTTTTTTTTTTTTTTTTTTTTAAATCTACCTGATTGTGGTTCGAATGGGTCAAAACACTCAGCACAGATTAAAATCCCATAAGAGTTTCTGTAAACTGATTAAAGAGATGAAAAACAAGCTGTCCCACGCTCTCTTTTGAGTGAAAGAAAAAAAAACCCACATTTTTTACTTAATCAAACTTGAGAAAATGTGGATAATCTTAAAAAAAGTACACAAACAGCTTTTTTTTTCCGAGCCCCTGATTATTAATTATTGTAGAAATATCTGACACAGGAAAGCCACTGAAACTATCTCTATCGAATCCAATGATTTGATGGAGGGGCGGAGAATCCCAGCATGTTCAGTTTAAGAACCACTAAAGCCAGTAAAAATGACTTATTTTAGATTTTTCCAACACTAAACTGAACTTTTAGGAAGTAAAGACAGGACTCTCACCTTGCTCCTTTTCTTTTTGTCCCCTCCAAAGAACTTAGTAATCTGATCCATGAGACCAGGTGCCTTCTTTTTCCTCCCGAGCCCGAAGGTGCTCTGCCCTGAGGTGCCTGCTGTAGCCATGCTAGTAGTTGGCGAAGTTGGGTGGGGTTGACCTTTTCAAGCTACTCTATAGTCCTCCTCCAAGTCAGTCCCAGTCCACAGTGCCTACACCCGGCTCTGCTGCTCCTTCAGGCTGGTTTGCTGCTCTTCTCACGCACAGGGGCCGTCTTTGAAGGTGTTGCCCCCTCTGTCCCAGGGCACCATGGGACATGAGGATGGTCAGGGCAGGTGGGGGGGCAGTGAGGTCCATGGCTTTGGCCGGGGTCCAGGCATTCTTTCAATCTTCAGTGGCTGTGTCAGTCACTGCCGCCCTCCGCATGGGCCGGCCCATTGTTCCTCTACCCATCTGCTTCACCCCGGCCGCAGGGACAACAAGGGTTATCTCTGAGTCTGCACTCGCACCCTGATGCAGAGCGGCCCGCTGCACTGTGAGGCCATTGTTGAATCAACCTCGTATATTTTTTAATGGATTGGGTTTAGATTTGAAGTACAGTCACCCAGATTAACATATGGAGAGGCCCAACAGAAAGGGAAAGCTTGTTGTGTAAAGAGCAGTGAGCGTTGTCTACGTGTCAGTGTCTGCAGAGCATCAAACTAAGCCATGGTGACGATGCGACTTCTGATTTCTCCAGTTTATGAGGTTTTATAGTTCAAACTAAGGGAACCCACAACAGGAAGTTCATGAGTGACAGACAGCTGAAACAAACATAAAATTAAATGAAATAGTTAAAAATAGAAAATTGATCAATCTTGAAGTTTAGTATCAGGTTCTCTTGGAGAAAAAAACCTGAACACTTGCATCTTCGATGTCACTTTAATGGATGAAATGCATTCAAGGGTGGGCTTCAAATGGAGAGAACAAGGTAACATGCCACCATAAGTTCTTTCCAGTAGGGCAAACTTAAAGTGCAATGCAGTTTGCTCTACTAGTAGAGAAAACTAATGGAAAAAGTTCCCTCCAGTGGATTGTCCAGAAGTGCCCTGGAGAAAACAGGATAAGACTCCATCTAAAGCGCGCTTTCAGTAGAGAAAACAGCACAAAGTGCTAATATTGACTATTTTCATTGGAGAAAATGGGATCAGATACAGTCCAATGTTGCCGTTCAGTGGAGAAAATAGAACAGGATGCTAGCACTAATTTATTTAATTGGAGAAAACAGGATAAGAGTCCATTCAATGCACCATTTCAATGGAGAAAATAGCACAATGTACCTATATTGACTAATTTCATGGGAGAAAACAGGATAAGAATTCTTAAAATGTGCCCTTCAAGTGGAAAAAATTGAACCATTTGCAGTTATTGATTTATTTAAATTTAGAAAACATGGCAATAGTCAATCCATTGTTCCCTTCAAGTGGAGAAACTAAAGCAAGGTGCTAATGTTGAATAATTTTATCGGAGAAAACAGGAAAAGATTCCATTCAGTGTGCCCTCCCAGTAGAGAAAATGTCCAAGGTGTTCTTACTGATATATTTCAATGGAAGAATCAGGATAAGATTTCATTCTATGTTTCATTCAAGTAGAGAAAATGAAACTGGGTACTATTATTGATAATTTCACTAGAGAAATGAGGAAAAAGAAGTCCTTTTTTGGTGCCATCCTTGTGGAGAAAACCCAACAATGTTACACCCTACACCTTGAGTGGATAAAATTAAAAAAGTACCAGTTACTGTCTTTTTTTGTGAAAGAGGATAAACTTTATGTGGAGAAAATGTAGGAAGTACTGTCCAGGATGCCTTTTTAGTGGAGAAAATGAAAGAAAATGAGGTGGACCCTGAGGGAAAAATATAAATGTTTAATTCTTTTCAGTACAAAAAAAAAGAAAAAAGAAAAACTACTGTTAGTGGAGAAAATGTGGCTGTATGTCCTGCAGGACTCCTTTTCAGCTGGTGTTTTGGAATAAATGGTGTGATGCCAGTAGAGAAAACAGAATTAGATGCTATCCAGTTTTCCTTTTCCAGAGGGGAAAATACCTTCAAGGAGCAAAATAAATGAAACTTTGCTTTTGCTGCTTCTTCAAAGATCCTCTTGAGTTCCTTATGTGCTACAAGGAGCTCAGTTCATGGAACGTTAGAACACCAGCAGGTCTAAAGAACACTTTGTCAAGTTTCTATTAATGTAAATCTTCGATGCATGATTTAATTTATCAATTAATATTTGGCTGTGAAAACTCTGATAACATTTGCCATTGTATCAGATCACAACACTACGAATCCTGGATGTGTTGTTCCACTGACAGAAGCTGCAGCAGCAGCAGCAGCTGGAGAACAAAGCAGGATCTGTTGAAGGAAAAGTTGTGTTAGAAAACGCCCATGCAGCATCAGAATATTAATAATCCAGGACAGATGCTTTTTGTTGATTTTCTTCAACTGTCGGAAAGATTCTACAAGAAAAATATTGGCGAAATCTGCTTTCATTCAAAAAAAAAAATGGAAGCAGGGGAAGATAATATCAGGAGGTGGAGGAACAGCTGCAGAGTTTTAGAGACCGGTTTTCACCTCGCTGTGGAAATGATGCAGCACAGATACAGAAAAGCTTAGTGAGGAGAGAAATCTAAAGGTTTTTCATGCAAATGTCAGGAAACAAGTCAATTTCAAAAATCTAAATGGAAAAGTGTTATAAAAAAAGAGGGTACGACTCTTACAGGTTTTTCATCCAGAAAACAAAGAGGAGAGAAAAACGGACACAGAACAGCAGACAGAAGCAACATGAACCCAGACACATGATGTGAGACATGTAGTGAATAACGATCAGCCTGCAAAGGGACAAAGGGACAGTATGTGCCACATCTGGAAACGAGCTTGAAAATAGAAAACACTATATGTGTGTGTGTGTGTGTGTGTGTGTGTGTGTGAAGTGTCATTTGCAGACAAACCGTAAAAAAGAGTTCATTTTTCAGTGGATGTTCTGTTTTTTGAGTTGACATGAATACCTGCACTGTAAAAAAGAGAACCTAAAATTGTTGGCCTGAAAATGATTCTCTGGTGAAGTGAACAAAAAAATGTTCCGTTGTGTTGCAAACTACTTCATAGTAGTTCTCTCAACTACTTATATTAAGTTTGTTGTCTAACTTGTTTGTTGGCAAAACTTGAAATTACAGGCTTGAGGCTACAACTTGATTCTTTGAGTGTTCTTCGGCAAAGAATGGGGTCTCCAACTCAAATCCCCAGGGGTCTTCGTCTACACATGTCAGTTTTTCACATGTTCCATTGTCTCTCCTGCATCTGCATCATTAAACTTTGCTTATGTTTAGCCTTAATAATTTGAAGATGACCAGATGAAAAGTTATGAACAAACCTTTTTTTTCTCTTTCAACTCAAGTACTCTTTGTCACATGATTCCTTGTAAAAATGGAGACACTTTTAGCCTTCATTTGAACTTATCCACTGGAGAATGCTGAATATGAAAGTGGGAATCTAAACATGAGCCTCCAGAGAGCTGAAGTCTATGGAGCCACCATGGCCGCTCAGTTTCCTGTATGAATCCCATTAAAATGTGAATAAACCCAGAGGGGAGACGTGTTTGTCCGCTCTGCCTCGTACACAGAGCTCCGTCTGTTTGTCCCCCAAGGGCCGGGCCTCAGCGCAGCACCCACGGGCCTGACAGAGGTAGGGGACAGGAATTCAGAGAGTGGGCTCACCACACTGCTTGTGCCCTCGTGTCCAGAAGAGCCTTGGATTTGTTCCTGCGGCTGGGAGGTCGAGGCCGAGCACGGGGACAACAATAGGAGCCATGCAGCAGAGCTGTGGGACACAAACACGGGAGATATCCTTGAACCCCAGCAGGAATGTTGATCTTGACCAAGACGCCCACCCGGAGAAGCAGCTGAATATCTATGTGCTGCTGGAGAGACGGAGAAAGAAAGGCGTTCACTGTGCAGAAAATGAACACAGGGGAGATTTGATTATTTTACAGCAAGAAGTCAAAACTGTTTTCACAAGTTTACCTCTGAGAGAGTGCCACTGTTGCCAAAATTAGCTTCAGACTTTAACGCAACACGGGAGAGTGATAGAGCACGCTAGAACACGAATTAATCTGTTTGTGATCATGTTCATTCCAGCCCACATGCAGCAGTTATTCTGCAGTGATCTGATCAAACTTGAGAGTCTGTCAATAAACTGAAGAGTGAGGTTACGTTAGCTCTGCTTGGTGAGGTTGGAGTTGGTAGATGGGCTCCGGTAGGAGATAAACTGAGTCCACAGAGTTTGCTTGTTTTCACATTTCAAACAGTAGTGATAAACTGATAGTCCTTAAAGCTCCTGTAAGTAATTTTTTGGTGCATGTTTGACTTTATTTGATAGGTCCTGTGAGATAAAGACATTTGTTTTTGGTCAAAATATGATCAAACGCTCAAAGAAACAAAGTAACACGTTGTCCACAAGGGGGTGCTAAAGTCAACACAAAATAAAAGTAGCAGCTAGTTTTTTAATGGATCTATGATCAGTCAGTGTCTGCTGCGCAATAGCTTCGTATCTGATATGTTTCAGTTCTGGTCCAAGTGCTCAAACTTCTGTTGTACTTCTGCTCTGTTTTAGCTACTTCCTGTTTTGCTTTCACCACAGACTGTAGAAAATATGGACGTAGTTTTTGCTACATTACCCGTCTGTTCCTGATGCAGATTAATGGAGCCAAAAGTTGGGCGGGGCCATATTGGATACAACGCATGCTTTGAGTTTCCTTTCTAACAGTTATAGGGCGCCTGTTGGTCACTTGAGCTGAGCTTTGCCTCTGATTGGATGAACTCATGAGTTTAATATCTGCTAAACTGTTCAGTTAGAGAACGGTTCTGAGCTCTGAGGCTGAGCCCAGACACCCTGTAGAGAAAGCTCATTTCAGCCACTTGTATTCGTGATCTTGTCCTTTCGGTCTCTACCCACAGCTCCTGACCTTAGGTGAGGACTGGGACGTAGATTGACCGATAATTGAGAGCCTTGCCTTCTGGCTCAACTCCCTCTTCACCACACTGGACTGGTAGATCATCCACATTACTGCTGACACCACCCTCTCCTCGGTCTTTGACTCCAGCTGTCTGTCAGAAGGTGTAAGTTGATCGACACAGAAAACATGCAACGGAGCAGATCAGGACTGGAGATGCATCTGGTGTATTTCAGACATTAGAATGCAAAAATACATTTTTTAAAACATATTATTCTAAATGAATTTGGGCAGTAAGGGGGTTCAATTCTGTTTTCTTTTGACACAGTCGTTTCGATGATACAATACTTCAGTAAAGGACATAATAGCTGCGGCGGTGGACGTCTGGAAGTTAATATCTTGAATTTTCCAGAAGGTTAAATACAATATCTAAACACTGAATTCTATTTCAGATTCCTTTTATTAAAAAAACAAAAAAAATCAATATGATAATTCAAATTCAGTCTCTTGGGGCACAAAACTCAACCCATAGAAAGAGCTGGAAGGAAGACGTCTGAATAAAGTTGGTTAAATATCTGTCAGTTTGGTTTCACACATGCAGCCCAGCCTGAAAACTTTTTGAATTTTTGATCAATTTTAAGCATGTGTGAATCCAGCTTTATTCTTTAGTCTTGTGCCATATCTTGCTATTATTTTGCATTTATTTATCAACTTATTCTTCTAGCATATTCCAGTCTCAATTAACCGAACAGAATGTCGCCCAGTTTGTGCTTTTTTTATGATTTCACCTCTTTAAACACAAAGAACTTGATGCCTCCATGTCTCAAACATTCAAAGTCTCCTGTTTGGATCAGTTATTTCTGCACACTAGCCGTGCCTCAGAAATCCCCTCTGAGACCTCCGTTTGGAACAAGAGAGCATGATATTGTTGAGATGCTAAACAAATGATAGCATTATGCACAAGCTCTGTGCTGCAGCTCCTGCCAAATGTTGATGGAATCGTTGGCTTTGGACCATCGAGACATTTGCATCGTGTTGTTTACCGGCCAAAAGGATCTCTGTGAGGACGCACTGTGGGAAAAGAAACCATTCACATCATACAGTCGATCCAATTAGTTCAAACAACTGGAACTTTGAAAAACAATGGAGACATGAAACAGCTCGGAGAATCAGCGCTGTATCAGGGTTTTACAGGGCATAGAGGCGCCTGATCAGTTTTATCATAATCCATCAAAGATGAAACGTTTAATGAGACATGTTAAGTTTCAATGAAAGGAGGAAGCTGAGAGAGTTTCTTGGCTCAGGCGTCCTCTCAGCGGTGACATCAGCTGTGGAGCATCATCGCTATGCTGTCATCCATACGAAGACCCGAAGAGGTCATCCAGGGTGAAAAAGACACACAACAACAGCCTCTCACGCTCACAGAAAGCCAATTAGAGGCACACAGTCTGGGATCGAGTCAAGGGTTTTCTTCTTCACTTTGACACCTCGGTGACACGGTTCCTCAGAACTCTTTTATTCAGAATGATGGGTTGGTTTTCTTATTTTTGTAGATTTTGTTTGACCGGTAGAGAAACAGAAGATGAGACATTCAGCAAAGGGTCAAACATGCAGATGCAAGGAGCCGTTTCTACACGCGGGGTCTCCACTTATTCCACCAAGCTGAAACCAATCATTTCACTGCTTTAAGAAAGCTTCTCATTGTCTCACCACTGTTGTTACGTTTCCGAAAGATGGTGAGAGGATGGGAAGGGAGGTATCAACAAATTATACCTATAGAAAAGAAGAAAGGATCTACGTACAAGCAAAATATAAAAGGATTTATCCACCCCTAACCCTAACCCTCTAACCTTAAGCCAAGTGGAACACTAGTTTTCGGCTTGGTGCAGTTGGTGGGGCCCAGCCTTCTCTGGCCATGACTCTGTGCTGGTAAGCACATTTCTATCAAATGGGTTGATGTCTCTTTGGCTCTTTGGGGGGGGGCGTGCCAGCTTGGCCTCATCCCTACATGCCCACATCCTGTCCACCCTGGCCTGGCCATTGCTGGGACATGGACCCATGCCTTCATATGTTCAGTGGCAGGCCCCCTCCTCCTTGCAGGGTGCTTGGTCCTGGGTGGCCTAACTCCCAGGGCGCTGGGGATCCTCTTGTCCTGCCATTGGGGGGTGGGGGTGGCTGGGTGCAGGGTTTGGGGGCTGGTTGTGGAGTCAGGGGTGGGTCAGGTGGATTACTGGTTGGGTGCTTTACACAGACATCCCCTCTTTGGGCCTCTTGGTATGGCCCTTGGTGCCTTTGGGGGTGTGGGTTGGCGCTTCTCTGTATCCTGGCGCTATTGCTGGGTCCTGTGGCCTCTGGGGGCCTTGTGGTGGGTCTTGGGTGCTCGCACTTATCGGGAGTGTCATTGCGCCCCTTGGTCCTGCAGGGTGTGAGTAACTACGTGGGGCTTCGGTGATCACCTCACTCGCATGCCTGCACAAATACTTAGATCGATTACACTACCTGTTTGTCTTCTTCCCTGTTTCAATCAATCAATCTTTATTTATATAGTGCTAATTCATGAGGGACTGCTGCAGGCGAGGAGTCTGCCTGTGAGTGTTTTGGAAAGGGGAAGGGCTCACGTTGAGAGGCATCAATATGTGCTTCCTCGTCTCCAAACTCCAGAAAAGTCACTGGAGCGGCATTCTTTCTGATTTGACCATTTTTGTTTCTTTGTTTGCTGATTTCAATGTCTGGCTGATCCAGTCAACTTTTTTTAATCTGTAATTTTTCCACTTGAAACTCCTCTTGAACAGATTTTGGAGAAGAAAGGGTACAGACACACTTCAACTTCCACCCCCACGACGCTGACTGGCCAAATGCACATTAATTCATGTGTATCCTGACTGGAGTTATAAGTGCTCCTAGTTTCTGTTTCCTCCTGTGATGTGATATCTGGACGTGCCTGTTAGAGAATGATGATGCATATCAACTGAGATGATAGACTGCTTGTGTGTAGTTGTGTTAGGATTGTTCACCACTATGTGTTGTGTTTTTTGTTGTTTTAATCAGATGTTCTTAAAAACTACCTCTGGGCAGCACAGCTCAGAGCTGTCATCATGTGGATAACCAAAGTTACAGACTCTGTTTGGGTGGAAATGGAGCAAAACTCCTGTCACAAGATACCCCTAGAAGCATTTCCATTTCTGAAAGAAAAGAAGCAGAAAGCAATAATAGTCAATAATAACTAGAGTAAGGAAACAGTGAAAATATGGTCTACAGTTCATAGAAAATAAAAAATGCCCAGTTCCATCTGCAGGGCTACAAAAATTGCAGTTAATCCTGACTTTGTACCATCAACTATAGATGTAGGGAATGATAAATGGGCAAATAACAGGCTGATATATATATATCGCACAAATGTTAAAGATCCAAAGCTTAAACTCGTTTAAGAATCTTTAAAGGGAATTTAACCAAAAGTTACACGACTTTTATAAATATCTTCAATGGAATCTTTTAAAACAGGACACAAATTAACAAACAGCCCAATGGAAGGTCAGAATGCAGGACTTTAATACTTCCTCTGTCACTTCCAAATATGGTCAAACATCTGAGCTGTGCTGGAGGGGCAGTGGTTTAATTGGGGACTTCACACGTACATTTTGGAATTACCCAAAAAATCTCAGTTTCTGGAAGGACATTCAAAGGGATTTACAAAAAGTTTTGGGCATCAAGTTTACTTTAAATCCTTCACTTTTAATACAGGGCATAATACCTGATAACATTTATAACACAAACTTAATTTTTCTACTGAGAATTTTGCTTCTAATACCAAAAAACAAAACAAAACAAAACAAAAAAAGATCACATCCTGGTTGAAGCTCCATTAGCTGTCTGAACTATGGAGCTAATCACAGGAAGGTTACAGCTCAAAACAGACACGTTTTTGTGACAGATGGGAACCAATGATTTGTGGAATGTCTGAACTTTAAGCATCTCTTACATCTTGTTTACTTTATTTTTCTTTTTAAGTTAGTTTTAGTTTTTTTTTTAACCCCAAATATATGCACTTGTGCAAGGTACAATATAGAGTATGTTTATATTACTAAACGAGACGATAAGAAAGAATAATTGATGGTGATTTTCTTCTGTGGAAAAATTGACTTAAATAGAGATATGTAAAGATGTAACAAGTGTAATGAGACTGGATCCCCTGTTTTTATGTTTAGTATGCCTTAAAAATAAATGAATAAACAAATAAGTTAAAAAAAAATAAATAATAAGAATCAGTGGTTCTATTTTAGGCTCTTCGGATGTCGAGGGCAAAGGCTCTGGACTTAGTTCCAAGGAGGCAGATGGAGGCAAAGTATAGAGACAGATAAATGATAAATCCTGGTATTAATTCATCCCAAGAGTAAATGTTTTGTACCATTTTTTTAAACTCTCTAAAGAGGTTGGTTTAAGCTGACGTCTGTATCTTGTTTTGCCAACTGATATGCTTTGATGAAGGCCTCCTCCAGCAATCACGCCGTCGTAATGCTCGGTAAAGATGTGCATATTGTCATCCAAAATGTGGTGTTTCATTTTAGTTTCTCTAATGTGGTGGATGCCCTTTTTGATCAGTCTGAAATAAATCTTTGTGTGGTCAGGAAGCGGATTAGCTTTAGATGTTTCATCGATTTGTTTTGTGAGTGATGTAGGGGGACCCAGTGAAGATAACACCTGAAGAAAGTTCTGCAGAATCGTAATGAGTGTGGGAAGTAAACAATGAATTTAGAAAAAGACGGATAAAGAAAGTAAAAAGAGAACAGAGAGAGCTCAACAGTTCTTGTTTTACAGACGGGGTGAGGAGGACTCACTGCCAGCAGAGGAGCTTTGCTGATACCTGCTGGATACTCAGAGGTACTGCAGGCAACTCAACACGTTTGAGAAGAGGGTTAGTGGTTACTGAACTGATGTAAAGAGAAAAACAGGATGAGAGAGCCCCTACTAACTAAAACCAGCACAACAATGAACAATTCACACCTCCACACAGGCTCAAGTCGGCGTCCAGAGATCCAGGAAAGCGAGTCCATTTCTTGTCTTGAAATCTTCTGTGTGCACATGCTTTAGAAGGCTTGCACCGAGATCATCCTCCAGTCAGCTCTAACAGCTGTTTGTGTGTCTGGATATTAATTATTTATTAGATTTTATGGAAAATCAAAATCATGAATGAAACTATGAACTCAAAAGGAAATGTAACAAATGTTTTTTTTTTAACAGACTTTGTTTTTTTGACTCATCTTCTCTTCATAAAAAAAGAGAATCAGCAGAGATAAAAAAAAAATCTCAGTAAGACCTGGAGACAGATGCAAAAGCTCAGTTTGGTTGAATGAAACACAAAGAGGGATGGACTGGGACTTTAATAAAATGCGCACGCAGATCTGATATTTGCTCTTCAATTTTAGCGGTATATCGTCGTCATACAGTTGAACCTAATGAAGGGGATGCTGGGTGTGTCGTACAGAAAAACAAAACACGTCACCACTTAAATTAATTTAATGAGGTAGAACATACTAAGCCATCCCCCTGTTCTTCGTTTCACTTAAAATAAACTTTCTGTACATTCAAAAAGAAGGTAACATTTGGCACAGTAAATAAAAACAAGTCTACATCAGTCTATGGAAATATTATATAATGTGACAGAATTAAAAAGGCAGTTAGCAGCTTAAAGGACATACAGACACACATCTCTCTTCCTGTTGGAGAAGCTACACACACTTCCAAAAACAGCCTCGGCACAGCAGGAGGCGTGCGAGGCACCATCACCTGTAACTTACCATCTGAAGGAGATCGTGTCATTTCTGAAACGCTCACAGGAGGAAAATGTGAAGAAACCTTTTTTTTCCAGAATGATTTCCTTTCAGCAACGCTTCCACGAGAAACGTCTTCCATTTTTCTTGCAGCAGAGTTAAATCATCCTTTTTCCTCTTTTTTTTTTTTTTCCTTTTTTTTTCTTGCGGTAAACTTCACATCTACAGCGTCCATTAGAAATAACTATATATATAAAAAGATCAGCCACCATCATTTTACCTGTTCTTGTTCTCTCACAGTATTCATCTATTATAACTTCACAGCTTTGGTTTATGTTTCATGAGCTCAGTCAGTGAGTCCTTCAGTTTTAAGGCCTCTCGCTTTGGTCCATTACCTACAGTCAGGCCTCTCTGAACGTTGAGAAAAACAGATCACCATCCTGGATAAAACTGGATTTTTTGTTGTTTTGAGAGTTCCAAAATCGTTTCGTACTCATGGGTTCCGGGATGTACTCCGGTTTTTAACTTTTTGTTGTGAAGTTTTTCCCAATAATGGCTCCAGTTTCCATCTTTGTCTGCACCATAACCGAACACGTGGATCTGCAGAAAGAAAACGAAATGCACAAAAAAATAAATGTTCAGAGCGTCACAGAGCAACCGGTGTTTTGGTGTAAAGAGTGACCGTGCTAACTGGTGACTCTCAGCTGAACGTGTCAGTGATGGTCGGCTGAGAGTCTCCAGTTAACAGGGTCACACTTTCCACTGAAACACCAGCGCCGTCTACAGCTGTGTTATTAAACGTGTCTTCTTTATCCAACCTCAGTGAACCAGGTTTGAGCTCCAATAATCAATATTAACTGCTGATGTTCTAATTCCAGTTTTTACTTTGAGTGTTTGATGAAAAAGCTGGTTTGGAGCCGAGGTTATGACCAAATATGGACTCACTATGGAGAGGAAATAATAAGTGAAGCTATACATGATGATGAACAGAAACAGATCATCAGTATATTATCAAACTGTGAAACAGTCTGATTAGTAATCTGAAAATATCAAAGCATTAATATTCTGATAGATTTGGAGCAGTTCTCTGTCTGGACCTGGTTTTCTGGATCCTTTATTCTGACCCAGGTCTCAGACTCAGCTCTCTGTGAGCTCTTTTTGGTTTGGGAGGGTTTCAGCTTTATTGACACAGTTCATGTCTTTATATTTCACAGTTAATGCAGTCATCAGCATGGAGTGACTGTGTTTAAACTCCTCTCTGGGTACATGCTGGATTTATACACTAAAAAATGTCTGTCCTATTTATTTATTAAAAGACTGATACTTTCTTCTTCTTCTTCTTCTTTTTTAACTAAAACTCGACTCAAACTATCACATAACTAAAACAAGCAAAGACTAAAACTAAAGTCGCTTTCACACCAACGTCATTTGGTCCGGACTTTCGGACTTTTCTGTTTGATCCGAACCAAAATGATCGGTGGGAAACCTCCCCAGGTCCGAACCAAAGAGTTGGACCTTGGTGCGACCAAAAGCAGTGGTCTCAGTCTGGACCAAACAGAACCACGGTCTGGTTCATGCCCAGTGTGAAAGCATTATTTTGAAAGGTTCTGACCTTCGTACCAATCAGAGGATGACACACTTTCTCCTTCTTTCCTGTCGACGACGATAAAGTTGTCGTCTAATTATAAACCTCATAAGACGACCTCGGATCAGCATTATGTACAATTCTTCAAGTTGTCGCTGTTGGTGGTATAAAAACATCAACAATATTAAAGCTTAAATTCCTGCTCAACATGTTGACGTCAGACGGCCGCCGGCCAAATGACCAATCAATGTAAACTACGGAGACACGCAAAGTACACAGTCGATGACGGTATCACGTATGTTCATCATGTAAGTTCTGTTAGTCTGTTTGCAATAATGACAGAGTGAAACCAGAACAGACCGAACCAAATGTATACAATGAAACAAAAACACAGACTTTGGTCCAGACTAAGGTCATGGCTGGTGGGGGTATCTGATGTGTAACCTGACCATTAAAACAGATCACCAAGCAGTTAATTTCTGTCAGTTTATCATCAGATATCAAAAGGAGCTCACCTCATCACAGATATGTAGAGCCATCACTAACGCCATGAAGCCAGTGGAAGGATACCTGCCCTTCTTCTTCAGCCATGTTTCATGAACGTACTGCATGAAGGCCGGGTTGATCACCATCACCTGTTTCCAAACAGAAAGCTCATCAGTTTTACTACCGCTCAGAGAAATCATCACATTTATAATAAAACGACAGAAAAACGACACTCACCAAATTCTTGTTGGCTTTAATTTTGGATTTTACCGGCATATATGAACTGTTGAAGTCAAAGAGGAGAAATGTCAAACTTTATGATAAATAAACATTTACAGACCTAAATGGTGAGAGGATCTGAAGAAATGGAGGAATTCATCAAGTACAGAACAAAACATTGTTTATCAACGCCAACGTGTCAGCGCTGTGACGAGTTTCAACATCGACTGTTACAGAAAGCAGAGATTGAGGCACAGGTCCAGCTCTTGTGGCACTCTTATAAACTCAGACCTGTCCTCCATGATGAGGTTGTCATTCATGCTTTTATTTTCTCTCGTCTGGACGACTGTAACTCTCTGTAGGCGCGTTTAGACCAGCACAGTGTGCAGCAGCACAACTCCTCACAGGAGCCAAAAACAGAGACCACATCACTCCTGTTTCAGCTTCTCTTCACTGGCTCCTCATAAGAATTTAGGATCGATTTGAAGATTTTATTGTTGACTCTTAAAGCACGCTCTGTTCTGGTCGTGACCTGAGGTCCTCAGCCAAGGCGCTGCTCGCCATCCCAAAATCAAGACTGAGGACCGAAGGTGACCTTTGACCTTCTCTGTCCGAGCCCCCACCCTGAGGAACAACCTGCCTGAGGAGATCAGAGCAGCAGACTGTCTGTCCTCTTTTAAAAACACATTTCCATCGATGTGCTCTTAATGGAGAATTTAGCTGATCTTGTTTTATCTTGTGTTGTTTCAATCTTTTATTTTTTGCCTTAACATTTGATTCGTTTTGATTCTTCTCCTTTATCTGGTGCTGGTTCTTAGTCTTTCATTCATTGTTGTATTTTTCTGCTCCTCCTCACGTTTCTCTTTTACTTCTTTTTACATTTTCTTTTTACTGTTTGTTTTAGTTTGTAAAGCACTTTGTAACATTGTTTTTGAAAAGTGCCATACAAATAAAGTTTATTTGATTAGAGTAATTACAGCACACGTGCAGACGCACACACAGCTGTGAGAGCTGACTGACAGATGATCTGCTAATCAGCTGACGCCATCGTCACTAAAAAACGTCTCATTTCTCCTAACACAAATCTCCTCGTCTCCTTGTCTCCTCTCTTCATTTCCTTGCATCTCTGGTGGGAGGGACTGAGACACAAGTGGAGGGAGGAAGGAAGGAAGTTTGGCGCTTTGAGATGCACCCAGTGTTTGGTAGATTGTTGTTTTTCCACTGGGTGGAGCTACAGCAGCTCTTTCAGATTCAGGCCTGCAGCAGCCACCAACGTCTGACACGCAGTGGTTTTCAGAACAAATAAGAGTCTGTGGCAACAACGCAAACTTATACAAACAAACTTATATATATATATATATATATATATATATATATATATATATATATATATATATATATATATATATATATATATTTATACATATATATACATATATATACATACATATACATACATATACATACATATATACATACATACACACACACACACATATATATATCTATATCTATATCTATATATATATATATATATATATATATATATATATATATATATATATATATATATATATATGTGTGTGTGTGTTCATAGTTTAAAGTTTAAATCAGTTTAACTTGCTACACCTGCCTGATGATGAGTAAAGTGGTTTTGGTTCACTCAGCTCTCAGCTCAGTGGGAGTGAGCCTGGTGTTACTGGGAGAGCAGGCTGAGCGAGTGAATCTCGCTGCTGCTGAAGACCTGCGCACACTACAGCCCCCTTTATACGACAACGCTTCACAGCGTTTCACTCTAAAGCGTTTACTCGGACACACTGAGGGACTAATAATGCTGCAGTATGCATGACAGGCCTGTAGGTGGCGATATCACTGTGGGGTAGAGGAGAGGTGCTTGTTTACAGCAGAGACTGTATTTTTTGCGCCGACTCAGGGTGTTTGGTGTCGATCAGGAGATCATGTTTTTGTTTTATCAGGCAGTTTTAGGGAGCATTATTCAGTTTGGGATGTCAGCCTGGTTCAGTAATCTCTCTGTCCAGTTATAATCTAAACTTGCTCGTCTGGTGCAGACCGCCATGGAGGTTGTAGGGAGGACTGAACATACTTCTCTGCAGTCTTTATATGAGCAGTCTGTTCTCAGGAAAGCACAGCGGGCTCTGTCTGACCCTTCTCATGTTCTTCACCCAGAGTAGGAACTCCTTCCCTCTGGAAGGACACACAGAGTCTCTAAATGTAAATTGAATCACTTTAGAAACTCAGTTGCGCCCACTTCAATTAGAATTTTATATATCGTTTCATAAGAGGCAGCCGAATTCTGTGTGGATGATGCAATCGTGTCTTTGTTTTCTGTCTGTGCAGCTCTTGGAGTCCAAGATAAAATTTCCCTAAGGGGACAATAAAGTGTATCACATTGTATTGTATCATACCGTACCATACTGTAACGTATCGTACTGTATTGTATCGTACCGTATCATACCGTAATGTATCGTACTGTATTGTATCGTACTGTACCGTATCGTATCGTATTCTACCGTATCGTATTCTACCGTGCCGTACCGTACCGTATTTGACTGTATCGTATTCTACCATACCGTACCATATCGTACGTTATCGTATCGTATTGTACCGTATCGTATTGTATCGTACTGTATCGTACTGTATCATATGAAATGTCTTTTGCAGCTTATATGATATCGGCTCATGTTGTCAGGGGGAAAAGTGAATCCTTTCTAAACTACATCTTTCTTGCCACACAACAGAAACTTCCTGTCAGCAACAATAGCAGGGGCCAAACTGAGGCCTGGGGGAGAGGGTTTAGAGACATGAGGCCCAAACCTGTAAAACCAGGCCACTGACAAAGGAGACCAGGGTCGTCAAAAGGAGCTGTATTTAAATGCTGACAAACAGGTTAGTGAAGTGTCACTTATCACCAGCTACGGAAAACCAGGCACCTCCCTCTTACTCTGGAGAATCAGTTAAAAACACCTGACTGTAGGTGTAACTATACATGCAGCCAAGACCGACCCTGAATGAGGCCTGAGACCGGGCTCCAGACCTTCTCTATACTCATACGTGCATTCACATGTTGAAAAGACTAGTAGAATAATATTTTGTGTTAAAAGGGCCAAAGTCAGATGTTCAGGCCCAGAACCTCCACACCGTGTCACCCTCAACGCAACACGAATGACCTGTCACAGACAGGAAGCAGAAAGGAAATGAAAAGCACATGACCTGCTTTACATATGAACCTTTCACACACACTGAAAAGAATACAGAAACATAACTCACGTTCCCCGAAATCCTGTAGTGAGAGCCTTTGTGACCCACAGGAGATCCTGGATCTTGAACGGAAACAGCACGAGATGAGTGGTGTTGTCCAAATCCACGGCGCTCTCGGGATACATGATGCGATGAGTGGTTCTGTTCCCAACGTCCGCTTCGTAGCCTTTGATTCGACCCGTGTTCATCCTGAAGAGAACAGAGAAACGTGTTTAAGTCTCAGCCGAACAGAAAAACCATTAATGGACTGCTTGACTTCTGACATACATTTTTATACGCAAAACCTGAAGTCGAAGCAAGTGTTTATGTCTTGGTGGTGCCAATTGGGTACCAGTTCCGACATAACCGGTTATCGAATAAAAACAAACATTTCGGTGCCTCATTTTGCCGCTTACCTTGTTTATTTGTTTTTTTTGGTCCACACCTTGTTCTGGTGTAAACATGCGTGACGTCAGTGACGCTACTCACTTGTTGATCTGATACTAGCGGTGAGGGATCGATTTGGATGCCGAAGGCAAAATGATCAACTGTTGACTCAACAACATGTAACAAGTGCAATAAAATAATTACAATCAAAGGAGGTAATACTTCCAATTTAATGAAACACCTGTTAGCGGCATTTATATCGTTCAAAGACTTACTGTAAGTTAATACTGGGTTCAATTTGTCCCTGGAAATAAAAGGGTGTTGTTTTTTTGACAGAGTGTGTGTGGTTTCGTTTTTTTGCGAGTACCAGTTCAAGAGCTGTTTAAGCACCGGAACCGTTTTAAAAGTACCAAATAGGAACTGGTATCAGTAGCGTTGGGTATTGGATAAAACCCAACCAATACCCAACGCTACTTATGAGCACAGACTGCGTAAAACATGGACGTAGTCTCCATGATGTCACCCGTCTGTTCCTGATACAGTCAAATGAAGCCAATCATTGGACAGGGCCATATTGGATATGATGTGGACTTTGAGGGCGCCCCTCAGTCACGTGAACTGAGCTCAGCCTCTGTATAAGGCGACACTCCAAATCCAAAGAGTCGCCAAGAGGCTAAGATGAAGAGACCAGCTTGCCGGACGCGCTCGACCAAGAATCACCTCAAGTCCATGAGTTCGTTTGATGTCTTTATTTTACGTTCTCACAGGAATCCAAACGCTGCACGGTGACATCACAACGATTCAACTGCACCGCAAGGTGTGATAAAACGAACAGCCTGAACAGCAAAACGTAGGACCTCTTCCTCTCACCCTCCTTCCACCAAGTCCCCTCCAACCTGTGCAGGTGAACTAACTTGTAAAACTTGGAGGTGTACTGCCCACCACACCATGTGACCCTCTCACCGGAAGTAGCAAAACAACAAGGACTCATTCATAAATATCCGTCACCTACACTCTGATTGGACAAACTCATGATCGTAATATCTTCTAAACCGCCGAGTTAGAAAAATCCCCCCCCCCCATACAGTGTGTGCCGATAGCGAAACTAGCTTTTCAGACCCAAGTCGTTTTTTGAACCAGGCTGTAAGTATGTTGCCAAATTAAAATGCCGTACATTTTTTTTATTTTTTGGATTGATGTGTACGTGACTTCCAGTCTTTCTGCAGCCAGCCTCTAGAGGATTCTCCATAAACAGCAACTTTTAGCACTTCGGCACAGGCTTTTTTTTTCTCTACTGGATGTTGCCCCTTGATTATGAACCTCCTGACAGGTCCAGAAAATTCCTTCATTCAAGATACTGAAAGAAAAAAAAATGATGCCTGAATTGTTACTTTTGTTTTTAATTTCTTGAAATCAGACATTTTCTGCTGAATGTGGCTCATATTCAGTCTAATAACTAAAAATAAGACAAACACTTGCTACATTTAGCAAAAAAAAAACATTTTTAGATTCTTCCATACTTTCCTGAAGCAGTGAAGTGACTCAAGATGCTTTTATGAAGTGAGGGTTTTACCTTATGACAACTTCATGGAAGTTGATAAGGGGTCCATAACGTGATCCCTTCAGGTTGCCGGAGTTCCCCACCACGGCACAGGTCCTGCAGCGGTGTGGGCTTGGTTTTTCCAGTTGTGGCCTGGCTGGGAACACCTGAAATAGTCTTTCCACTGTTTTACTGTAAGCACTGAGGCTGCCCCTTTCTCCCTGTAAGCGCTGAAAAAGAGCCAAATGTTGCTGAGACGACTCCAGTATCAGGACATCACTCCTCTTTAGCAACATCATCATGAAATGTGAAGTCATCACTTACTTTCCACCAGCTGAAAGTGCTCTCTGTGAGGTTGGTCTTTGTAGACAGAAATGGCTCCACAGATTTGTTGAAACGCTGCATGAACCACGGGTTATCTTCTGAAACACATCTGTCACAGGCACAGGGCCTCTGGTACTGATAGGTGTAGTATTTAACTGTGCACCCTCTCAAAAACACACCCACCACTGTCACAGACACCAGGACGAGGAGTATCTTCACTTTTGAGTCCATCTTCTCTGTCAGTGAGTCAACAAACACGAAGAAAACAATCAGGCTGTGGCGCTGACAGGTGACTCCACCTGCTGCCTCAGAATGAATGAGTTAAAAACTGTCGTAAAACTGATCATAAATGACTGTTGTTCACTCGCTCTTACCTGATAACATCGGAAATCCTGCTGTCGTCCAACAACACGTATCCTTCGTGGCCTTCCTGAGGCTAGACTGTCAGGAAAAAGTACCAAAGAAACATAATAAAGCCCTGCGTGGGCACGTCCGTAAACATTTGATGCGACCAATGGGAGGCCTCACGCGCCGTACCCGGGGAGGGGTGTGGGGAGGGGGGTGTCTTCAATTATTGCCGGCGCTCTCTGTTCAGTGCAGATGGCGGTGAAGGGACCGTCAAGAAAGAGCAACAAAAAATAAACGAAAATTCACTTTTCTTCATTTTATCCACCTGTTCCGTTGTTGACTTCCGCCTGCGGTTATCGACTTTTGGTTGCCGCCGCCAGCAAGCTAGCTCAAAACACCGCGCGTGGAGTCATTAATGCTCGACAGGGCTCAGTGTAAATTATAAAAAACAAAAACAAAAACAAAAAAACATCCTCACTATGACTCCACCTCCGATATTTGTTCATTTTTGTTGCTTTCCTGCTTTTAAAAGCCGATTATTAGAGCGAATATAACAGCTAGGCTAACATCATCAGCTTTGTGGTCTCCATGGCGACATAAACAAACGTTCAACCGGACGAGCAAAGCCGGCAACCGCTATGAACAATGGGAAGTCAAGAAAAAGGTGGATAAACGTGTTATTATAAGTCGAGGGAAGCCTATTTCTAGTGACAACCAACTGCTTAGATTTAAGTTAACTTTTTAATTTTTTTCCCCCCTGTTTTATGAGATTTTCATGTGAAAAACAGGAGGATTTGTTTTTTTTTAAATTTCAAGTGAATGAAACACACGCTGTAGTTTCTTGATGTGAAGCACGTGTTTGTAGTTTACATCCAAAAATTGGCTCTCTGTAACCGAAGACTGTTTAATAAATGAACGTAGCCTCCGCGCAACCATATTGGAAATAATGCGGGCTTTGAGGCTCCACAGTAACAGCTATAGGGTGCCTGGCAGTCACGTGAGCTGAGCTGTGCCTCTGATTGGACGAACTGGCGATCTTCATTTCTTCTAAACTGCAGTTAGAAAAAAAAAAAAAAAGCGGACACTTTATGAACTGCAGATTTTAGCACTTCAGCATTGTCTAATATTTTCAGACTGGAAATTAACACTTGACTGTAACTTGTGATGGAGCACAGCACCACCAGAGGGCGCTGTATATTTATTTTCACCCAATGATTTTCTGTCAGATTCAATAATGTTGATGAATTCATTTTAATAGCAAATATTATTTTTCTATCTTTTTCAGGGTTTCTTTTTTTCTCAGTGGTTTACTCTCACCAATAGTGATGTGATAATAAAAAAAGGGGAGTGCAGAGATCACAGGGTGGTTATTTAAACCTGCTCACCAAGGAGAAAGATAAGGCTGTTTGTTTAATCCTGCTGTTGGGTGAGGATGTTGTAATGACTGGAGTTACCAGTCGTTTTGTGAACACCGTCCATCTGCCTACATCCTGAAGCACAATGTCCACAAACAATAATACATAATAACCTTTAAAGGTGTATTTTTTTTTGTCAAAATTTGATAAAATTGCCAAAAACCAGTTGTCAGGGTATTAAAATTGTTCTTGTTTGATTTGTTACTGATTAAGTTTGACGGCTAATTTGCTAATAAAACCTTTTTCCAGGGGAGGACAAAAGCACCAAATGCACATGCACAGGTGATCTCTCATCCTTTCTGCTGCTAAATCACTCCACATCATACATTTCTCAGCAAAATCTCTTCAATCCTCACTCAATTCAACTCCTTGCAATTTTTTTAAGTCATCGTTGTATAAAAACATGGCATTAAAGGGATAAGAGGAGCCTTACGATCATGGGTGTCAGAACAAACGACAGCTCTGCTGTAATTATTATCAACACAATCTTTAAGGAAAACTCAGGACTCTCATTTTTAATCACCTGTGATTTGAAATTTCTCACAAGTTAAGAAAAGTTGAGCTGATCATGAAGAATGCTTTGAAAGGCATCTTCGTAGTTTATTTTCATCAGTAAAAAATACAGTGAATGAACGGATGAACTTCATTTCAGTCCTCCTCACACACACTGTTCCTCAGGCTGGTTAAGATCCCAGTGAAACCTGCTGATCGGTCCATCCAACCATCCTACAGAACTGAGCACAGATTGTCTGTGTGATGCAGACTTCCTTAAATCCTTCTGTCTCTTTAATCCCAGACAGACTCCACGGTGCTGAGATCAGGGCTCTGTGGGGTCAGCACCATCGCTTCCAGGACTTCCAGCTCTTCCATGGAGACCACTTCAGTCCAGATTTCAAGGGGACAGTAGATGGTATTCCTGGGTCCCACTGGTTTCTGACAGTTCTGAGCTGATGGCTCATTTCAGGGACTGTCGTAAACTTCATCTTTCAGGTCAGAAGTCTTGAGCTGATAACCTTTTTATTACTATAAAAAAATCACATCACCTGAACAGGTTACCTTTGCTTTTTGGTGTCTAAATTCTAAAAAAAAAGTTCCTTTTTGAACCAGATGCTGACTTCCAGTGTATGACTTTAAAACTCATCCATTTCATTTTCAAGAGAGGCTTGAAGGTCTTCCAGGCTGAGGAGATATCAATATATTACACACACAAAAATAAACTACTTTCATACATTTGCATTAATTTCCTGAGGCTGTTGATGGAGAAAAATGAAGTTCTGTTAAAAAAAAATGTGAATGGGGAGCGGGTTGAATTGTGTTTGCATCTGAACACGTGCAGGACACATTCGACGGGCTCTAAGAAAAACTTCCCCACCGCCGTCGCCTGCCACCTTGCACATGCCGCGTCAGTTAAATCAGGTATAAAAATAAATAAATAATTAAAAATGCCCTCTGCCAGGAGGTCACCACCCTTTGTAGAACTTGATCTTAAGTTCTTTGGCTAGTTTAATGATAACGTTGTACTCCTGAGTCCCAGGATGTACTCCAGTTCTTAGCTTCTTGTCCTTGAGACTTTCCCAGTAATGATTCCAGTTTCCATCTCTGTCCGCTCCGAAGCCGAAAACATGGACCTAGAAAACAGAAAAATACGAGTCAGTGAACTCACAAATGAACAAAAAATGAACAAAAAATGATCATTACAGCCATCAAACTGCTTCTTCTTCCTTTTTTTTTTAACATCAAACTTCACTGAACAGGAACGTTCAGTTGTTGGGAGCGGGCATCATGATTTGGTTGACTTTGGACTGTGTCACCTGCTCCGCAGACTTTAAACGGCACCGCCTGTTGAGTCTGTTTAGTTTATGTACAGACTCTAGTGCTCCACTGCTTATTTAAATGAATGAATGAATTTATGAATGGCCGGATGGATGGATGGATGAATAATGGATGGATGGATGAATAATGGATGGATGGATGAATGGATGGATGGATGAATGATGGATGGACGGATGAATGGATGGATGGATGAATGATGGATGGACAAATGAATGGATGGATGGATGGATGGATGAGGGATGTATGGATGGATGTATGAATGATGGATGGATGGATGGATGGACGGATGAATGATGGATGGCAAATGAATGGATGGACGGATGAATGAATGGATGGATGAATGATAGATGGACGGATGAATGGATGGATGGATGAATGAATGGATGGATGGATGTATTGATGGATGAATGGATGGATGGATGATTGATGGATGAATGATGGATGGATGGATGAATAATGGATGGACGGATGAATGGATGGATGGATGAATGGATGGATGGATGAATGATGGATGGACGGATGAATGGATGGATGGATGAATGATGGATGGACAAATGAATGGATGGATGGATGGATGGATGAGGGATGTATGGATGGATGTATGAATGATGGGTGGATGGATGGACGGATGAATGATGGAATGGATGGATGGATGTATTGATGGATGAATGGATGGATGGATGATTGATGGACGGATGAATGGATGGACAGATGGATGGATAGATGGCCGAATGGATGGATGGATGAATAATGGACGGACGGATGAATGGATGGATGATGGATGGATGGACGGATGAATGGATGGATGGATGAATGATGGATGTATGGATGAATGGATGTATGGATGAATGGATGGATGAATGGATGGATGGATGGATGGATGGATGGATGGATGGAGGGATGAATGGATGGATGGATGGATGGATGGATTGATGGATGGATGGATGTTTTGTATTGATACAGATAAATTGATGAATTATTATTCAGTCCTGAGTGTGTCACTTTAACGCCCACGATGTTCAGAAACCCTGAAAAGGTTTGATTTAGACTGAGCTCACCTCATCACAGGTATGTAGGGCCATTAACAGAGCGATGAACCCGGTGGAAGGATACCTGCCCTTCTTCATCAGCCATGTTTCATGAACGTACTTCATGAAGGCCGGATTGATCACCATCACCTGTTTCCAAACAGAAATGAGCTGTAAATGTTCTTATCGAGCCTCTCTAAAGTCACTCAAATTTATCAAATACATAAGAAAAAAAAATCAGGCTCACCAAATTCTTGTTGGCCTTGATCTTGGATTTTACTGGCTGATATGATCTGTTGAAAAGAAGATTTGAGGATTAAACTCAGCAACAAGTGGATCAGGATCTTTTTTATTCATAGATCTAGGTGGGAGCTTTAACGAGCGAGGACAAAAACATTTAATCTGTTTTTACTGGACTCTAACTGATCCTGTCGACATGTCCTGAGATTCATGTTATCAAAGGAGTCATCTAACAGTTGGGTCGTCGGGGGTTTAATCCCAGGGTTCCATGTCCTCATCCTAAAATGTGCCCAGAATGACCCTTGACCTCTTTGTTCCTTATCTTGAACAAAGACTGTTTTCTCATGATAACAATTTTTCTATTGTTGCTACCGATGCTATCGATGCTATCAATGCTAACAATCAAATCCTCAAAAACCCACAAAGCTGGGCTTGAATAAGTCTAAAAACATTTGACCTCAGTGTCTGTTCCCAGTAAATATTCATCTGACTCACCTTCCCAGAAATCCCGTGGTGAGGGCTTTGTAGAGCCACTCCAGATCCAGGATCTTGAACGGAAACAGCACGAGATGAGTGTTGTCGTCCAAATCCATGCCGCTCTCAGGATACATGACACGATGAGTCGTTCTGTTCCCCACGTCTGCTTCATAGCCTTGGACTCGACCCGTGTTCATCCTGAATCACAAAGAGGGAAATAAAGTCACCAAGATTTAAAGTCCATTTTTTTCTCTTTCTGATGAAACACATGATTAGAAGAAGCCTGTGCGTTTACCTCAGGATGACATCATGAGAGTTAATCAGAGGTCCGTAACGGGATCCCTTCAGGTTTCCAGAATTCCCCACCACAGCACAGGTCCTGCAGTGATCGCAGCCGGCTTTTCCAGCATCAGGAGTGGGGGACAACACCTGGAACAGTTCCTTCTGGGTCCTCTTGAAGTCCTCATAGCTGCGTTTCTCATACTGTAACATCTTAGAGACAAACAGGACAAAACACAGACTCATGTTAGCACACCTGCACATTGGGGATGACGCCCGTCCTGGAAGGCCTGTCACTGCTGGAACCCCAGAAATGGTCAATAAAGTCCATGATGTTGTTCTGACTGAAGGAACAAACAATCAGTGGAACATATTATGATCACTTCTTTGGCAGGAGAAAATTTAACCCTTTACTTCTTTCATCTCTTTGTCTTAAAATACTGAAAACATTTTTTATTTTTTCTGGGAATGACTCCACTCTCACATTGCACCACAAGGAGGGACCCAGCACCGCACCTGGACTCAAGGAGCAGAAGACCTCAACTCAACCTCGCTCTGCCACTCTCTCTCTTTTCAACACTTTAGTGAGTTAATTTATTTTTTTTTCAAGACGTGGGGAGCTTGTTTTTTTTTTTTTAACATTTCGTAAGTTTTTTAACACTTCGTTTTTTTCATTTCTTTTGTTTTTTTTTTTTTTTACATTTTTATGTTTCTTTTACATTTCATTTTTTAAAACATTTTTGTTTTTTTACATTTCTTATTTTTTACATTTCATATTCATTTTTTTTTTTACATTTTTATGTTTCTTTTACATTTCATATTTTTTCAACATTTTGTATGTTTCTTCATATTTTGTATGTTTTTTTTAACATTTCTTATGCTTTTTTTAACATGTTGTAATTTTTTTTTTCATTTTGTATGTTACATTTCCATAACTTTTTATTAAAATTCTATTTTTTTTAATATTTCATATGGTTTGTAATTTATTTTACATTTTGTATGGTTTGTATGTTTAACATTTTGTATGTTTTATCTAAATTTCACATCTTTTTTTACATTTTTTATTTGTTTTCTTTTTACATTTCGTATGTTTTCCCAAATTGTTTTATAAAATCACAGATATTATTTCACTGATTAATCTAAGGGTCATATGTGGATGGTACTGCTGGGTAAATGTTGATCTTCCTCTTTTTTTAAACTCTAATGTTGGCAGAATGCTTTAAGGAAGTCCTGTTTTTGTATTTCATTTCTTAATTCTGCTCTTTATGGTCACATACCTTCCACCACTGGAAAGCAGCCTCTGGCAGAGAGTATTCCGCAGATAAAAACGGCTCCACAGATTTGTTGAAGCGCTCTGAAAACCAGCCGTCATCCTCTGTTGAGCAGTCTTCACAGGAGCAGATGAATCTTTCCAGCTGCAGGGGGCGCTGCGTCACATGAAACCCTTTCATGTAGACGAGGATGCCGGTCAGACCCAGCAGGAGGAGGACCACCCTCACTTTGGTGAACATCTTCTCTTCTCACAGTGGGGTCACCTCTGATCTGTGACCTGTGGAACCGCTGACATCAATCTGCGCGCAGCGGCTGTAGAAACATCAGACACACCGTCAAACATGAAATCATTACGTCACATTACGCGCTACCTTTTAACCTTGTTATTATTGTTGTAATGACTTGAAGAGCAGCAGGACCAGGTGAGGTGTTTCCTGCACCTTTAGAGCTCGTTCTTCCTGCCTGTAGAAGCGCTCACACATCATTCATCGTGAAGGCAGATCTTTGGACTCTTCCTGCAGCTTGTTCACTTTTCTTTTCGACCACACAATCTGAGACATGTGACGACAGCGCCATATGGGAGAAATGTACGTGAAAACAGGTCGTGATATTATTTCCGGATTACCTGCTCAGAAAGTCACCCGGCCTGGAGTCCTGTCATAAGTCCGCTTCAGTGGGGGAACTGGACCACTCAGAGAGGAGAGGGTGACGAAGCGGACAGGGCCGAAAGTCTTTGAGCAAACACAGGAGGAAGTGTGCAGTGGGCTCAGACTGCTGTGAGGGAGCGAGGTGTGAAGGGGGCGTGGTCTGCACTGTGACGAAAGAGCCAAACATGGAGCCAGACATGGAGCCACATCTTCAGGAGGAAAGACAGATTTTAAACTTATAAGCACTTCACAGGAAATATGTTTTTAAATCTGAACATTAAAGCACGTGTCGGTAATTTTAACCAATAAGAACGGATCAGTTCACCACCTCAGCATCTTTTCATCCTTGAATTAAAAACACTTTTCTTCAAAATTTTTCCACTTTTTTCAGGTGGAAAAATTCAAAGCTTTTCATGATGATAAAGAATCTTAAATAACAATGTAAAGTGTTTTTTTTTTTAATGTAATAATATTATTAACCTTTAATTCTTATCCTTAACTTAGTCCTTTTATTTATTTATTTATTTATTTATAACTCAGTCCTTTTACCAGTCGACATCTATGATGTCACTTCCTCTGGGTGGAAACCTCACAGGTGTGTGTGTGTAAATTTGTATATATATATATATATATATATATATATATATATATATATATATATATATATATATATATATATATATATATATATATGATTGTATGCATGACACATCACCTTAAATTTAAATAAATAAATAAATAAATACAATAAAATAAATAAATAAAAACATAAGAAGCTTCACCATAGACTGTATAAAATAGAGCTACATGCGTTCTCTCGTGTGGATCTTGCTTATATCATTACCACACATAAAAAAGTGTGCGTGCGAATCACTTTTTAATTTAATTTAAATACACATATATACATTTTTTAAATAATTTATCTATATCTTTATGTTTTTATTCAACTTATGTGAAGGATAACAACTTAAACTTGATGTAGATGGAGATTTTGTCCCAGAAACATGAATAAATAAATTCTGCAAAGAAAAATCATCTTTGAATCAAACAAAAGATTTACTGAACAAGACGCATGGATCAAGTTTAAGACAGAGTGATTACTCCAGGACACATTAAGACATTCAGTTCAGTTCAAACAGTGTTAGTCACACACTCTGTGAGGACGTGAGGACTGAAGCTGATTCTACAGCAGGTGTGGGCGAGAGGTTTGTTTTGTCTTTAATCTTTAATATCTTGATAAAGCCCTCATTGTCAGCGGTGGTGGAATGCATGACGTCAGCAGTAGTAACTCTATCCTTTATTCATTTATTTAAACCAAAGTGCACAGCTCTGGTTTGTTTGGGTGGAGCGCTGTTTACTTTCTATTTTCTTTTCTTTCTGCAGCTTTACTGTTTACACAGCAAAATTCAGACCTTGTGAGTAAACTCTCCCAGAGTCAAATTTAACTCAGTTTGCGAGAACATGTGAGACCATCGAATGACCTCTGAGTTTCAGTTAAAGCTGGTCTTTTTCAGGAGCTGATCTTTTAACTCTTCACAGGCTACGGTAGAGAAAAATGAAGCCTATGCTGGAGTGCTAAAAGTTGCTGTTCATGGAAAATCAGCTCGAGGCTGCAGAAAGACAGGAAGTCACAAACACATCAAGACAAAACAAAACAGACTTACAGGATTAAAAAATCACATTTACAGCCTGGTTCAAAAAAAAGCCTTGGGTCTGTATAGGGGTGAATTTTTTTTCTAACTCAGCAGTTTATTAGATATTAGGATTACAGGTTTGTCCAATCAGAGGCTTGTGACCCTATAGCTGTTAAACAGGAAGCTCAAAGTCCAGGTCAT
Organism: Labroides dimidiatus; assembly: GCA_030710495.1. Classification (NCBI taxonomy): domain Eukaryota; kingdom Metazoa; phylum Chordata; class Actinopteri; order Labriformes; family Labridae; genus Labroides; species Labroides dimidiatus. The sequence goes on from CM061155.1 coordinate 28,988,284, forward strand.
ATCCAAGATGGCCCTGTCCAATGGTTGGCTTCATTTGACTGTATCAGGAACAGACGGGTGACGTCCATGTTTTACACAGTCTGTGATTGATACACACGCAGCTTCGCTCTCTTTTCTGCATGTATACACAGACAACACCAGGACGTTTATATCTGCCCATTAAACCTGCTTTAAGTTTATGTTTCACGACTAATTTTGGATTTTTTTAAGTAACTTTTTTTGGTTTTGAGGTAAAATTCGCTAATTCATGAAGTTAAGGGGAAAAAAACTTGACAAAGGGAAGAGAGTTTCTCTTCGTGTCTTCTCCTACCATGTTGGTCTGATCTGACCTGCTGCACTCACCGACACGCCTCATGGCAGCAAACACTCGTCGTGTTCATCGTTCACGGCTCGATTTCTGTGGAACAGGAAAGCAAAGAGAAGATGCTGTTTGAACACAGTGTGTGTGAAGAGTGTGTGTACCGTACGAATGTCTTGTGGACAGGAGGGTAAACACTGTCAGCTGCAGCAGCCTGTGGTTTCAGCTCCGCCTGTCTGAGGGAGTAACGTCATTGGCCATCTGATAGGAAAGAGGAAGTGGGTTCGTTCTGTCTGCGGCCGCTCACACACGTATCAGTTCGGAGGTTTTCCTGAGAAATGAGCCACACCATGAAAAGTAAAGATTATCAGTCACGTCTTACAGGTACAGGATCCCTTCAGGGTGTGACACTCACCTGGGATACACCTGTTAGGAAAGACTGGAAGCTTCCTTCAGGGAGCTTTAACCCAAACATGAAACAACAAGTCTGTGTAGACTGAATGGAAGCTCCAGTAAACCAGTCTGGTTAGTGCTGGTAATACTGGATGTCCAACAGCTCGCTCAGGTGTCTGCAGCTTTACCTGCCTCACCTCACCTGGATTAAAGTCACTCAGGAGCCACAAAATCTACTTTACCTTCATGATAAATGATGTATAAAATTCTGTACATGGTTAAAATTGATTGAATAATCGTCTAAACAAGAAGTTTAGACGAAAAGGAAACTTGAATTTGATAGCAGACACTAAGAGGCATTAAAAACACAAATTTATATTTTTGTTGATTTTTTTAAATAATAAAAAAAAAAACACTGGGTGACATGACTTATCATGTTGAGCACTGAACAAAAACAACAATGTAGAATGAATCAGCATTAAATAAGCTCATCAAGCTCTTGCACTTGTCGTGGCAAGAGCTTCCCACCCTTCCAAGGGTGCAGTACGATACGAGATCGGCAACTGTTGGAATGCGACGGCGTACATGGCTACACAGTGCGTCAACACGGTACATTTCACGTAAGTGGACAAAATCGCGACGGCCGCTCCTCTCAACAGCGATAATATTTTAAGCGATAACGCCGCTGATAAAAGCTCACGTTGGACCAAAACAACGTAACATGAGTCAAAAAGTCTCTAAAGTTGTCACCGTGCCTACAAATGGCCAGTGTGACCTCACTGATGATGATATGATGTGTGTGAATGTAGCATCTTCTCAGGACTCAAGTTAGCCCCTGCCCACACGCACGAGCGCCACTTTTTTTTTGAATGTAGCATCTTCTCAGGACTCAAGTTAGCCCCCGCCCACACGCACGAGCGCCACTTTTTTTTTTAATGTAGCATCTTCTCAGGACTCAAGTTAGCCCCCGCCCACACGCACGAGCGCCACTTTTTTTTTGAATGTAGCATCTTCTCAGGACTCAAGTTAGCCCCCGCCCACACGCACGAGCGCCACTTTTTTTTTGAATGTAGCATCTTCTCAGGACTCAAGTTAGCCCCCGCCCAAACGCACTAGCGCCACTTTTTTTTGAATGTAGCATCTTCTCAGGACTCAAGTTAGCCCCCGCCCACACGCACGAGCGCCACTTTTTTTTGGAATGTAGCATCTTCTCAGGACTCAAGTTAGCCCCCGCCCACACGCACGAGTGCCACTTTTTTTTTTAATGTAGCATCTTCTCAGGACTCAAGTAAGCCCCCGCCCACACGCACGAGCGCCACTTTTTTTTGGAATGTAGCATCTTCTCAGGACTCAAGTTAGCCCCCGCCCACACGCACGAGCGCCACTTTTTTTTTTAATGTAGCATCTTCTCAGGACTCAAGTTAGCCCCCGCCCACACGTAGGAGCGTCACTTTTTTTTTGAATGTAGCATCTTCTTAGGACTCAAGTTAGCCCCCGCCCACACGCATGAGTGCCACTTTTTTTTGGAATGTAGCATCTTCTCAGGACTCAAGTTAGCCCCCGCCCACACGCAGGAGCGTCACTTTTTTTTTTTAATGTAGCATCTTCTCAGGACTCAAGTTAGCCCCCGCCCACACGCACGAGTGCCACTTTTTTTTTGAATGTAGCATCTTCTCAGGACTCAAGTTAGCCCCCGCCCACACGCAGGAGCGTCACTTTTTTTTGGAATGTAGCATCTTCTCAGGACTCAAGTTAGCCCCCGCCCAAACGCACGAGCGCCACTTTTTTTTTTGAATGTAGCATCTTCTCAGGACTCAAGTTAGCCCCCGCCCACACAGACGAACGCCACTTTTTTGCGATCATGATGGTGACACTACGTTAGCAGTTATTGGGGTATCAGTAGTTTTTCTGCCATTCTCCAGCACAGGAGGTGGGGCGGAACAGCAAGATGGAATTTGATTGGTTTAACAAATTGGACCCCAAATGCTCGGATTGGTTGGTGTTTTCCCAGAATTACTCCTGCTGTAGACAGCAGATTTTTTTTTCACTCTATTTGAAGAACACATCATGTATTGATTGACATCAGGACATAAAGATAATTTTAACCAGAATAACAAAAGTCTGTTTAAATCTGATTACCAACCCTGACTTTAAAGTTTAGAAATCTGAAGGAGAAACTATCTGTGCATTTTGTTTGGAAGCCGCTGATCACACCTCATTTTCCGTCTCGATGTCTGATCCACAAAGCAAACTTCTCCACCGATGTTCAAGCTCAAAAACAGCCAGGAAGCGTTAGCACTTCCACTGAGCTGCTCGGCCCAAAGCATAAAAGTCTTGGTTGAAGATTAATCACAGAATCCTGTTTGACTTTTTTCACACAGGGCTGAGCAAACACCAGTTTGAGGATCAGATACAGTTCAAAGGACAGCATGTGTTCATCTCTCGCCGTCAGACACTTCAAACCAAATATCAAATATTAGTTCAAGCAGTAATTGCTCAGCCACCAATGACAACATGTATTGAACAGTGATTTCAGACTGATAGACAAACCTCCTCGCTTACTTTGCTCCTTCTCTGACAAGCTGACAGGAAGGACACTCCTCTCACAGTGGACGGGGAACAAAGAGGAGGAGGGGGGCGCTTCTCTTCTCTGGAGGAGGCCACAGCCCAAGGCCTGACTCCATTCAGACGTTCTCTTTGTTTGTTCGTGTCTTTTCAGTTTGTCAGGTTTGTTATCTTTTCTCTTGTCATCACTCACTGATCCCCTCCTACCTGCTCTGCTCACCTGACCCTCCCCCCACCTGACATACCTGTTCTCTGGCCTCTGACTCTCTTCATCACGCTGTGCCGTGTCGTCAAGGACTGACGGACCGCAGACCTGAACCTGTTTCAGTGGACAAATATCTAACCTGTCTGCCACTTCCTCATGCCAAACATTATAATATGAACACAAACACTGAGTCTACCACACCTACTTCACTTCACACTCAAACAAACAGGTACTCAGCGTGCCTTAACCACAACCCCACAGGTGATGTTTGGTCACATGTTTGAGAGGCCTTTGATTGAGACTGGGATTCAAACTGGTTTAAAATGATTGTTGTAGCTCATGTGGACTCACACAGTCTTTCATCTCAAAAACACTTTGACTTCATGAACCAGGGAGACCTCTCAGATTGAGGAACCACCAGGTTCCTCAATCAAAGGGTTTCACAGCAGTTGGCGGCTCTGGTTTTCAGTTTTGGAAAATGGATTTCATTTATGTTCAGTTTTATTATAAAAAATAAATCTAAATAAATAGAATTCTACAGAAGACGAGAACAGAAGTGGATTTTTCTTTTTTCTGCACCATTATCTCGTGATAATGATGTTTTATTTCGTTATCTTGACATGACAACAATCGTTTTCTTGTTATAATGAATTAATCAATAATGTGTTTGTCTTCAACCTACAAAGATGCCATGAACGGCTCCCAGCCACTGGGTGTCGCTGTATACAGCCTCTCATCTGCCAGTCAGCAGCAGAGCGGCTGATCCAAGGCAACATTAAATGAATTAATAAACGTTTATTAAGTCTCACACAGCAGCGGTTCATCCAATAAGCACACTACGCATGTTACAAAGGGCCCCGCAAAACCACAAGAGGCCCCCTGAAAACAACAACAACAACAGCAACAACAAAAAATAAAATAGATAAATAAATAAATAAATAAATAAAAACAAAACAAAAACAAAAACAAACAAACAAAAAACAAACTAACTAACAAAAAACAAACAAACAAAAGAACAAAAAAATCCCAAACAAACAAAAAAACAAAACAAACTAACAAAAACAAAATAAAAAACACAAACAAAAACAAACTAACAAAAATCAAATAAAAAAACACAAACCAAAAGAAAACAAAAACAAACAAATTAACAAAAAATTCCCAAACAAACAAACAAAACAAAAACCAAAACAAAAGAAACTAACAAAACCCAAAACAAAACGAAACAAAAACCAAAACAAAACGAAACAAAAACAAACAAACTAACAAAAAATCCCAAACAAACAAAAAAGAAACAAAAAACAAAACAAAACAAACTAACAAAAACAAATAAAGAAAACACAAACCAAAATAAAACAAAAACAATCAAACTAACAAAAAAAATCCCAAACAAACAACAAAAAAACCCAAAACAAAACAAACTAACAAAAACCAAATAAAAAAAACACAAACGAAAACAAATAAAAACAACTTTTAAAAAATTACTTGGCCCTGACAGACGGCGGTGCAGTCACGAGGACCTGTGTGACTGAACCAGCAAAAACTGTTTCAAAAAAGGATAAAACGTTCATATTTATTTAATAAGTGTTTGTTTTGATTTGTTTTCTGGTTGTTTTAAACTTAACAGTCATTTTCTTTACGTCACACGTTGAAAACTGTCCTTCAGAGCAGGTCAGAGCTTCACAGCCTCAGTGTGAGCTCCATATTTTTTTTTCATTTTTGCTCTTCTGTAGATTTTTTTAATCATCATTTTATTGACAGACAGAAACATGCTGGAATACGAGCTCCTGATCAGAAGGTGCAGAGTCTGTTTAGTCTCTGACACTCTGCTCCTGTTTTTCTGTTTTATTTCCTGTTTTATTCTGCGCTTCGTGTTTAAATCGTCAAAAAGCTGCTTTTACTTTATTTTTAAATTTTTCCTTGACAGTTTCATGGGCAGGATCTTAAATCGGTTATCTTGTGTTGTTTCAATCTTTTATTTGTTGCTTTATTATTTGATTTCTTTTGATTTCTTCTTCTCTTTTATCTGGTGCTGGCTTTTAGCCTTTTATATAGTGTTGTATTTTCCTGTTCCTACACACATTTCTCTTTTACTTCTCTTCTATTTCTTTTTTGTGTGTGTGGAGTTGTGTGCTTTGTATTCACGTGGCACGCACTCCTGGCGCTGGATGGAGCACACTGACCCTGAGGAGCTCTCTGGCTGGAGAGTTGTGTGTCTGGTTTTTTAAAAACCTGCTCACAGGAAGTCAAGTCTGCCTCGCTCCGCTCGCTCCGCCTCCGTTAATCTTTAACCGCGTGGGTGAGTCGGTGCGGTCCGCTCACACTTCCACATATAAGTCTCATCTGTTATCTTAACTGATAACAAACACATGTGCAGTAGATGTGTGGCATGATGGCCTGAAACAACAATCCCATGATCCCTCTTTAAAAGGTCACAGCAGTTTTAGACTTTTATACATTTATATGTTGGGGGAAAAAATGTCATTTGATTTATAATTAATCACATTTTAATCAATATTTGAAACAGGAAGCAGCATTTTTCTCTTCAAACAACAAATCGTTTTTAATCACTTTGAGCTGTTATGTGCAGAGAGAGGAAACCTCTGACTTCTTCAGCTGTGAACATTCACCCGTCTACATACCGACTCTGCTGCCAATTGGACGACCCAGTTTCTCCAGCTCATGATCTGATTCTCTGAGGCCTCCTAACAGGTGTGACACAGGTTATAAATCCCTACCAGCTCTTTAGCATGCTAACAGTCAGATTGCTAACGGGGCTAAGCTCAGCAGTTTCTCTGAGAGCATTGCTAAATGGGCTCTTTGTAGCTGACGGTCTGGTTCCAGCATGCACTCAGTGAACTTTCTCACCAGGTCAGAGTCTAAAAATCCTTGAATCTGACTGTAAACTGATCAAAATGATCTGTTCTAAAAGAAGCACCAGATCTTCACCAGATCTTTACCAGATCTTCACCAGATCTTCACCAGATCTTTACTAGATCTTTACTAGATCTTTACTAGATCTTCCCTAGATCTTCAGCGGACTTGCTGAAATGATGAGGTCATCACTTCAGGATTTCTGAACTGGTTTTTGACACAATGGGGGTGAGTGGGTCGGGGCTCAAACACCAGAGTCTTCCTATAGCCCTGTCCCTGGCCTGTAGAGGGCTGTCCAATCAGAGTGAAGGGGGTTTGTGGAGCAGGGAGCCTTAAAGAGACAGCAGCTAAAAGGAAGCTTTGAAGACAGAGGCTGAACATCATGTTAGGATATTATGGGGGCACCAGAGACAGAATAAGGACTTAAAAAAGCTCCTCTTTAAATACTGTGACGCCTGATATGATAGATTAGTTTAGATAGATTCAAATTTAGTACCAACATTCATGTTTCTCACTGTACAGGTTGAAATGTCTTGGTTTTTCAGTGTGTTTATGATAAAAGTCATTGTGTGTGTTTCAAGTCTAACAGAGTGTTTTAAATCTTTGTCATTACAGTTTGAATAATTCTTTAAGAGCGACACATTAAAACACGCAGCCTCTCTGATTTCTCTCTCACACTCACTAAACTCTGTGTGTGTCCATTCACAATCAAGTCACAGCGCAGGGCTGTGCAGTCTCTTCATTATTATTCCATAAATAAGAGTAAATTGAGCTCCAATTAAGAGCTAATTACGGTGCTGCTGAGCATTAACAAGATGCTAATGAAAATCCGCGGCCTGTGATGAGGCTGGCTGATTAGTTTGAGGATGAGGCTGCTCCTTCGGCGCCGCTCTCGGTGCATGGAGGACGGGAGCAGCACGGCTCTGCTTAAGTCAAGTCTTGGCTAATTACTCTTAAATCCGCGTGCAGATCGTTTGTGGCGCTGACTGTCGCCTGTTGGTCTTTGAACCATCTCTTTACTCTGTACTACGTACTTTACCCTGTTTTTTATGGCTCTACCTGCCTTGAATTGAACTTCCTGTTCCTCCTCTCTGTTAGATTTTGATGAACTCATGCGTTCCTCTAAATGAGGTATGAATCCTGTCGGTTCTGCTTTGACTTTAAGATGTCGAGTTTAATTTTTTTTTCTCTCTCTTTTTTGACTTTTTGTTGGTGTTTGCTTCATGTTTTGACCTTCATGTTTTGCGTTCAGGTGTTTCTAACTTTTAATCCACTCCAGGGTGTTCAGCTCTGCAGTGCTTTCTTGTTAGCAGCTTTGATTTACATTTAACAAAGTTTCATCCGTGCTTATATTGTCTCTGACAAGTCCTGACATTATTTTTCTTTCCCTCTGAGGCACATGTGGCTAATCCTTCCTCCTCTTCTGAACCTGCACTCACCTGGAACAAGTTCCACGTGTCTCAGCTTGACGTGGAGCTCTCAGTGCGCGTTGGAAACAGTCTAAGGAGCAGCTGTCTGGGCCACGTTTGGTTTTGAGTCTTTATTGAGTTGGAAACTGTTTTTCATGATTGGGTAGATGATGGTGGGGTCATATAATAAATGAACAAAGGTGTTTTTCAACCAGAAGGTACAGGAACTTTTACTTCCTGTGCCGTCTGAAGCATGAAGACGGCAGAGATCGACTCGTGTTTTAGCTCAAAAACAAGCCGTTGATTGAGGACTTTGAGCTTCTTCCTCAAACAGCTTCAGATCCTCATTAAATCCTGATCTGAGGAGCAGATTATGACATGTACATATACAGATATCAAACGAAACACAGAGGACTTCTTCTGTGTTTGAACAGCTGTTGTAGACTGAAAATCCACTGACACGTTCAGCTGAAGGTCACCAGTTTACAGGGTCACTCTTTAAACTGGAACACCAGGAGCTGACAGACACATTCAGACCATCAGGCTCAAAGAAGACCATCGATTAGGAGGAACTAAACCAAGTCCATCATGGTGGTGTGCCAACATGGTTTGTCAAATATTGCTGTCAGTCAACACTGGGACATCCTGAAGAGACCGGTTCAGATCAGGTTCAGATGAAACAGCTTTGTGGAGTGGATCTGGCCTTGTTTTCAAAATCATGTTTAGGTAATCGAGAAAAAAAAAACCTGTCTTAAAAACGATGGATGGATTGATGGAAGATGGATTTTTCAGAGCCTGTTCTTGATTGAATGTGGGCTCTTTCCTGCCTCGTCATTCTTGATCCTCATTTATCTGTAGAGAAAAAGAAATTCATGTGACCTTCTGTTTTCTGTTTTCTGGTCTAAATGTCCTGATGACAGGTGCTGCTGTAAATCTGATCCGGTTTGTCTGAACTCTTCGTCCATTGGAGCAGGTTCTCCTCCTGCTTCAGGTCTTCTTCCTCCTCCTCCTCCTCCTCTGTGGATTCCCTCTCTCATCTTCTCTCTTCTTCTTCTGGCTCTTTCCATTTAGGCTGAAAACAGGTGAAGTTACCTGCTGCATATTTTCAGTGCTCAAACCGAGGATGACCATATTCTGGAAAACACCAAAGGGGACACCCTGACCGGCCTCTTGGAGATACTGCGAGACGACAAAGTACCTTTATGAACCAAGCATTTATTTAAAACATTCCTTTTTCTGTTTGAGTAAACAAACAAACAAACAAACAAACAAACAAACAAACAAGAAAGAAAGAAAGAAAGCCTGTGAAAAAAAAGTGCTTACCTGTGGCAGTGTGGTTTCCAAGTCTCCAGAACTTTTATTTGTACACGTTGCTTCCCACCGGTCACGACCACGACAAAAAGAGCGGTACTTCTTCTGCACTTTGTCTCTAAAGGTTTATTTACAGTTCGGTTCGGTCCTTTTGGGACCTGTCCTGGTTTCAGTCACTGGAAACACTACAAAATACGTGCCGTACGGAGACGAACTGAACGGAACCTCTTGGTGTTTTCTGTTTGGATCTGAGAGGAGGAGTGGCCTGGGTCATCACCAGTGGTGTAGTTGAAGGTATACGCCGGTATACGGAGTATACCCACTTATTTTTCAGTCAGCATTGCGTAAACCCACTTCTAAACCCACCCCGATGTGCACCATTCAGTAATATCTAACTGCCAGATTGCCCCTTTTTTCCCTCATGGTTGGTGAAGCCATGACCCGCCCTCCTCTGCCTCTAATTGGCTGGTACTCGCTGCCTTCACTGATTAAATTGGTTAACTTCAGGCATGGTGACTGATGAGCCAATCAGAAGCAGAATAGGGGCGGTCATGCTGATTAAAATATCGCTAACAGCTCAGGTGTGTGTGTGTGACACTTGACTGTGAGCGGCAGCAGAACAGACCAAACAACAGAACAAGCGGCGGTGAGTTGATGGAAGATAAAACTCTGAGGTAAGTTTTAAGGTGGTTTCCAAACGAATCATGGTTCTGAACTACTGGAAATAGGACTGCATGGGTATGTATGTGTGTGTGAGGGTGTCAACACGTCATGACCAATGAGGCGTGCATGCTAAACATCTTGATATGGAGGAACATCAGAACCATTCCTGTGGCCCAGTTCAGCGCGTGGTCATAAATATTAATGATCTGCTGAACAAGATGAGCCAAAGCCGGACGTTTTAGGGAATTGCAAAAAATCCCCCCGGACATAATTTTACGACCAAAAAGGAGGACGTGTCCGAGGAAAAGAGGACGTGTCCGAGGAAACAAGGATGTGTCCGAGGAAACGAGGACGTGTCCGAGGAAAGGAGGATGTGTCCGAGGAAAGGAGGACGTGTCCGTGGAAACGAGGACGTGTCCGAGGAAATGAGGACGTGTCCGAGGAAACGAGGACGTTTGGTCGAGCAATCAAACCTGATTGGTGTATGGACAGTTGAGCGTAAGTTGTGTGTAACCATTGGCTCATAGGTTTGGTCATTTGACAGTTAGTGCTTTGGAACTGAGAGGAAGTCACATCATGATAGACCTCAGTCTCTACTGTAAACAAGTTTGTGTGTGTGTGTGAGTTTTTATGTAGTGAGTGATTTTTCTCTGCCTCGGGTCACATTTTTTTCCACATGGAGTTCATTCAGAGAGGAAATCCTCTGCCATCCTCTCCTGAAGTTCAATCTGATCAGTAACAACAAACAGTCCACCAGGTGTACAGAGATCCTCCGCAGGTGCGTCTTTGTTTGTGTCCTTCCTGCTTCAGAGTGAATGAACAGCGTGTGACACCTGTTTACAGCAAACGGAGGGAAATTCTGTCTTCAATTAGTCAAACAAAGTTCGACCCTCATAGATTCATGCTGGAACGCTTCTCAACCCTCCCTGTCTCATGAGGGGTGAAGAGAAACGTTGCCTGCAGCGCCCCTTGGTGGTCAAATCTGTGCACAGCAACCGGCCCTGACTCTTCTTCTCATAAGGTTTGTGTCGTTTCAGAGGTTGCAAACAGCCTGAGCGTCAGTGTTCGTGCGCTTTACTCAACTTCCTGCAAAGGAGACCAAAGGGGGGTCCCTGGAGCTGGATCTGCTGGTTCAGCATGGACCTGGAAGCAAAGAGAGACTAACACACCAGTTATTGACACGTATAATGTTCATCACTTGCGGTGCCCCCATGCCACATGAGGTGGCATCTTAAGCAGGTCAGAGAGGAGTCAGAGGAGGTGATTTTATTAATGATACTAAACGACATGAAGAGGACGGCTAAGCCCTCCAGTGCAGCGTACCATAAAAGAAGAAAAGAGGAGGAGGAGGAGGAGAAATCCAGATATAAAGGTAATGTTTCGTCAACTTATATTAAAACTCTAAAAATCACATGCGAATAAAGTTGATGGGCATGTGATTTGTAATTAGTAATTTGGCTGGGACTGAACAGGTGAATGTAGGTTTTTTTTTATACGGAGACGGAAGCGTTTCAGCATTTCAGAAAAATTCCACCCTGGAGGGCGTTTCAAAAAAGTTACATTTTAGGTCGGCTGAAACAGTGTTTCCGTATAAACGAGATATAATACTGTTCTCATGTAAAAGGCCCCTTTTACTACTAACCCCCCCAGCTGTTAGCACTGTTGCTTCACCAGTTCAAGGTCGCCAGTTCGAATCCTGGTTCGGACACGGTGTACCTTTTTGTGTGCATGTTCTACCAAAAACATGCTCATCAGGTTAATTGGTGATTCTAAATTGCCCACACTCATCCCAGGAGTGAGTGATAAAGGTTGTCTGTCTCTGTGTGTCAGCCCTGTGATTGGCTGGAGACCAGTCCAGGGTGAACCCCGCCTCTCACCCTAAGACAGCTGAAGATCCATGGAAAAAATGGTTCATAATCAGTCAGTCAGTCACATCTTTGTGTCTTTGTTGGATGTTATTGTCAGGCCAGTAACTCGTGGTTGTAACTGTTGCTGCTTCTGCGTAGCACGTTTTTATTAGTACTCATTACTTGAAAACCTTTTTTTTCTTTAATTGTTGTAATTTTTTCTCTGTTTTGATATTCTAAGTTGTGACGGTGTCACCAAATAAATAAAATAAGTAGTCATAGTGTGTGAAAATAAATATGGAAAACGACAGGGTTCCTTTATTTAGATAGAAGGTAAATATATATATAAATATTCCCTGTATATGGATGTTTGGGACCTGTAATTTTCATATATTAATATTACGTGAGTAAAATGAATGGGGGAAAAAAATGGAGATGATAAAAGGAGGATGTGTCGTGGATCCCGTTGAGTTTTTTGTTTGATGGGGACTTTTGGTTTATTTAGAGGGTATAAAGACTGAAATATAGTCTTTATTTTCATTGGGACTTAGTTTGATTTAACCTTACGCGCGGTGCGCGCATTGAGCTGTTTGATTAAACTGAAATCTTTTAAGTTCATGACGTTGGCTTGAGAGTTCTTTTTGGTTTTCTTTGAGCAAGGTTTGTTTCTAATGACTCCTGAAATATTTTTTTTTGTAAAGGGTTTTCTATTCATCCTGTTAAGTTCCCTCCTTGTGTGAGGTAATGCCGACTTGAGAAAAGTGAAGCGTTACAAAGTGAGTATCTATTCCATTTCATTTGTTTTTTAATTGAAAGTTTATTTTTGTATTAAACTGTTGTGGTGTTTGGGGGGGGGGGGGGGGGGGGGGCATCGAGTAATTTCACCCAGGGCACCTAAAAGGTTAGGGCCACCCCTGCAGAACACCCATGAACCTCTTCAGTCCCGCTCAGCTAACAGTCGTCGTCCTCTCTCTGACTGAAACTTGACGTCTCAGTCATGGTGGGCCCATCTGAAGCATGTGAGGAGTTAATGTCTCCAATCAAAGCCGTGTGTCGCGGCCCTGCTGTCACAGAACTACACAGCACTGGAACTTTTTTCTGTCGCTGCTGTTTAAAATGCGAGTCTCTGGTTAAACCATTGTTGCGTTTAATTAAAGAGCAGTCAGGAACTCATCACGCTAATGTTTAATATTTTCTGTCTTTTGTAGTGGAGGTGATGACAAGCTGCGAAGGGAAGAAAGACATTAAAGTGATTAGACAGGCTGCTCCGTCCTCCTCCTCCTCCTCCTCCTCCTCCTCCTTCCTCCTGTTTTATTAAGAAATAATCGAGGGAACAATCAGGGGAGCTTAAAATGTATGTCGGCTGAATTAAAGCAGAGCGGTAGCTGGCAGAGCTCCAGCTTCATTTATTTCTCATTTAACTTAAAGACCATTAAAAGGCTCACAACAACACCAGTTACATCCACACAGAACAGCGTCTGCTGCTTTGTTTGTTTGTATTTTAACGTCTACAAATCTTTTCACCGTCACAATCAGAACAGCTCTGTTATACAGGCTTTGTTTCCCTCAGTTTGACTCTTTTATTGGCTTTGATTTTTAACCCTGAGGAGGAATAAACCTCCTTTGAAGCTCAAAGCTCATGAAGGTAGACGTACTGCCAACATTTCTTTGTCGGTTTTAATAAACAATTCCTCATTTCACTCGAAAACACAAAAGATGGCGACGTAATTGTAGAGTCTTTTGTAGAGAATTGTAGAGAAGTGGAGCAACAGATGTAGGTTTTGTTGAAAGGCAGTCAGCAGATTCAGCAGCACAAGCACAGGTCGGCTAAAATGCTGTTTCTGTGTAAAGAGGTCAAAATTCAACAATACTTTCACGTCTCATCCTAAAACCGTTCTCGTGTAAACACCACCTTAGTAACTGTGTCTCAGAGCAATTGACTATGACCTGTGGGGTTCCCCAAGGGTCAATTCTAGGACCCCTATTGTTCAATCGGTACATGCTGCCATTAGGTCAACTAACACTCAGTTATAACGCAGATGACACTCAGATCTACGTGCCCCTGACGGCAGGAGAACATGGGCCTGTAGATTCACTCTGTCACTGTGAGTGGATGCAAAACAGCTAAACTCAGATTGAAATCATCGTCTGTGGTCCACAGAAATAAAGAGAAAGTGTTATCAGTCACATGAGACTCTCTGAAAGGTTAATAATCAGGTTGGAAATCTAATATTAAACACAGACTAGACTAATGCACACGTTTGCGCCCCTGTGATAGGCTGCTGATCCAGGTCCCCCATGACCCAAAAAAGGACAAAACGGTAAAAGATGAATGTTGTTGTTGTTTTATTTTATTTAGTTTTATTTAATTTGATTTAATTATTTCATTTTATTAAATTGTATTTTTTAATTTTATTTTATTTAATTCTATTAATTTGATTTAATTTATTTTTTATTTTATTTTATATTATTTTATTTTATTTTATTTTATATTATTTTTAATTTAATTTAATCTAATTTTTGGTATATTTTATTTTATTTGATATTATTTTATTTTGTTTTTAATTTAATTTAATTTAATTTAATTTAATTTCTTTTTTTATTTTATTTTATATCTTTTTTAATTTAATTTTATTCTTATTTTATTTTATTTTATTTTATTTTATTTTACTTTTGATTTAATTTAATTTAATTTAATTTAATTTATTTTTTATTATATTTTATATTATTTTTAATTTAATTTAATTCTTATTTTATTTTATTTTATTTTATTTTACTTTTGGTTTTAATTTAATTTAATTTAATTTAATTTAATTTAATTTAATCTAATTTAATTTAATTTAATTTAATTTAATTTAATTTCAATCACTGAATGGTGGAACAAACACACCACTGGTTGGAGCAGCAACACCAGAGACAATAATCTAAGAGACTACAGATGATGTTGTTGTTGTTTTAATGTGTTTTAATAAGGCAGACTAGACTCAGAATAAACATATTAATTCGAGGGCAGGTGAATTAATTGGATGCAGAAATGAAAATCAGGTTCTGCCTCTGAAGATGTGAAGATTTTACTTGGTTTGTTTGGGTGGAACAGAGGAACCAGAGTGAATGAGTGAACCGCTCCTCTCAGTGCACCAGTGGCAGATTTTTGTATGTTCAGACTGTAAACTGAGCTGATAAATATCTGTGTTTTATCTGTGTCACTGTGAGCTTGTTAGCATGTTTACAGCTAACAGAGTTCAGAGCCTGAGGAGAGGCTGACTCTGACTCGAGTCGTCTCTCAGGACTCAATTTGAACAACCCATGGTCCAAAGCGCAGGGCACATGAGGCCTTTAAAATCCTCCTGAAAATAACTCAGCAGAAAATATGGATGCTAAAGGAGGTGCACGGCGCACAGAGGTTGTATCTGCTGTCTTTATTAATTATCGTTTGGTTGAGGGAGCAACATGAATCATGTTAATCAGAGTGTCATCTCCGATTCCCATCAAACCCGCCTCCGACTGATGAATCATGATTGAAGGGACGTTACATGAAGTGTGGTTTCCCATTGAGGTTTATCTTCACGCACTCATTCCACACTAAGATCTGCAGGAGACTGAAGAGGACTCAACCAAAGAGGGCAGTCTGAGTGCTCAGCATCAAAGACAGGTGGACTCAGGTGGGCCGTAAATCATCATTCATTTATCGAGGGGAGGGACTGGAAAATAAAACAAGCACACCTCTTCGAGTCTTTGATCAGAAGTCTATCAAACCTCCCTGAGGTGGAGATTGAAGTCAAAGTGTCCTTGTCTTCAATCATCACCAGGACGGCCATGAATTGCTAATACCAGCCAGAGGGGGGGGGGTCCTCTGCGTCATCAGCCAATGAAAATCCAATGAAATGATGTAGTTACACACCAACCTGGACAAGATGTCAAACAGGATTCCAACAAGAAAAAAGCGACCCTACCTCACAATAACTCTGACTCCATAGTCATGTGTTGTGTTGCCATGTAGCCAAGTGGTTCAACAGGAGGAGGAGTTCTTGACCAAATGGACCAAATGGACCAAATGGACCAAATGGACCAAATGGACCAAATGGACCAAATGGACCTGTACTTATAAAGCGCCTTTCTAGTCTGTCCGACCGCTCAAAGCGCTTTACACTGCTGATCTCTTTCACCTTACACACCACATTCACACACTGATGGCAGAGACTTCTACATATATGGGAGCCATCAGTTCTCTCCAATACATTCACACCCATCCACACACCACTGACCAACAGTGGGAGCAGTTTTGGGGTTCAGTGTGTTGCTCAAGGACACTTCAACATATACAACTGCAGGAGCTGGAATCAAACCCTCAACCTTCCGATTGAGAGGTGATGACTACCACTGAGCCACAGCTTTTAAATACATACAAACACTTAACTTGAGTAAGATTTGACCATGAGTATCAGTACTCTGACTCAAGTACTGGAGTTGAGTACTTCGTCCACCACTGCTCACCTGTCCCTCAGGTGTCTCACCTGTCCCTCAGGTGTCTCACCTGTCCCTCAGGTGTCTCTTCATACCAGATGATCATTGGTCAGTTCTCTGCAGTGTTACCTGCTGCGTAAACATCAACAAACTCTGCTTCTGACCAAGAAACATGTTCTCCATTAGGGGGCGATATGGGACAAATATGTCAGCAGGTTTTTATGGCAGGATCAGGATCTGGATCTGGTTTTCAGGATGTTTCCTGACTTTAACCTGGTTTTGTGTCTCATTTCCTCGTCCTGATGAATCCGTTCGTTTGAAGACGTCAGCTGGAAGAGTTGTTGAGTTTCTGCTGAACGTACGGAGCTTTAGCTTCAAACAAGAAGTTCAATATTTTTGACTGCTGTTGCATTTGTTAAAAGACTTTTTTTTTAAACCCTCATTTTGAGAACAGATCACTGAAAATACATGTCAATCTCCCTTTCCTAAAAAGCTTTTCGAGGCTGAATAGGCCAAACGTCAGTGACTGCTCTGCAGCGTTGGCGTCTTCCGTGCAGAGACACTTGATCCAAGGTCAGAGCCGGCGGTACTGCCATGGTTACATCAGTGACTTCATGCATTAATTCTGGGTTTCAGGAAGTCAAGCACCACTTTGAACTCTCTCACTAAAATCACAGGTCCTGATTTATACCGAGGTCAGAGCGACACAAATTACCAACGTGTCACCACCTGAAGGACGGCGTGTTCAACTCTCCTGAAAGTGAAATCCGTTTTCAGAGTCGGTGGAATTCTTTCTTTCAGATCTGATTTGTTTTTTTCTCTCTCACTCTCACACACACACACACACCTGGTTCAGAAGATGAAGGAGCCTTTTGCTCAGTCCAGGACCAGAGAGGAGGATTAGGAAAGCAGGTGAATAAAAGAAGAACAAAGAAAAATTAAAAATAAAAAACTTCAAGAGGGAAATTAAAGTGACAGGAGAAGCTTTACTCTTTCATCTGGACGAACGGTTTTGACACATTGTTCCACGGTACGTCACAAACGATCGTTTCGTCTACGGTGAAGCCGACTCAAGTCATAAATCTGTGTTTATGAATGTCGCAGAGGAGCCGGCAGTCAGGCCGTGTGAACGTGTTAATCATCAAGTTATTAAGAGAGCAAGTTTAATTCCAGACTCAGGGGACATTTCAAGCCTTAATGTCCCCCATTATTTATAACTCTGCTCTTAGAATTAACAGTCACACATCATCCACATGATGGAGCAGACACTACTTTAAGGACGGCGTTCCGCTCTGCTCCTGGATTTCCTTGACATCGCATGAACCCATTTATTCTGGAGGGATTGGCTTCTTTCCAGTTCTGCAGCAGTCAGATGTGTAAAAGAAAA
This sequence comes from Labroides dimidiatus, assembly GCA_030710495.1. Classification (NCBI taxonomy): domain Eukaryota; kingdom Metazoa; phylum Chordata; class Actinopteri; order Labriformes; family Labridae; genus Labroides; species Labroides dimidiatus. The sequence continues at coordinate 29,005,697 of CM061155.1, forward strand.
GGTCAGCGAGCCCGGTGTATCCGATTGGCTCACCGACCCTCAAACAAACAAACATTCAGCACGACAACGAGAGATTTAGAAGTGTTGCATTATCCGATTCAACAGCCTTTTATGAATCAGCTTCAAAAACAGCTGAAGGAAAGATTCAGTCATCTCTGCCGCAGATTTTAGACCTGAAGGGACTTTCTCAAGCAGTAAATCATCAAACCCCATCGACTGTGAACTGAGGGAAGTACACACTCTCTTCTCTTCCTCTTTGTGAGCTAAAGTATTCGTCGTTTTTATGTCGAATACAGCCACGCACGAAGTTCTTCCTCAAGTTCATCAAACACCAGACCCCCCCGGCCCCAGAGAGCGTCTGATACACTCTTCAGAAAACAGAACGCTTCCATAAAATTAAACGCTCTGTTTCACCCTTCAGCCAACAGGTCCACGTAGACTGTAGCTGAATTTATCAACCTTACGTGCCAGCCAAGTCCCTTCTGATAGATGATTAATGATGCACGGAGTCGCTTTGCCAGAACGGGGGCCATCTTCAGAGCGAGTCACCATCACCGAACACAGTCAAGGTCGAGGCCCAACAGCAACATTTGTAGTTTGAGAGCAGCTTCTCTTCAAAGAGTGGCTGGATTTGCACGGCAAGTGTCCTGAAACCTTCAGGTCTGTAGCGGAGCCGGCGGGGGGAGCAGCGGGCCCACGGTCACGAAGGGGCCCGCCGCAAGACCGATGGCGAAAAAAACAAAACGTAAAGTCTGAAAGTCAGTCTCTTACTGCTGTATTTGTAAGGATATAAGTGTGAGAATAAACGTAAATATAAGTGGAAAAATCAATCCAGATCAGAGCGTTTCTGAAATACCATGAGGAGGTAGCCTAATGTGACGTCATACTTACCATGTCAACCTCTCTTGCGCGGTCTGTCGATCTTTCTCTCTCTCTCTCCCTGTGGGTCGACGCGCATCAGACAGAAAGTCACATCTGATTGACGTTCGTGCGTGCGTGCGCGGTCTTTTTCACCGTGGTCTCTGAGTGTGCAGTTAGCTCTAGTTACTGACTCTGTGTGTGTTCGCTTAAGCAACTCAACCCCCCAACCATGGAGCTGAATTAGCCTATCAGCAGTTGTGGTGCTCGATCATCAGCAGGTCGCTGTTTAATGATGAATCAGTGGCGCTGTCCATGGTGCTGAAATAGCGCACATTGTGCTGCACAACTCATCGTAATCCACACTCTCTCCATTTTGCCCTTCTGTCTCCGTTTCCCAGTATTAACTCTACTAACTGATCAGCTGTGTCTTTAGATGCTGTCACTGCGCAGCGTCTAATGTTGGGTTTACTTTGTTTTACAGAATATCTGGACGTTTACGAAGCAAACTGAGTCTCTTTGTTGAGCCGTGATTTTCTTTCATATGTTGACGGTTCAAAGTGTGAGACGAAGCTGAAGCCGTTCATTCAGTCCCTTTTTCAAATACAGCTCAAATCCACATCGGGTCCATAATGTGAATTGTTAACAAGTAAAATAGCCAATACGCTATAAGGGCCCACTACAAGTCCCCGCCCCCTCTGCAATGTGACACTGGCTCCGCGCCTGCTTCAGGTTTCAGGTTCTATCCTGAAAAACCGACGAATCATCAGAGAATATCCTCACAGGTGAATCCAGCTACAGAGATCTTAATTATCTTTTATATATTAATGCAACTCCACAACTTACAGACAGCTGAAACAACGCCACATTAAAAACATTAAAAGGGATTAAAGTGATATCCTGCATGATGCAAAGTGGAGAACGTGTAAGAACTCCAGCTGTCACCGTTTCAGATTTTAACCATCTGACCAAATAGAATCACAAAAAAAGATCCATATCATCCAAGCTATATCAAATCTGCAGTTCATCGAGTGTCCGCTTGAGGCTGGCTCAGGAAGTAGAGGAAGTCACACTAACGGCACACGCTGTACAGGGGGTGAAACTTTTTCCAACTCAGCAGTTTAGAAGATATTAAAATCACCAGTTCGTCCAATCAGAGGCACAGCTCAGCTCACGTGACTGCTGGCTGTTACTGTGGAGACTCAAAGCCCGGCCCATTTCCAATACGGCCGTGCCAGCTTCAAAAATCAGTTTCAGAAACAGACGGGTGACGTTGCGTCACGTCCATTGGTTATACAGTCTGTGACATCATCACAGCGTTTCTGGAGAACAGGAAACAACCGCTGCCGTCAGGTCGACTCATCTCTGGGTTAACTGGAGGTGTAGAGAAGGTCTGAACCGTCTCTTTTTAAAGATAGTTATTGGAGCATTTCAGCGGTAACGAAACGCATTTTTGTCAGTAACGAAACGCTTTCAATAAAAGACGATTCTTTATTAGAACTTGATTATAAAACGTACTTCCTTACTGAGCCCCTTGAGCCCACGTTTCACAGGTTATCATTAAAAAGTCTTGGGGCAGCGTTACCACAGGGGTCATGTACCACAATCCTTCATACCAGGATGAAACTGTTTAAAGTGGAAATGAAACAGTCAACCAAACAAACATTTTTTCCTTGATTGAGACCTATTCTTATCAATAATTATTAAAAAAAAACGTGACAAATATAAACATTTAAAAGAAAAACGGAGAAACGTTTTGTCTTTCGTGACAAGCGCGCCGCCATCTTGCAGTTCTTTGAGCTATGACGTCATGGGGTTGGGTTCGCGGCCTTGGGAGTGGAAGAAGAGCAAGAGACGAGAGTGAAAGATGGAGACTGAGGAGCCAAAGCAGAAGAAAAGACAAACTGGGGGGCATTACTGTATTGCTCCTGGGTGTAAAAATGAATTTTATAAAGTTAAGGCAGAGGACAAAACAGCCCACTTTCACAAACTTCCACTAAAACGGAAAACAGTTCTACTGCGTTGGCTGGAGGCACTGAAGAGGAAGAACCCACCGATGGGCCCGGACTCCAGGGTGTGTAGGGAGCATTTTCTGGAGGAAGATTATGGAGCAGATGACTTTTGAGCTCGGCAGGCTAGTGGTCTGCCGGACCAACAGACTAAAGCCCGAAGCCGCCCCGAGTGTTTTCAGTTTCAGTGCCTATAGCCAGGGCTCTACTGAGCGGCCAACACACTCTAACAGTGGGTCAGCAGCATCTGTCCACCGCCATGACAGGACGCCAAAACGCCACAGGCAAGCGGAGAAGAGACAGGTAAAGTTAAGTCAGCAGGTTCCAAGTCACCGATGCTCATACTCCAAATCATACACCATAACACTATACACAAACATCCATCAGTGGAAACCAGCTCTCTGACTCTGTCCCTCTTTGAGTCTGTAATGAAACACACATTTCACCTCAAACTCGCGGCCGAAGACCCAACCAACCCGTCTACGTAGACGATGACGTCACTCCAAAATGGCGGCTCGCTGACTCTCTAGTTCGGTCAAATTACAAAATAAAATCGGTCGTATCTGTGGATTTAGGTATTTTTTTTAACCACAGATTTTCAGCAGATTGTTTTTTCGTGTATATATGAGCAAAACCAGAGACAAAAATTGCATGTTTCATTTCTTCTTTAAACATGTGAACTGACTACAGAGCACACACACACACACACACACACACACACACACACACACACACCTTTATGCCTGAGCCAGCACAGATCGAATAAAGAATAAAAACAGGGCCTCTGCCACCGTGTGCTGCATTCAGTGCAGCCGGAGAGGCCATTAAAGACAGGCTCATGTTATGCACGTGCATGCTCTCTCTCTCTCTCTCTCTCTCTCAGAGTGGTTATAGACTACATTATCAGGTATATTTCCAGGAGAATTGCCATGAAATGATAGGAAATGACCTGTGTCCATTGTCTGACTTGAAAATTGCTCCAGTAATTGGTTTTGTCTTCCAAAGGCTCTCTGCTCTCTTCATCGTTATGTGTTACCTGCAGCTCCGGGCTGATGCTTCGGCCTGATGCTCCTTGCCACTCTGTTCTACTCTCAGGTGAGCAAATGAGTTGCTCCATTTGGTAAACATCCCCCACCTCCACCTGGAGAGGGGGGGGGTTTAAAAACTGACGGCTAACAACAGAGATTAAAAATAAACAAACCTTGACGGGAGGGGATATAAAATTTGAGAGGTGTGGGACTGAGTGTTGAAGAATGTTTGATTCATTTATGGAAATCGTTCGAGGTCTATTTGGTTCCACTGAAATGAAAAATCCTTGCTATTCATTTCCTGCTGAGCAAGCGCTGATTATGCACTATCCTTGAATATCAGTGAATTCCAGGAGCCGATGGCAGACGTGGATTACAGCCGCAGTGTCAGTCAGAGAACCTGCTCTTACAGGTAGTCGACTTGTCGCCTCGGAAAGCGGCGAAGAATCGACTCCTTTGATCATGACAGCAGGGGATAAATAATGCACACGCCACACGTCTATTATCCCTCCTGTCTCGCCGACAGGTTGTGCTCTTCCATTCTCGAGCGCCTGCTTCAAAATAAAAATAAAGGCTGACAGTAAACAGCCCTGTGACGGGGTTTCACCAGCCGGGGCCTCCTCACATGTCAGCTGTAAGGACAGACACCCCTCTGCCACAAGCATCACATCTCAACACGGGAACTTCTTCCACTTGTCAACTGAAACCATTTTTCACTCCTGACGTCCGTGTTGGCTTTCCATCTTGTCTGTAAATTGAATCTCAGATCCTCCTCCCTCCTGGTTTTCCCTCCGTATGAAATGAAAGACAGCCGCTGAATCCACAAACAAACCCGCAGCACCCAGGGACCGATCGGCTCTCCTGTGGAGCAGCAGATTGTGTTTTTCACCCTTCCCTGCTCAGGGATGTATTGAGGATAATTAATAAACATGACGCAGAGCGATTTCACCCTGAAATATAATCAGGGGAAAGGATTTCTGTTCTCCTTTTTTCATTTCACCAGTTCTCTTCAAAACCTGCAAATTTGACTTCTAACTGTCAAAATGAAAAAAACTATTTTGAAAATCAAAATAAGCATCTTATAATGTGTTAGCTAGAACAGTTCTAAAAAAAAAAATAACACCTTCATAACAATATCTAGTTGAAAAAACACCAAATCCTCCAGTTTAAACCATTTTTTAAAAAATGCAGCGGCACGCAGCGGCAAGCGGCACGCAGCGGCACGCAGTGGCAGGCACGCAGCGGCAGGCACGCAGCGGCACGCAGCGGCACGCAGCGGCAGGCACGCAGTGGCAGGCACGCAGCGGCAGCGGGCATTCCAAGCTGGCACTTTAAGCTGGCACTTTAAGCTAGCACTTTAAGCTAGCACTTTAAGCTGGCACTTTAAGCTAGCACTGTCAGTTACATGAAACAAATCAAGACGCTCCTTATTTCCTGCCATGTTGGCTGTAGCATGCCCTCATTAAGGGTTGTATCTTTTGCTTTAGATCAGAGATGTCTCGTCGTATTTTTGTTCCATACGTGATATCTTCAACCTTCGATTTTCAAGGTCCTCCACCTTCTCCGTGAGTGCTGTCTTCTTAGCTTCAAAGTGTAGCCACGAGCTCCTCCAAGCTAGTTAACCTATTGCTACGGTCGCTATGGTCAGACATGGAGGCCTGGATATCTGCCAGGTGGGGCCGTAGCTGTTGATCTGATAAACAGCGTCAAGCTGGATGGGTGACGGTTGGTGATGTCCATGGACTGAAGACAGTTCAACAAATTCTGGTCGTCAAGACGGTTCAGGTTTAGGGAACACTCGAGCTGCTTCCCAACGTCTGTGTCAACCAAGATCCTGGACGAAGAATAAAATGACTTTGATTGTTTTTTTCATTTTGAATTTGTGAACTTTAACAACTACACTGTTATTATATTATGACTTTATTCTCATCAGGTCATGATTATCTTCAATACCACTGCAGTCTGTGAACTCTGTACATCCATCTACTAACAGACAAGGTGTGCACACATGCTGTCCATCTACAGCCGCTTATTTGTTCCATTCGCTCTCACAAACATCGTATATTGAATGCACGGGCAGTTGCTGGCACATTCGTGCCTCCAGTCATACATTTATTCCAGGCCTGACACCGAATCCTGCAGAGTTCAGACTCAGAGCCGGTGTGTGATGCACCTCAGCGCTCACCATCTGTGAAACCCATTTCTGGGGCAAATAGAAAAACAGAGCCAAAGCCACATGTTGGACAGGATTAAGTTTCACCATGTTGGCCCAACGTTTCCAGAGCTTACAGGGTTTTACCGGGCGGAGTCAGGTGGAAGACCACATCAGACAAATGTCAGATCCGGGAGCTGAATTAGGGCTATGACTGAGTGGGAGTTTGTGCAGAGACGGCGTCGGCTCCTGAGCATGGAGACTGATGGGAAGCACTGAGGCGGTTCACAGGGAAGAAAGAGAGGAGGGGGGCGGGAGAGGATGCAAATGACTTCATGACTCCTGGGGATGTAATTCATGGAATCATCTGATGAACTAATGAAGACTAAAGAAGTGCAGCATGTGGCCTCAGGGCTTCAGTTTCTACCATCATTTTAATAAATTACCACTTTTGTTTGCGCGCTCGACTTCTGCTCATCCGTGAGCGAACAACACGTGTCCCGAGCTTTCACTGTGACTCACAAGGCTTCATTCCTCAACAACAGACAAACAAAAAAGGATCTGAGAGAAGACTTACCATCCACTTCACATCTCTTAGAGACCGCATGCTAAACCAAAGGCTATTTTCTTGCTGCCTGTCACGCAGGAATAGCTCTTCAAGGTCTGCCAAGGTTGACAGCAAAAGATGTAGGAGATGTAAGAAGCCTCTGCAGCTCCTCTTTGTCGACTGTGAGAATAACCTTGCAGGCTCCTTTAATTTCAGTATTACAGATGGGCACATCAGCGCTGCATGCAGGAATCATACAGCTCTGAATTTGTCACACGCTGCACTCTTGAGGAAAGGTCAGCGGAGCAGGGGTGTGACGCCCACGGATCCGGATCTTTATCATAAGTGACAACGACATCAAGCTAAGTAATGAATCGGTTGGCACGGACACGGGCTGCGCGAAAAAAAGGACAGTTGTGGGGAAGATGTCGAAGGATTTTTGCATCACCCCTCCAGCGATGCTGCTGCTGCTGCTGCTGCTGCTGCTGCAGCCTCTCAGCACATCAAGACGAGGATCAATTGTAATCAGAGGAGCAGATTTTAGAGCATAATTATCCTCGCGAGCCGCAAATAGAAGGAAAACAGTCATGTGAAAATGTAGGTCGCACATGACAGTCTTGCAAACGCAGATCATTAATTCATAATTGTGTCGTAGGGGCTGCTTCGCAGTCGTGTCCAAATGCATAATTAATCAGAGGCGTCGAAGCACCGCAGGAAGAAGTGTAAACAGGACGGAATCAAAGAGCGATAAAGTGAGGAAGAGGCGAAAGGTCGTTTTTCTGCCGACCTGGAAGCCGTTTGATCGTCCGTCGTCGTCGGCGGCTTTCTTAGATTCCTTCCTGTAAAAAAGGAAGTCAAGCAGCGTGACAGCATTACCTGGTTTACCAGAGGGGACTGCTTCCCACTCTAGAGCACCTGAAGCTGAAACATGCAGGTAGAAGTAAAATCAGAGACGGAGTGAAGCAGCAGCAGAGAAAAGTACTTCGTTTATCTCCCCATGAATTATCTTTAAAAAAAAAAACAATCTGAGCTGCAGGTTTGAGCTGCTTTATGCTAAAGCTGAACTAATTTAAGCTTCAGTGTAATACTGGAAAAAAAAAAAATCAATGGCTCTGGATTACATTCTCTGACAATATATACACTTTATCGATCTCCTGCCTCCTGGCTGAGATCAGAAAGAAATAGAAGCCCTGTCAGATCGGTGGGTAATGATGTCTGCGAGCACTTGCTTTATGTCAAAGGGATCAAATAGTCACATTAAAGCGTGGCGGCGTCCCCCGCCTGCCGGCGTTTAATCTGAAGCCATGTCTCTCCTCGTGTTAGCTTTAGTTTCTTACGCTCCGTGCTGCTTCCCCCGGAGACTGACGACCAGGGATGAGACCCCGCTGTGAGACTCTCCCTCAAAGCCCTCAGCGAGATGACATGCTGCTCCTCCATCCGATCCACTTCCCTCCAACCACAGATGTGGGGAATTAAGAGATAAACAGAGTAGAAATGATCCAATTAGCTCTAATGGGTATGCCAGTGATGGAAGTATCTGAGGAGGAAGAGCGGCACGGCTCTAATTACCGCCGCGGCGTTCACAAAAAGACACTTCCAAGGTGAGTTTCAGGGGAAGGAGGCGGCGTTTTATGGAGAGCGTGAAATTAAACGATGATATTAAAGTGCTGAATTGTTGTTTACTTTACTCTTCAGTTTTTATTCAATAATCCTTCAGTTTGACTTTTTTTTTTTTTTTTATTACCAAACTGTAATTTGAACAGAATCCCTGGAAACACTGACATCATGAAGGTATTTAAAGGGATACTTCAGTGTGTGATGGTTTTTTTAAGGTGGGATGCGTCACATACCAGAGAACTGGGAAAGAAGCTGCGCTCTAAACCACAGACAGGCCCCCCATTTGGAGTCTTCGCTGTGCTGTAATTTGCGGTCAGACAGCCTGTTCCTGTTTGCAGTGATCGGCTCATCAGCCTCTGTTGTATTAGTCTTTGCTGTATTGTGAATTTTTACAGTTTCATGTGACCTACAGCACATTGATGGCTGTAGACAGACTGTGGACCCAAGAGGCAACATCCAGCAGAGAAAACTGAAGCTGAAGTACTAAAAGTTGCTGTTCTTGGAGAATCCTCTAGAGGCCGGCTGCAGAAAGACCAGAAGTCACAAACACATCAAGCTAAAAAAAAAAACAGACTTTACAGCATTAAAAAAACACATTTACAGCCTGGATCTGAAACGCGAATTTGCTATCAGCACACGCTGTACGGGGGTGAATATTTTTCTAAGTCCGTTTATATCCACAGGAAGCCGAAAACAGTTTTATTCTTTCTCCAATCAAAAAAGTTTGCTGTAAATGTGGAACCCACATGAGAAATATGGCCGTCAAGACAAAAGTGCTTAAACCGCTGTAGAATGTATGCCAGGACTGTAGGTGGCGCTGTGACGCTGCCACAAAGTCCACCATAAACAGAGAATGACACACGGAGCGTGCGCATTTGGCTCGTGCAAAGATGGCGGTGAATACAAGAAGTAAGTGAGAGGTGGGGGCATTGAGTCATCAGTACAGAAAATACTGGATAGTTTGTCAACAACACCTCTCTTGGTTGAGGAATTATTGAGAGAAAAATCCACTTCCTGATGTTTCCGCTGTTCCAATAACACAGTCTGGATGTAATGATTTTAATTGGTTAGTTTGAATGGAATAAAGAAACCAACATTAAAATTCATCCAACCACTGACAGACTGAGTACTTTGGAGTGACACAGCCTGCAGCTCTACATGGCAGCAGTCGATCTCTGCTTTCATGGTCGTTACCTCCCAGTTTACACACCTGCACCACCCGGTAAACAGCAGAGAAGCTTCTTCCCCTCACTCGTCTTTTAGTCTGGGTGAATTCTAGTCTCCTGAAAGACCACAGACCTGACCTGCTGATCCATGCCTGCGGGTACGTTGTGTTTGGAAACAGTGCAGTAAGAACTGTGCTCTCTGTCATGAATTTAAACCGTCTTTGAGTTAGCTAAACGCTGAGGTGGAGCTGACCCTGTCTGCGGGGGTCGATCGCCTCTCCTCTCCTCTGCTCTGGTCCTCCAGCAGCTTTCCCAGCACACAGCTGAGCTGACCTCATCCCCTCAAGGCAATTACTATTGACAAGTATCTCTCTCTCTCTCTCTCTCTCTCTCTCTCTCACATACACACACCATCCATTTAATGTGAAATGAACTGCGTCCTTAGTGTTTAATGACTGCACTCATAAACCCACAGGATGCTCTCTGATGCATGTGCGCTCATTAAACATTACACTTACTACCTCTTACCAAAGTGAAGCTCTAAATGCTTCTGAATGAGCTGTGGACTAGAAGCTCTCTGATGGTGATCGTTTCCATCATGACACCTGATATTCGTTCATTACACACTTCGACTATAAACCACATTAAGAAGACGTACGGACCTGTGGATCAACACCACGTAATGACTCTTTCATACATCCATCCATCTGCTATACCGCTTAACCTGTTCAGGGTCGTGGGTCTTGGGGCTGAGAGACTGGTCTCCAGCCAATCGCAGGGAGACAGACAACCTTTCACGCTCACACTCACAATTTAGAATCACCAATTAACCCGATGAGCATGTTTTTTGACTGTGGGAGGAAGCCGGAGTACTCGGTGAGAACAACTCCACACAGAAAGCCCAAACTGGGATTCGGACCGGTGACTGTCTTGCTGTGAGGCTGCAGCGCTAACCACTGTACCATAGTGGTGGGGGAGGAAATCGATTCTTAGATGCATCTAGATTCAGGCCTGGGCGATTCTGAATCATTTCACAAACGTCCAAATTCCGATTATTTAAATGTTAGATTACGTGAAATAGGCGGAACTCATGCAGCGCTTTGTCATACGGCGAACACTTTACGGGGAGCACATAACAAAGAAAGATGGCTGAGCGCGAGAGCCACCCTGCCCCCTTCTGGATTAAAAGCTAATGTATGGAAAATTTTTGGCTTCTACAGTTTTTTTTTCACTTGTCACAAGATATTCAGACCACATTTTTGTTTTATATCTTGAAATAAGATGTTTCTGTACTTGTCAGTTGAATGTGGCACATATCAAGAATAATAAGACAATTTTTTTTATCAAAATAAAGAAAAAAAACTTGCTTAGATTTTATGTTTTTGCTGTGTGTGCACTGCAAAAACTGAAATGGTTGAAATATGAGCCAAATACACAATATGGTGCCAGAATGTTTAAAAAATCATCCAATTTGGTTAAAAAAATTGCCTGTGTAATTTCCCGCAATACGAAAAATGTCTCAACAATAACTAGCAGCTTTGTTTTTTATTTTGAAGTGCAGTGTTTTAAAATTTTAGAATATTTGTGTTTTAATCGCTTATTTCAGCTTCTGTATGAAACACTTTGTTTTAGCTGCTGTCTCTTTAAGGCTCCCTGCTCCACAAACCCCCTCCTTCACTCTGATTGGCCAGTCCTCTGGAGGCCTGTGGGGGATGGAGCTATGGGCAGCCCTTGGTGTTTGAGGTCCGCCCCTCCAACATGTCAGCACTGATCCAGTTTTCATGCAGATCTGATGAAGATTTGGTTTTATCTTGGGGATTTCTACAACAGATGAATATGTAGAGGTTTGAAAATCTGCACACGCTCAGTTTGAGTCACGGTGTGTCGGTGAGTGACAGCTTAACCTGAAATTTGAAACAGAGAACAATCGAGCAAGTAATCACAAAACATCCCCCCTCATCAGAAAAGGCGAAACGAATCACGAAGTCCATCGCAACATTTATTACCAAGGATCTACGTCCGATTCAGGAGTGGAGAACCAGGGCTTCTGAGCACCACTGCACACGTTGGAGAAAAGAAATGTGTAATAGCTTTTATATTACAGAAGGGATGAGTTATCATGGCTCTGTCATACATCTTAAGTGAACACGTTAATATACCACATGTATGTGAAGAGTCTGTCCTACGGCTCATAGCTGAGGTGTGCATAGTTAAGTACAGACAGTCATAATGAATTATTAGTCACACCAGGCAGTCTCAGATTTAGAGATGATCAAGAGCATCTATGAGGCACTTGACCTTCTTATTCATTATTCATCATGAAACCCATCCTGCATTTTTTATGAGCGCTGATAGAGAGCATCAGAGAGCATTTAGGTGTGTTCATGAGTGATGTCATAAAGCATCACCAGACTATTACCCTGCGCCGCAACATTCAGCAGGTTTTCATACAGACCGGTCCGAAACCTGAGCTAATCTCGCTGCAGAGATCGGAGATTTTAGTCGCTCTGTAGAGGAATAATCAGCCAAACAAGAAGGCAGGGTATTTCATGACTGACGGACTCTGTAGGACTTTTATTTTTCTAAAGATCTGAAGCTCTGCTGCAGTTCTGAGGATGGTTAAAGATAAGGGACGAGCAGACAGATAACTGACAATGTAACAACCTTGAGCTTTTCGACCTCGATCAACATAATCCTTTATACTCAGAGTTAGCGTGCAGAGCGTGTACCTCCTGCTAATCTCTATAACCAGATATCTGCTAAAGAGCCCCCGATCATTCTGATGACAACAGATGGTGCAGTGATTTCAGAGCGCTGCACTTTGAACAGTTCGGCCTCGACTGTTTCAGACAAAGACTGCACCACAAACACATGTCTGTACCACAGATGTGATGGTCGCTTTAAGAGTTAATCCAAGATTTCATGCTAATCTAAACTCACTGACCAATTTATCAGGTCCACCATGCCAGGACCAGGTTGGACCCCCTTTCTCCTTAAGATCTGTCTTAGTCCTTGGTGTCATAGATCCAACAGGCTGCTGGTTGTCCTAACAAGTCTATTAGGACTCTTCAGCTGGTTCAGAATGCTGCAGCCCGGGTTCTGACTGGGACCAGGAGGAGGGAGCATATCTCCCCAGAGTTAGCGTCTCTGCACTGGCTACCCATAAAGTTTAGAATAGAATATAAAATTCTTCTTCTGACTTTCAAAGCTCTTAATGTCATCAGGCCATCCTATCTTAAAGAGCTTATCGTGCCATATTATCCGTCTAGATCGCTGCGTTCCCAGCATGCAGGCCTGCTCGTCGTACCTAGGGTCTCTAAAAGTAGTCTGGGAGGTGGAGCCTTTAGTTATCAGGCTCCTCTTCTCTGGAATCATTTACCGGTTGAGGTTCGGGGAGCAAACACCCTCTCTACTTTTAGGAGTAGACTTAAAACTTTCCTTTATGATAAAGCTTATAGTTAGAGCTGGATCAGGTCTGGACCAGGTCTTAGTTAGTCTGCTATAGGTTTAGACTGTCCGGGGGGAACTGACACACAAGGCTCCTGTTTCCCTCTCTCCTCTATCTGTCAGTCTAACTTCTAATCTTAATGTCTCATTAAAGTTATTAACCATGGATCTCTCTGGGAGTCTCTGAGTTTGTCTGTTAGGTTCTTTGGATTGTTGCTGTGGACGGCCTGCTGCCATGGACCTGACAGACTCCAGCTGCTACGGCTTCTTACAGTTACAGTTTCTCTGTGATCATCTCTACAACACAGAAATATGGACTCTGTGTTTATGTCTCCCTGTGTCTTTGTCTCTCTGTCCATCCCCCCTCCCCCCTCCCCCCTTCTCTCTCTCTCTCTAATCCCAACACAGTCTCCTCAGATGTCTTTCTAACATGAGTCTGGTTCTGTCCGAGGTTTCTGCCCGTTAAAGGGAAGTTTTTCCTCTCCATTGTAACTTGCTAAATATTGCTAAGTGTTGTACTCATGGTGGGTTAAGATGAGATAAGACTTTTTATCTTGTCTTGATGTTGGGTTTCTGTTAATAAAATTTTATTATCATTTACAGGTCTCGACCTGTTAACGCTCGGAAAGCTTCTTGAGATAACGTTTGTTATGAATTGGTGCTATATAAATAAAGATTGATTGATTGATTGATTGAAACCTTCCTCAGCTGATTTGTAGGCTGTGTTGATGGATCCATGCTTTCATGTAGATCACTCCAAACCCTGAGTCCACCATCTGAACGTGAAGCAGAAATCCAGACTCATCAGACCAGGAGAGGGTTTTCGGTCTTCTGTTGTAGTCTCAGTTTCCTGGTATTAGCTGACAGGAGGGTCACCCGGTGTGGTCTTCTGCAGACCTTGGTTGGAACCAGTGGTTCTTTGAGTTCCTGTTGTCTTTCTATCATCTCCAACCAGTCTGTCCATTCTGACCTCTGGACTCAACAAGACCTTTAGTCCCAGAGAAATGCTGCTCTTGGGAGACTTGCTCTCTTTGGGTCCATCCTCTGTAAACCCTACAGATGGTTGTGGGTTCAAATCCCAGTAGATACTCAGACCATCAACCATGCCACGTTCAGAGTCTCTTAAATTTCCTTTCTTCTCCATCCTGATGCTCAGTTTGAGCTTCAGCAGCTTGTGATTGGCTGATTAGATATTTGTGTTAACGAGCAGGTGAACAGGTGAACCTGATGAAGTTCATGTTGTACCTTTTGAGACATTTCACTGAAAGCACAAACACAAGCTTGTGACTGTGTATGAAAACAACGACATGGCAGCTCAAACTTTTCAAACTAAAAACTAAAGTGAATCAACTGTCTGACTAATAATGAGATCCCTTGAGCCAGGCACTAGCATGGCTAAAGATGTAACAACATATTTCTTTGGGGGTTTGGAGCAGCAGCTTTACTAAATATGAACCGTTCAAAACCAAATTCAGCGTGGTTGATATTTCTGGACAAACATTGCGCGTCAACGACTTCCATGAGGAAGTCCATCTGCCGGCTGTTTTTCAGATCTCATTAGACAGGAAGTGATCACGTCCAGCAGTCCGAGCGCTTAATGATCAGCTGCCATCAGGTGGCACAGTCCCATCTGTAACGTCATTAGAACAGCATGAGTTAGCAGGATCATTAGCGTCGGTGTAACTCTGAATCTACAGGACGGTGAGCAGGGACCCGAAACACATTTCAGGGAACAAAAATACCGGACGGAGCCAGGAGTCTGAGAGGAAACAGCACTGAAACATGTCTGAGCACGAAAGCTTCATTTAGAGGGGTTCTTAATCCTGTAGAGGCTAAATAGCTTTCATGCTCGGACATAGCCTGCTGATGTCTGCAGTAATCCCGTAAACAAAGACTTTGTGCGGAGACTTCTCTGAGTTTTGTTTATTCATGGGGATAAAAAGGAAATCAAGCTGTAAAGCCTGTTTTTGCTGTCCTGTTTTTATTTCACCGTAAAGAGTCAAACATGAGGAATAAAGACGAGCGGATTAGAGAGCAGAGAGCTCAGACGCAGGCCGAACAGACTCAGGCATTTAGTGCTCTCTGTGCTTGAAGGCCACACTTTTAACATGAAAGTTAAAATGAAGTGAACCTCTCTCTCTGATCCTATCACAAGGCTATCACATGAAGTTTGAGACCCCTGTAGGAACAAATGAAACCACGGTGTGAGACAGAGTTCATGCTAAACAACAGTTAGCCTATAAGGCTGTTAATGCTAGTCTGTCTTTATTTATGTTTGTTTAAAGTGAAACATAAAGCTGTGAACGTCCGTTTTATCTTCCAAGACTATCTCTTATAATGATGGTTAAACCTATTTAAAGAGAGGGTATTGAGAGGGTCTTTTTTCCATCTTTGTTTTGTCCTTCTGGAGCCCCCATAGTATCTTCACATGAAGGTTTGCTGAACAAAACCAATGAATATACGAACTGTACAAAAGTTATAAATCCATAAAAAAAATTTAAAAGTTAAGAGTTTTCTGAGATTTGAAAAGTAGAAGAAAAAAAACAGTCAACAGTTTTTTATAATGACTGAAAAAATTTGAAGGGTTGAAGGTTTTAAAGGTTCAGCGGGAGCTGAAAAAGTTCCAGTGTCAGTTTGAACTCAAGCTCTCAGCTTCGTTTCAGAGAAATGTGGAGGAGGAGTTTTTGGAACTGAAATCTAAGGAAGTGTTTTTGTCTTATTTTTAGTAAAAAAAAAAAAAGTCTTTTTTGATTTAACATTCATCAGACCAATCCAGAAAATGAGGTTTGTGACAAGTTTTTTAAAGAGAAAAATCAGGTCTGAATTGTTTGTGAGAAGTAAAAAGAAATTTACCAGTGCGGTAACCGTAAGAAATTCTAATTTCAAAAAACTCATCCCATTGGCAGTTTTTTTTCACTTGTCACAAGATATTCAGACCACATTTTTGTTTTATAATATCTTGAAATAAGATGTTTCTGCACTTGTCAGTTGAATGTGGCACATATCAAGAATAATAAGACAGTTTTTATTAACATAAGGAAAAAAAAACTTGCTTAGATTTTAGTTTTTGCTGTGTGTGCACTGCAAAAACTGAAATGGTTGAAATATGAGCCAAATACATCTGTCAGGTAAAAAAAAAAAAAAAGTCAAATATGGTGCCAGAATGATTTAAAAAAATCATCCAATTTGGTTAAAAAAAAAATTCCCGCAATAAGAAAAATGTCTCAACAATAACTAGCAGCTTTGTTTTTTGTTTTTTTTGAAGTGCAGTGTTTTAAAATTTTAGAATATTTGTGTTTTAATCTCTTATTTCAGCTTTAGCTGCTGTCTCTTTAAGGCTCCCTGCTCCACAAACCCCCTTCACTCTGATTGGCCAGTCCTCTGGAGGCCTGTGGGGGGTGGAGCTATGGGCAGACCTTGGTGTTTGAGGTCCGCCCCTCCAACATGTCAGCACTGATCCAGTTTTCATGCAGATCTGATGAAGATTTGTTTTTATTTTTAGAACAGACATGTTCAGGGATTTCTACAACAGATGAATATGTAGAGGTTTGAAAATCTGCACACGCTCAGTTTGACTCACGGTGTGTCGGTGAGTGACAGCTTAACCGTAAAACACTGAACTTAGCTCAGTAAAAGTGACTTCAGAGCTCAGGCAACGTGAAGTGAGAGAGCTTTGTTCTGGTTGTCGTACGCTCATTCCGATCACATCGACCGGGGAACGGAGCGCCGGCGAAGGTTCATCCAGGAGAGCTCATTTTCTCATCCCTCGTTCTCTCCTCCAGACATGCTCGCTCGTCTCCTGTGATCATTTCCTGCTCTCACCACCTGCTGACATCCACACCTGAAGCGTTGGCCTGTTATATTTCACTGCTCTCTGTGTTACATATGGTTCTCTCCACCTAAAGCTGTGACTGTCGCCTGGTCTCCAGGGGGGATTTTACCATGCGTGCCTTTTCTTGTTTGCCATCCACTCCCCTTATTTTCATTTCAAAGCTCTCTCCAGTTTTGACAGAAAGTGAATGTTATGACGAATCAAAGTTTGGGATCACAAAGATAGAAAGGCAGAGAAACCTGTGGAGAGATGAAAAGACCTCAGCTGCTGGGAGACCGGAGCTTATTTCCAGACTGTATTCAGACTCGTCATGTCCTGTTGAAGAAAAGCTAAATCAGACACAGAAAAGGCATCTGGCCTCACAAAGCATGTGCTGTCTGGACGACTCACAGCTCGCCTTTTTCTCCTGAAAGAAGAGGCGCTCGGATTTAAAAGGCACGGGCACAAACATGGCAGGCAGGACAGAAAGGTGCCTCCAGCGTGTCAGGAGTCAAATGAAATGTGAGGAAGCGTTCCATAATTGATATGTAGGCCATGCAACCTTTGTCCTCATGCTCCCCCGCAGTCAGACTCTGCAGCACGAGCCTCAGCGTCACTGCAGCCGCTTTGACAGAGACGACACAAATCTAATTCAAAGCAGCCGTGCAAGAGTCCGTAAAGAGCCAGCTCCTTTGAATGTTAATAGTGTAGATACACACGGTGCTTTTAAGCTCCATCCTCAGGTCTCAGTGTGAGACACACTCGCTCCCAGAGCAGCCTCCCGAGTGTACAAGTCAAACACACTTTGAAGTTCTGAGCAATCTGGAAAAAGAGCCTGTTAGTACCTCAGCAACGCTGCTGCACTCTTGATAAGAAGTTTAGTTTGAGAGGAAAACAGACTGGAAACAGAAAGATAGGACACACACTCACACACACTCACACACACACACTGCGCCTGTCAAATCGACGTCAGAAGGAGAGGTGAGTAACTCACGTCACTCTGGACTGATGATCTGATTCATTCCTTTATTTTCCAGACGCTGGTCCTTCTGAAGCATGTTGTTGGTTGATACAGTCGCCGCCTGCTGAGTGTGTCACTGCTTCACTTCAGGTTAAAAAATATTAAATTCATGCTGCACATTAGTTCAGTGTGTCACTGGTAGTTAGCCGTGTAGCGCTAGCAGCTAATGGATTAAATCTAAAGTGTCATGCAGCCACAGACCACCACAGCACCGACATGCTTGGAGGGAGCACTCTGTGACCCCCCCCCCCCCCCCCCCTCTCTCTCTCTCTGATGTTAGAACAAAATTATTGAGCTGGTTTGAAGAAATGCTTGAATTTTTGAGGTTTCATGCAGCTAATCAATGATTAACTGTATGACAGATCAGAGTGAAACACTGAACTTATCTTTTTTTTAAAGATATTTCAAGCTGGACCTGTTTATACCTGATTTTATCAAGATACAAGATGAGATTAGATGAGAAGCGAGAGATGAGATGAGATAGAATGAGAGAGATGGGGCTAGAGAGATGAGATAAGATAAGAGAGATGAAATGAGAGTGATGAGTGATAAGATGAAATGAGATGAAATGAGGAAGATGAGATGAGAATGATGAGATGAGATGGATGAGATGAGATGAAAGAGATAAAAGATTAGATAAGATAAGCTGCACTATGGCGAAAGGTCACTGGTTCCGGTGATGAGATGAGATAAAATGAGAGAGATAAAATGAGAGAGATGACATGAGATGTGAGAGATGAAATGAGAGTGATAAGTGATAAGATGAGAGAGATGAGATGTGATGAGATGAGGGAGATGAGATGAGATGAGAGAGATGAGATAAGATAAGAGAGATGAAATGAGAGTGATGAGCGATAAGATGAGAGAGATGAGATGTGATGAGATGAGGGAGATGAGATGAGATGAGAGAGAGAGATGAGACCAGAGAGATGAGATAAGATAAGAGAGATGAAAGTAGAGTGATGAGCAATAAGATGAGAAAGATGGGATGAGATGAAATGAGGGAGATGAGATGAGAGAGATGAAATGAGATGAGAATGATGAAATGAGATGAGATGAAAGAGATAAGATAAGATTAGATAAGATAAGCTACACTGTGGGGCAGCTGTTAGCGCTGCTGGCTTACAGCAAGAAGGTCACTGGTTCCGGTGTCCCCCGCCTCTCACCCTGTGACAGCTGTGATGAGCTCCAGACACCTGGGACCCTGAACAAGATAAGAGGGATAGACGATGGATGGAAGGAATATAAGATGAGATAAGATGAGATGAGATGAGATGAGAAGCAGCAAGGTTTTTATGAGGTGGGGGGGGGTCAGTTTGTTGCAGCATCACATCCAAAGTATAAAATAGAGAACAAATGGAATAAACTACATAAATTAAACTGTGTGTGTGACTGATGACTGGGGGTTGTTTGGTTTTAAACTTATGAATAAAGTTTGATTAAATTATTGATAATTTAAGTGACACTCATGTTTGTTTGTGACGTTGATTATAAATGATTCTGACCTTGTCATTGTTATTTCAGCCTTGAGGACGAAGGTTTATTACCCGGAGCCTTAAGAAGACTTACGATCAGAAATGAGCTTCAGTCTCATCAGAATTCTGGTTTTAAAATAATCGTTAGAAACAGTAAAAATCCTCACTTAGCGTGCTAGCTTAGCTGAAAGCATCTCTTCCGGCGACCCTTCACAGTTTTACACCCCATACCTTCTCCATCTCCACGTTGTCTCCACTTCCTTGTCTGATTACATCATGATTGAGCGATAGAACCTTAAGTCCTCCGAGCACCTTTTGATTTCGAGCAGCTTTCGTTTGGCTCATCCCACACAGAGTAAAACTAGCACCGGGTCAGACACGCAGCAGGCTTTTTAAACATTTAATGGTGCTTTATTTCAACGCTGCTTTCAGATTTCTTTCTGCAAACTTTCCATGAGCCGTGCCCTTCACTGCCACGAAAACACAGCATACTGGATGTGAACTCAGAGAGGCTGAGGCACGGCGAGTGTCACACCATGCCAATAAGCCATCTGACGCCCACGCTGCGAGCCGGTGCTGAGGCACTTTCATAAACTGACAGCAGCAGACTGTGGGAACAAAAACCGCTCTCAGATCAAGAGTTGAGGCTGTGCTGAATCACTTTTTCAGAAGAGGACACAAAGACACAGCTGCTGTTTTCGAGGGGCTCTGCAGGCTGCATTTCTGTCCTCAGCCTCTGCGCTCTTAATGCTTTTGATTATGTTTTTCCATCAACAAGACGGATCCTGACTCCCTCCGCCGAGACGCTGCTCTCATCTCTCCTCAGAAGTCGTGTAGCTCTCAAACCATCTTTTCTGGGTGCTAACACTCAACACTTCTGGTGACACTCTCGGCGCTCTGTGTGCTTTTCTCCAGCCCCAGTGATCAGTCTGCATGCTTTGCATGTTCAGGTACACATGCAAACTCTGTGTTGTGCATGCAAATATTACATTACTGGACAAAGATCTGAATAAACAGCAAATCTCAGGGCAGCAGCGAGTTGATAATCCACTCTCTGGTCTTTAGTCCCATGTGGAGCTGTATTTGAATTTGTAGAGGCTGTATAACATGTCTCATGCCGAATGCCTACAGCTGCAGAGCCACAAACAGCACCACGCCAACAATGCAATTAATTATATGTCAGGAGCTTTAATCTGTCTGCCAGGCAAAGGGACAAAGTTTGCTCTCAGTCGTGAAAACAAAGCTTTCTGACTCCCTCTTTAGTCTGTGAGAAAGGTTGCCACGGATTGGAGGCCATTTTTTTTTCCAAGTCACCCAAGTTCAAAAAGTGTTCTTTTTTTTTTTTATTTGACTGCAGGAAAAGAAACAAGACTACAGAGTGAACGGTTGGAGGAGAGAGGAATGGGGCGAGTGGGAGGAGGTGAGAGACCCGTTCATGGAGGGGAGCCAACAACAAAAAAAACAAAATCTACCTGGTCCAGCTTCTCCGACAGGTGAGATTACATGTGCGTGTGATTACAACGAGAGCGACGCTGAATGACAAAGAGCACATGAGCCCCGAGCCGACAGCCCGTGGCGGCGGAGAGCCTGTTGAAGGGGAGCGAGAGAGAGAGAGAGAAGAAGCCCCCCCAACCGGAGAGACGCCCCACAAACTGCTAATCCTTCTGCACTGTGAGATGAGATGCTGGAGTTAGCCAAGTGACCTTGGCTCCATGTGAGAAGGATATTGCTGGAGGGCTGTACGCCTCATGCTGGGAGATATTGCTGTTTGGCACACAGATACTGCAGCTGAAGCCCAGCATGCATTGCACTCACTGTGTAAAAAGAAACAACACTGGTGTAAGTCTTTTTTTATTTTTGTTTCCACGTAGAGTCAAACTACTTCTACATTTAATGGTTTCATATGGTTGCTGATGTCACTGCAGACGCGGTGCTGGTTTCCATCTGCAGCATTTTTTATTTTTTTTTCCAAACGAGCTGGATGATCCGCTTCAAAGTGAAATAATCAGCCCTCATCAGTCCATTTACGCTTCAAACAGGAGTTTCCTGCTCCATGAATTCAAACCGACTCACTCCAACGTGTTTGAAGCCTTCCTTTGGCTTTGTCACCCCGTGGGTCCCTGCAACACCAGCACATTAAAGGTTTGAAATATTCCTGTGCCTCAGGACGCTTTGATCCACATCGGACTAAAAATACCGTCTCTGCATCTCATCCGCGCTGTTCAGTGACACAGTAATGGAAATGCTGACTCCGAGCTGAATCGTCTCTGTGGCAAACAGCGCTCCTAATTCTCAACTGAAGGCCATAATAAAAACATTTGAAGCTACAAATCCTGACAAAGTCTGAGACCACAAAATCCATCTTCCATCTATTGTTAATTGAACATCTGCAGGCTAGCATTTGGAGAGAATTGTTAATGTTTGCAGTATTGATTTGTCTGAACCGGGCCCTTCAGAGTAGCATTTGCAGCGCTGCTGTGAGGTGCATGGATCCAATCTAGACCTTTTTTTCTTTTTTTTTTTTTTTGTAATTAGGGGCCAACTTTATAGCATGCATTAAATATTTATAACCTGGGGACAAAGACATAAAGACATGACACTGAAAAATAACTCTACAGAGGCTGTCAATCCACAAATGAACCAATTAATCTCAACTCTTTCAAACTTCTGGGCACAAAAGTAACTTCAGCACATTAGCATTTACCCCTTTACCTAATCTACAAGATTATAATCTAATTCATTTTACGCTCGCTGAATGACAGACCCTGCAACACAACATTAATCACACATGACTGGCTCTAGGCAGGATCTAGTGCATTTATCTAATGTGTTGCGATTTAGTCTATCTGCAACACGTTGTTCTTACGTGTTGTGTTGCAGTCTTTGCAGCGCATTTTTGTCGCGTGTTGTGTGGTTTTCTATTTGCAGTGCTTTATTTTAATGTGTTGCCTTTTTGTCTTTGCAGAGCGTTTTTCTAGCGTGTTGTGTTGCAGTCTTTGCAGTGCATTTTTCAAGCATGTTGTGATGCGGTCTTTGCAGCACGTTTTTTTTTCAGCCTGTTGTGTTGCGGTCTTTGCAGCAAGTTTTACTACTGTGTTGTGTTGCGATCTTTGCAGCGCGTTTTTTTTTAGTCTGTTGTGTTGCGGTCTTTGCAGCAAGTTTTACTACTGTGTTGTGTTGCGGTCTTTGCAGCGCGTTTTTTTTTAGCCTGTTGTGTTGCGGTCTTTGCAGCGCGTTTTACTACTGTGTTGTGTTGCGGTCTTTGCAGCGCGTTTTTTTTTAGCCTGTTGTGTTGCGGTCTTTGCAGCGCGTTTTACTAATGTGTTGTGTTGCGGTCTTTGCAGCGCGTTTTTCTGCTGTGTTGTGTTGCGTTCTTCGCAGCGCGTTTTTTTTTCAGCCTGTTGTGTTGCGGTCTTTGCAGCGCGTTTTACTAATGTGTTGTGTTGCAGTCTTTGCAGCGCGTTTTTCTGCTGTGTTGTGTTGCGTTCTTCGCAGCGCGTTTTTTTTTCAGCCTGTTGTGTTGCGGTCTTTGCAGCGCGTTTTTTAGCCTGTTGTGTTGCGGCCTTTGCAGCAAGTTTTACTACTGTGTTGTGTTGCGGTCTTTGCAGCGCGTTTTTTTTTAGCCTGTTGTGTTGCGGTCTTTGCAGCGCGTTTTACTACTGTGTTGTGTTGCAGTCTTTGCAGCACGTTTTTTTTTAGCCTGTTGTGTTGCGGTCTTTGCAGCGCGTTTTACTAATGTGTTGTGTTGCGGTCTTTGCAGCGCGTTTTTCTGCTGTGTTGTGTTGCGTTCTTCACAGCGCGTTTTTTTTTTTCAGCCTGTTGTGTTGCGGTCTTTGCAGCGCGTTTTACTACTGTGTTGTGTTGCGGTCTTTGCAGCGCGTTTTTTTTTTTAGCCTGTTGTGTTGCGGTCTTTGCAGCGCGTTTTACTACTGTGTTGTGTTGCGGTCTTTGCAGCACGTTTTTTTTTTTGCCTGTTGTGTTGCGGTCTTTGCAGCGCATTTTACTAATGTGTTGTGTTGCGGTCTTTGCAGCGCGTTTCTCTGCTGAGTTGTGTTGCGTTCTTTGCAGCACGTTTTTCTGCCCTGTTGTGTTGCAGTCTTTGCAGCGCGTTTTTCTAGCGTGTTGTGTTGTGTTCTTTGCAGCGCATTTTTCTAATATGTTGTGTTGCGGTCTATTAGCAGCAGGTTTTTCTAATGTTTTCTGCTGTGATTTTTTGTTGTGCGTTTTTCTATTGTGCCCTGTTATTTTCTCTGCAGTGCATTTTTCCAATGTGTTTTGTTGGGGTCTTTGCAGTGTTGTGTTGCATTTTATTTAAAGTGTGTTTCCTAATGTGTTGTGTTGTGGTCTATTTGCAGCGCATTTTTCTAATGTGCTGGGTCATTTTCTCTGCTTTCGTGTTTTTCTAATTCGTTGTGGTCTTGCAGTGTGTGTTTTTCTAATGTGCTGTGTTGCAGACT
This sequence comes from Labroides dimidiatus, assembly GCA_030710495.1. Classification (NCBI taxonomy): domain Eukaryota; kingdom Metazoa; phylum Chordata; class Actinopteri; order Labriformes; family Labridae; genus Labroides; species Labroides dimidiatus. The sequence continues at coordinate 29,029,285 of CM061155.1, forward strand.
TTTTGCAGTGCATTTTCCTTTATTTTTTTTTTTTTTTACAGTACATTTTTCTTATGTGTTGTGATCCCTGCAGCGCACTTTCCTAAATGCTGCTCATGTGTTGTCAAACTGATGAAGTTGTTTTCTTAATTTGCTCGTGTTTTGTTTATTTTGCATGCATTCTCTTCAGCTGCAGTGCTGTGAGCTCTCAGGGCCACCGTACTTTTCCCTTTGGCTCGCAGCAGCACGTCTTCAGTGGTTGACACGTGCACGTTTAAAACAACACAAGCCCAGTTTTAACAAAGTCAGATGGGGAAGCTGAAATCTCAGCAAGCTCGAGCTGTTCTAACTGTTTTATTGAGCTAACAGCTAAGCTAACCTGCTGGAGCCACGAGTTCTTTCTGTGGATGGTCGCAAACAGCTTTTTCTTTGTCTGTTTCTTTTTTTTTTTTTTTTTTTTTAACAATAATCAGAAACGCAGCACCTGGAAGAAGAAGTCAAAATGACATCAAACCAGAACTGTGGCCTCTTCACAGGTCCAGATGGCACCGGTTCTTTCTTTTATCCTCCGACTGGTTTTTTTTACGATTATTTTACAAGAATATAAAACTTATACATAAAAACAAGATGCTACAAAGATTGTGGAAGAAGACACACACACACACACACACACACACATACACACACACTCATCTGTTGAAGCTGAGACAGCATGCAGATCACAACCTGTGGGGAAGTGTTCAGTGTGATGAACACATCTTCATGCTAACAGCAGCTCACAGCCTCCTCTGGGGGTCAGGGGGCCTTAAGACATAACACTACAAACATTAGAGCACACCTACTATCTGACAGGATCTGGATCAGGCGTGAAGTCAGCCCTGAGGTCTGTTTCATATGACCCCCAGCTTTTATCTCACAGTGTATAAATAATGAATGGATCTGAAATGAATCGTGTCCCAAACAATGTGAACGTTTACGTTTTCTGTCAGGGTCACAAACCAGAGTACAGGCTGTCCACAAAGACTCTTTACAGTTTCAAAAACTTATTACAAAAGAAAGACAAATACGGAATCTGTTAGAAATCGAGGAGCAAAACAAAAACAAATTTAGAGGTAATTTAGTCGGAGGACTCAGAAAGGCTGGTCTGTTACGGGTTGTCCTCCCTTTGTCCAACTCTGTCCAGTCTCCATGAACAAAACGACGGATGAGATCTCTTCCAGACTTAGTTCTGTAGTTTCTCTGAGTCTGTGGATCTGATTTTGTTTCATCCTGAAAACCAGTCCTGATAAAATCCAGATCCTGATCGTGCCATGAAAACCTGCTGACATATTTGTCCCATATCGCCCCCTAATGGAGAACATGTTCCTTGGTCAGAAGCAGAGTTTGCTGATGTTTACGCAGAAAACCGACCACTGATCATCTGGGATGAAGAGACACCTGAGGGACAGGTGAGACACCTGAGGGACAGGTGAGCTTTGATTTCATCAGTCTGTGATGAAATCAATGGTCAGTCTCTCTGAATGTGGTCCTCTGATCTGGACTCTGGTAATGGGAACATTCATTTATCTGTTTTTGTAATTTCAGGAACACGTTCCTTTTTTTCCCCATGATTCTTTACACTAAAAAAATCAGTCCCACAGACTCCGGCTTTGTAGTCGAGGATAGTGGTGGGCGTATCAATCCGAATTATCGATATATCGATACCAACGCTGGTATCTGTATTGATCGATATCTGCACTTTAATATCGATACTCAAGTTTCAGTCTCTCTTCTCTAGGTGTGCTCCTCTCACTCACTTCACTCATGTGCACGCTGCCCCGCCCCTCCCTCCTTGCTCGACTGTGAGTGTTGCTGCTCAGTCACGTCACTCAGACGTAGGGCTGAAGGGTATCAATCAAAACTTTTTGATACCCGTACCGACACCAATACCTGCACTTTGATACCAGTTCCTGAACAATTTTTCAAAGCGTAATTGGTCTTCATAGTTGTAAATTTAGAAAACTAATTAAATATAGACTATTGAGATATAGACTTTAACTGATTTCCTGAATATTTTTTATGTCTCTGTGAAGGTTTATCCGTCACAATCTGTAGGCGCTTTGATCAAAATTATATATTTGATGATAAAAAATACTAATTGCTGTTATCCATGTTTATTCAAATGTACTATTTTACAACAAAGCAGAAAAAGGAAAGCACATTCATATTATCTGATTGACAAATTAGTTATTTAATTTCATTCATGAAGTTAAACATTAGTTTTAGTGGTTGTTTGATTAGTTTTGACAAGCTGCCTAGTATCGGTATCGGTATCGGTATCGGCGATACTGGCCCTGTATTAACTCTGTATCGGACTGATACCAAATTTTGCAGTATGGCACGTGACTTCCAGAGGACCTGATCTGACCAACAGGTTTCTGCAGGCCTGAGGCTTCACTGGCTGAGCTCACAGGTGAACTGACCACTCAGCTCCGTTATCCTATTAGACTGCTGCACTCATGGACACAAGCTGTGGTGATCCATGGGAACAAATATAGACGGACTATTTAAAGAGTGACCCTCTTTAACTTGGCTCAGGGTTTCCTGTACAGGATTTTTCCTCTGTGGGTTTTATTCATGTAAAATAACTCAAATCACTGTAACAAATAAATAATAATAATAATATATTTTTATTCAGGACATGATTGTTCATTCCTGCAGCACCGAGCTGGAAGAAAACAGCAGGACCTGGACACGCATGCCAAAAAAAAAAACCCTGATATGCGCGCGCGCGGGCGCGTGTGTGTATGTGTGGATGCTGAGGGGCGTAGCGGTCTCGTGCCCCTCATGGTCAGCGCGCAGGACTTTAAACGCATGCCTCTCACTGCCTGGACGGAGTAACGGAGCACGCCAGGCACAGCTCACATCCTCCGGCTCGCGGGAAGGAGGAGGACGCGTGGATGTGTTTGATCCGAGAGGTGAGCGTCTGAACCTCCTCGTCCTGGAGCTCTCCTGTTCTTAGAGGCAGCGGTGGTGAGGTTGCCGGTTTGGAGCTGGTTTCCTCGTAAACTGGAGCCTGTACGCTGTGACTGAGCTGATTTCGCCCGCCGTCTCCGTCTCCTCCGTGGATGTGCCGCCCGCTCCGCACCGCTCGGACTCCGCACCGCTCGGACTCCGCTCGCAGACTTTCAGTGAGTAGAAACGTAAAGCATGTTTTTAAGACAGCTGTAGGGTCTCCTTTAAACCTGTTTGTGGGTTTTTATCTCCGTGGAGCGCACATGAAGGCGGAGAGTCTGCAAAGTGCTGCTCAGCAGGTGTTGATCCGGAACTTTATGCGGAAACAATCTGCAGAAATCGGATCAACACGAGGTCCAGCAGGTTACTGGTGCTGAACTCCAGCCTGAAGGTGTGAAAGGTGTGATGTGAAGACCTGCTGCTCCTGCTGTTTGAGTCTGAGCGCATTCCTCATTGTTGGTGTTTTCAAACTCATGTTTAAAGAAGAACAAACAGAACTTTTCTTTCTGATGCTGCTTTTGATTCCTCTGCTTCAGATCTTTTGGGGGCTGCTGGCTAACTTGTGAAGTGCTCAGCCTCCTAACTTCAAACCCAGTCCCCCTGAGTCCAGTCCGACTGTGGACCAGAGTCAGAGCAACTGTTGCACCCTGACGGATGAGCACAGACTCCAGAGGTGTGGCTGTGAAGTCAAACAGACGTTTCCTCTGACAGAAACCTGTTTTTATTTCCTGTAGTAAACATTCATCAACTCGTGCTTCATGAGTTCAGAAAGGATGCTCTCTGCGCCGCCGGCTGCATGAAATGTCACCTCGTGTAGGGATGAATTTATGGGCGGCGTGCTGGTTAATTTTCCGCTGAAACCTCTCCTCGCCATTATAAATAATAAGCAAGTGGAATACATTAGCAGAGCCGCCTGCTCATCACCGCTCCAATCAGACTGGATGGCGCGACCTTGGGGGGCCGTGCTGCAGTGTTTAAAGAGGAGCATGGCAGAGACGGGGCACTTTGGTGGCAAAGAACCCAGTTAGATCTGGAAATGGAGACGCCATGTGCAATCTCGACTTGTAGAGGAGCTATTTAAAGAGAGGTGTGTATCATCCTGGAGTCAGCCTCTCCTCTGTTCACCTGATGTCATCTGAAGAATCTGTGCGACGCCTTTGAAAGGAGAGCTTTTAACAATGGAGTGTAGAAGCAGCAGTGAATCATGGGAGCTCTCACCAGCTGCCAGCCAGATGAAGACATGCTGCAAGGAACAGTTGTGCCGCCGTTTTTCGCTTTAAGACACGAACGCCGGGCAGCCCGCACAGACTGGAAAAGCTTTCGACAAGCGCGCCGTGTGTCTCACTCAGAGTTAGCACGAGTTTCTCCTGCAGTCTCTAACTTCCACTTTTAAGATGTTTCCTGCGAGGCGTTTCCTCTCCTCTTTAGTCTCTTTGGGCGGCAGAGCAAAAGCAGATTTAAGGCAGCGCAGGGTTTAATGTGATCAGGTATTCAGCTCCAGCGTTCCAGCTCCTCGCTGCAGACGGAGGAGTCCTCAGGCTCGCCACAGGCCCAATCAGACGCTTTAAGTACCCCCATCTGCAGCCAGGTCTGAGACCCAACGTGAAGCAGCAACAGCTGAACTGTACCAAGTCTCTGGGGTGGTGGTCTGAACGGGTCTGCACCGGTCTGCAGGGGTCTGCAGGGGTCTGCACCGGTCTGCAGGGGTCTACAGGGGTCTGCAGCCTGTAGACGAACATTTCACTAAGACTTAGAGTCTTTAGTCCAGGGCCTCGCACCTCTTCTCCTTCCCTCCTTTCCTTTCTTCTTTTCCTCTGCTCTTCTCCTTCCCTCTTTTCCTTCAGTCTTCTCCTTCCCTCATTTCCTTCCTTCTTCTCCTTCCCTCCTTTCCTTTGCTCCTCTCCTTCGGTCTTCTCCTTCCCTCCTCTCCTTTCCTCTTTTCCTTTTCTCTTCTCCTTCCCTCTTTTCCTTCGGTCTTCTCCTTTGTTCTTTTCCGCACCTCTTTTCCTTCAGCGTTTTTCTTAACTCCTTTCCTTCCTTCTCTCTTTTCCTTCTGTCTTCTCCTTCCCTCTTTTCCTTTCCTTTTCTCTTTTCCTTTTCTCCTTCTTTCTTCTCCTTCATTCTTTTTCTTCCCTCGTTTCCTTTTCTTTTCTCCTTTGCTTTTCTCCTTCCCTCTTCTCCTTCATTCTTTTTCTTCCCTCTCTTCTCCTTCCCTCTCTTTTCCTTCCCTCTTCTCCCCTTGCCCTTTTCCTTCTGTCTTTTCCTTCCTTTTTCTTCCCTCTCTTCTCCTTCCCTCTCTTCTCCTTCCCTCTCTCCTCCTTCCCTCTCTTCTCCTTCCCTCTCTTCTCCTTCCCTCTCTTCCCCTTGGACTTCTCCTGGCTTTTTGATGTGTCCTCTGTTTCCACTTAACAGTTTTGGCTTTTTTCCAGGAAACACCTCAGCACCGTGCTCTTTTTTTTTTTTCTTCTTTTTTTGGAGCACGAGCAGACGTCTTTCACTCCGGGCCCGGGATGAATCACTGACCATGCATGAGCGTCTATGAAGCAGCGTCTTGGTGTATCGTGGTTACAGTCCTCCCTCTTGGGAGGCTATCACAGATGATTACAAAATGACAATTTAAGCCGGGCTGCCTCTGCCACAGAGACAGCCGCCGTGTGATTGCTGTCTTAATCTTCCCCGAGCGCAATCAGCGATGTCGAGACGATGCATCACTCTTGCAATTAGGCTTGTCAAATTACTGCGCGGCTTTTATCTGCGGCTGCTTGTATGCTAATGTTTATCGGCAGGTGCCTTTGGAGCAGCGGGGAGAAGGAGTCCACAGCTGGTGTTTTTCAACAGGCATGGATGCATTATGTAAACCGTACTGTACCGTGCAGCAGATGCCTTTCCTTTCTTATGGCTAGCTCAGCTGCAGCACCGTTCATTTCCATGCTGCAGATCTGAGGCTTTCATTTCTTTTCTAATTTAAGGGGCACATGCTGCGTCCTGGAGTGTGATTGTTTTCTTGTCAAACTGAGCCACTCTGCACAAACGATCCTCTTGCTGTCGTCGCCGCTCTCTGTTCGGATGGTTTAGGCTGAGAGTGAGCGTCAGTCCCCCAAAGTCTCACCACCAATGGAGAGCATCTTCTTTTCTTCTCCTCATTGTTGTGATGCTGAGCCTGCCATGCTGCTGACCTTGTCAGGCCTTTATTCCGGGCTCAACAGGGACTGTCTTTGATAATAAGTATTCAGATCCATGAGTCCTCACTTTGAGGACTTTGTTGTTTCTTAATATTTCCAGTTGTTGTGTTTTTCCGCAGTAGATTATAATTTAGAAACTGAGATGGTTTTGTGGAGAAGCGTGACATGTTGTGTGTGTTTACTGAAGGAAAGGGTAATTGTTATGCCTCAGAGGTCCATCGTTAATTAGACGGGCAGCACACTCATGAACCGCTCTAATTGGCAGTCAAAGCTGTGTACCACCTGCTCTGGCCTTTAACTCACCAGGTGCTCGCAGCAGAACCGTCGGCCTTGGCACAATGTGGGGATGAAGACGCTGAAGTGTGCATAGCTTAGCAAGCCTGCTGAAGCCGGCATGAGGTTCAGAGAGCCCCGTGTAATCAAGTCCTGATGCACACGTCTGTTTTTAGTTTCAGAAAGACATCAGAGCTGAGAGTGTGATAGGGCAGCGTTTCAACACTTCACAAGGCCTGTTCAGATCTGTTTCCTGTCCTCTGTTCATAAAACAGTTCAGCACATGACTGTGAGCCCTCACTGAGAGGCTGATAGTGTCACACAGAAGGTCCAGACCGGGAGAACCACAGCCTGGCACCGAGAACACGGAAAACAGGACTTAACATACAGTGCAATACAGCAGAGCTCTACCAGCCTAAAGCGTGTTAGCAAAAGGCGCCATAAGAATCAGGCACCACAAGAATCAGGCGCCACAACGACCAGGCGCCACAACAACCAGGCGCCACAACAACCAGGTGCCACAACAACCAGGTGCCACAACAACCAGGCGCCACAAAAACCAGACGCCACAACAACCAGGCGCCACAACAACCAGGCGCCAAAACAACCAGGCGCCACAACAACCAGGCGCCACAACAACCAGGTGCCACAAGAATCAGGAGCCACAACAACCAGGTGCCACAAGAATGAGGTGCCACAAGAATCAGGTGCCACAACAACCAGGCGCCACAACAACCAGGTGCCACAAGAATCAGGTGCCACAACAACCAGGCGCCACAAAAACCAGACGCCACAACAACCAGGCGCCAAAACAACCAGGTGCCACAACAACCAGGCGCCACAAAAACCAGACGCCACAACAACCAGACGCCACAACAACCAGGCGCCACAACAACCAGGCGCCACAACAACCAGGTGCCACAAGAATCAGGAGCCACAACAACCAGGTGCCACAAGAATCAGGTGCCACAAGAATCAGGTGCCACAACAACCAGGCGCCACAACAACCAGGTGCCACAAGAATCAGGTGCCACAAGAATCAGTTGCCACAAGAATCTGGCGCAACAAGAATCAGGTTCCACAACAACCAGGCGCCACAAGAATCAGGTGCCACAACAACCAGGCGCCACAACAACCAGACGCCAAAACAACCAGACGCCACAACAGCCAGGTGCCAAAACAACCAGGCGCCACAACAACCAGGTGCCACAAGAATCAGGTGCCACAAGAATCAGGTGCCATTACAACCAGGCGCCACAACAATCAGGTGCCAAAACAATCAGGTGCCACAACAATCATGTGCCACAACAACCAGGTGCCACAAGAATCAGGAGCCACAACAACCAGGCGCCACAAGAATCAGGTGCCACAAGAATCAGGTGCCACAACAACCAGGCGCCACAACAACCAGGTGCCACAAGAATCAGTTGCCACAAGAATCTGGTGCCACAACAACCAGGCGCCACAACAAGCAGGCGCCACAACAACCAGACGCCAAAACAACCAGACGCCACAGCAACCAGGCGCCAAAACAACCATGCGCCACAACAACCAGGCGCCACAAGAATCGGGTGCCACAACAACCAGGCGCCACAACAACCAGGCGCCACAACAATCAGGTGCCACAACAACCAGGTGCCACAACAACCAGGCGCCATAACAACCAGGTGCCACAACAACCAGGCGCCACAAGAATCAGGCGCCACAACAATCAGGTGCCCCAACAATCGGATGCCCCAAAACCAGGCGCCACAACAACCAGGCGCCACAACAATTGAATGCCACAAGAACCATCAGAGTGAGCCTGGGAAACATTCACCAAATCTTCTCTGCCAATGCCAAACAGCTTATTCTGCCTCTTACTCTTGTTTTGAGCTCTGGTAGCTCCAGGTTCTGACATTCAGGGGCTCGATGGTCCCTAATCGGCAGCCCCTGAGTACCAGGCTGGATTCAAACCCAGGTGAGGTGTAGATAATGACGGTCAACGTGTCGTCGGGAGGAGCTGCTGGCGGCGGGCACAGGACGCACGTTTCCAGCGTGACCATCATCAGTCTGCAGTTTTCTCCGTTTCTGGATCTCACAGCAGCGTCACTGCTCTTCTCCTGTATAGCAGCTAGCAAACAGCTAACCGCTAAGTTTAGCATGCAGTACAGCCAGCATTTGGTGGGACTATCGAAGTAAAAGATTTTCACCTCATGAATTCCTGAACATGTTTTCAACTCAAATCTGCACTTCAGTAAAAATGCGGGTACGCTTTGATTCTCACACTCAGACTACTACACTGAGCATGCTCAGAAAGATACTCACCAGTCCTGTGTGTGTGACTGAGAGTTATGTTGACTCCTCAGAGGGAGAAACTTCAGCCGTGACCCTCATAAATCTGAAATAAGTGGTTCAGGACCAGGGGCATGATAATGCTTTGTCCTTTCAAAAGGCCAGACAGGTGTGTCCTGTGTTTGACACAAACAAACCTCTGATAGAAGGCGCCACGCATCGCTGTGCACCCGAGGACAAAAGACCTTTTGTGTTCGTACTTCACACAAGTCAAAAGGGTTGTTTTGTCTCCCAGCTCCAGCATCTGAAGTGCACTTTTCTTTTTTTTTTTCTTTTTTTTTTTTTTTTCCTAACGTGTCACGCGTTTGTTCTCCGATCACAACAAAATGTGAAGCAGATTTTGACAATGCATTTAATCCTGATGGGCGGAGCAGAGCGCGGGGCTTAAAATTGCTCTGTAGCAGTGTTGTGTTAGCCGCCTGAGGCAGAATGTGCTAACATTGTACAGCAGAGCAGAGGATGAGCTGAATCCGTCTGATTGTTGATCGTTTCTTCCAGGAACCGTCGTGTTCAGGCCCCAAGCTTTGGCAGCCGGCGCTGTCTGCAGTACATATACACACGGAACATTACCCAGAGGATGTGAGTCATTTTTAGCACATTCACCAAATGTGTGATCAACAGAGCAGCAGCAACAATAAGTAATAACTTCAATTAAATAAATAAATCTTCATGCGAAGGCTGTAAAAGCACTGCTGTGTGCAGACCAATCATCATAAACAGGCTTATCTGTGAGATAATTACTGACAGTACAATCATTAGCCCTTTTAATGCTCCACCACTGCCAGCATTAATAACAGTTCATTAATTAAACATGGTGGATGGAGAGGAGCAGCTCTGCTCCGTGACGACTCCTCCTCGACTGGACTCACTACAGGCTGCAGCTTCGTTTGGCTCTCCAGGTCGTTGGAGGAATAATGAGCAAGAGAAATGTAAATACTCCTCTTTGCTTAACTGCTGAGGCACTTAGAGCACCTGAGAGAAGCCAAATTTGAGCTTTAGACACATAATGAGCTGCTCATTTTAATACGAGGAGGGGCAGAGGGCCGCTAATGCTGTGGGAGAAAAGGGAAATATATACATAAATACATAAAATCTTTAAAAATTCAAAAGGCTGAAGATAATGCGATGTTTCAAAGATTTAAAGGAATAAATAAAGCGGGTTCCACATCTCCTCTAAAGGTTTTCTCAGATCTGAACAGACCGGAGGACGAAGCCGTCAGCCTCTGAGTGTTTTCAGTCTGCCACCTCCAGTTCAGTCTTCAGATCAAGCTCAGGATTACCTGGATGATGGAGAAACTTCCAGAAACATTGTTCTAAACTGTGAGGGGTTGAACCAGGAGGAGCTCATCTGGAACCAGGACGCCTGAAGCAGACGTGCATCCTGATTTTTATTTCAGTTGGGTTGTTTCCTGAGTTTTCAACTTAATGTTGAAAAGTTTCAAGGACAGAAAACCAGCAGATGAAATCTAGCTGCTGGGCTAATTCTGGCACATTTACATTGAGTTCTTTGGGAAAATGCTGACGTGCGCTGTCCTTATCAAATAAAATTAAATGAAATATAAAGTAAAAATGTTGGATGAGTCTTTCAAACTTCTACACATTCATATAGAAATCCCTGAATCTGTCTGCAAACCGATCAAAACGCTCCGTTTCTAAAAATAACTCCAGATCTTCACCAGATTTTACTGTCGATGGCCCGTTGTTACGGCCCACTCAATCTCTATTTCCAGAGTAAGCGTTTGGTTCGTATTGCCAACAGTAAGTCCAACTGTTCATTACCTTTAATGGAAAGGATTTCTTGGCGCAGCAAGGTGGTGGAGGCTGTCAGGTTCGGGGGTCTCAGGATCTCATCTCTGCTTTTTGCAGATGATGTGGTCCTATCAGCCTCATCGGTTTGGAGTCGGGATGAAGATCAGCACCTCTAAGACCCCTTTTCGACCAATCTGTTTCCAGTGCTGGTGCTAGAGCCGGTTCACAGTTGGTTCAAGTGGGAACCGGTGAAGAACCGTTTGCTTTTCCACAAACGGGTGCCGGTCATGCTGTCTTGCTTTGAAATCCATTGTTTTACTTATCTTCTTCTTCTGTTTCTCTCTTACCCCAACCTCGTCTTTTTAAAAATGGCTCTCTTTCGTGTTTTGGTCAATAATCCCGCCCCCACCCCCTGACGTAAGCCCGCAACGTGGTTCTTTCTGCTGGCCCAGCAAAGAGTTGGTGCTTGCCAAGCACCGGTTTTGAGAGCCAGCAGCCGGTGCTTAGTCTGTGGAAAACCAAAGAACTGGTGCTACGTCTGCCTCTAGCTCCGAACCAGCCCTGGAACCAGCTTGGTTGAAAAGGGGTATAAGTGAGGCCATGGTTCTCAGCCAGAAAAGGTGGACTGCCCACTCCGGGTCGGAAGGGAGTCTCTGCCCCAAGTGGAGGAGTTTAGGTATCTTGAGCGAGAGATTGACAGATGAATCAGGGCGGCATCGGCAGTGATGCGGACACTGCATCGGTCCATTGTGGTGAAGAGGGAGTTGAGCCAGAAGGCAAGGCTCTCAATTTATCGGTCAATCTATGTTCCAACCCTCACCTATGGTCATGAGCTGTAGGAAGAGACTAAAAGGACACGATTGCAAATACAAGCAGCTGAAATGATCTTTCTCTGCAGGGTGTCAGCCTTAGGGTTTGCACTGAAAAGAGCCAGGTGAGGTGGTGCGGTCATCTAGTAAGGATGCCTCCTGGACGCCTCCCTGGAGAGGTGTTTCAGGCATGCCCAGTTGGGAGGAGACCTTGGGGTAGACCCAAGACACAATGGAGAGATTATATCTCTGGGCTGTCCTGGGAACACCTCAGTATCCCCCCCAGAAGAGCTGGTGGCCAAGGACAAGGACAAGGACCTGGATAGAATAGCGGTAGAAGATGGAAGATCTCCCAACTAGTTGACATGTTGGAGGGATGGGCCTCAATCACCAAGGAGTGGGGAGCCTTAAAGAGTGTTTCAGATAGAGGCTGAAATAAGAGTTTCTAAAACACCAGAAAGAGACAAGAATTGATTTATTTGAGCTGTAAATCACATAAAGATACTACGGGGGCTCCAGAGGGACAGAATAAAGACAGAAAAAAACACAATACCCAATCTTTAAGAGCTGCTGTGTGTCCTACACTGTAAGTAAGCTTAGAAATAAACAGAGTCTAAAGTTTTAAGGAGGGTGTTGGTTTTTCATTCATACTTTGAAAGTATCTGGGAGATGGTTGTTTGAGATGTGTTTCCATCGCTTCTTTCTGGATCGAAGTTTGAGAGAAAAAAAAGCAGTAAAAAATTGTTTCTTTGTTTTTCAGCCCAGTCGTCCTCCCTCTGTCTCAGGTTTTTGAAGCAGCAGAATTGAGCACCTGTCGTGTCCTTGGGTTTGAGACCTTTTTGGATTGGCTCGGCTGATAGAAGTCGTTCATCAAGAGACAGGAGTCAGGAAAGTAAAGATTTTTACGGGTGTTGTGGTTTTGAGTGATTGTCAGAGACTCTTTGGTGCCTGAGCTCTCTTCAGGGAGGCAGTGTGATCGAAGGGTATCTGCCCTGAGCTGCAGCAAAATCAACCCCCCGTGGAGTCCAGATGATGGTGGGGGAGGCGCTTGCTGCAGACCATGTCTGAGGATAAGAGAAGAAACTGAAGACTGATATTTCTTAGCTTCCCGATTGGGTTGGACAGGACCGGATTGATATCCTGCCCTGTGATTGGCTGATTAGATATTTGTGTTAGCGAGCAGTTGAAGTTAGTTTCACTTAGATTGTATTTTGTTGTTGCTTTTCTTTGTATATTTTTAGATGTTTCTGTCCATCAGGTCAGGAAGTCCATGACCCACATCTTGGTTCAGGTCTTGTCAGAGAAGCACACGCATGCTCGTTGGCTCCTGTAACAGTCATGAATAATTTCCATCCTCACTAATGCTTTAATCAGCAATGGAGGCACATCAGGCTGGTTCTGTGGTGGACATGGTCTGGATATCAAAGGTCTACAGGCTCCGTCTAATTCTCAAGGATTTATTGCCTTGAAGTCTGAAATGAAAACCCATTAAAGCAAAGTTCATTTTTTTCCACTTTCCCTCGGATATGCTGAAGAAACGAGTTAAAGGTAAAGACGGGGAGCAGCTAATTTGTAAGTAAGTATTAAAAAGGGAAAAATGAAAACTCAGTAATGCACTCATTGCCTTGATAACAGGCGTGACCTTTTGGGATGAGTTTCTTCCGTCTGAAGACGACTGAATGTCGGACTTGTTACCTCCTTTTACTCTCCGGATTCAAAGAAGTCTCTCTCTGCACATTTTTCTTTGGATCAATACACAATGTTTGAACAAAATTTAAAAGAGGGGATAAAAACCTCCCTTTTGTCCCTGGTGGATGTGCACTTTGTTGTCTGGTTGAAAGAGAAAACCTCTGTGGCTGTGCGTTGTGTTTTTCCCTGTTTTTTTCTACAAAGTAAATATCCTCCCAAACATCTTTGTCTGGACTCCTCTCCAGCCCAAGCAGAGCCCTGTCTGTCCTGGGGACATATCGAGCAGTGGTGCATGCCTTTGTCATTTGCAGACATTGATTTAAAACTGGTGGCAGGTGTTTACTGATCCCTCCTCATTTTGCAGAGCACGCTTTTTTCCCAACCCCCAATTCCAATGAAGTTGGGACGTTGTGTGAAATACAAATTTAAACAGAATACAATGATTTGTAAATCCTGTTTAACATATATTCAGCTGAATAAACTACAAAGACAAGATATTTACTGTTCAAACTGATAAAGCTTTTTATTTTCTTTGCAAATATTCACTCATTTTGAATTTGATGGCTTTGCCACCCACTTCACCTTTCCTTTTAACAACACTCAATAAGTGTTTGTGAACTGAGGACACTAATTGTTGAAGCTTTGGAGGTGGAATTCTTTACCATTCTTGATTGATGAACAACATCAGTTGATCAACAGTCTGGGGTCTCCTTTTTTATATTTTGTGCTTCATAGTGCTCCATACATTTTCAATGGGAGACAGGTCTGGACTGCAGGCAGGCCAGTCTAGTACCCGCACTCTTCTACTACGAAGCCACTGCAGAATGTGTCTTGTCATTGTCTTGCTGAAATAAGCAGGGACGTCCCTGAAAAAGACGTGGCTTGGATGGCAGCATATGTTGCTCCAGAACCTGTATGTACCTTTCAGCTTTAATGGAGCCTTCACAGATGGTCAAGTTAGCCATGCCATGGGCACTAACACACCCCCATACCATCACAGATGCTGACTTTGAGACTTTGACCTGAGAACAATCCAGATTGTCCTTTTCCTCTTTGGCCTGGAGGACACTACGTCCATGATTTACAAAAACAGTTTGAAATGTGGACTCGTCAGACCACAGCACACTTTTCCACTTTGCGTCAGTCCATCTCAGATGAGCTCGGGTCCAGAGAAGCCGGCGGTGTTTCTGGGTGTTGTTGATATATGTCTTTGTCGTTGCATGGTAGAGTTTGAACTGGCACTTGTAGATGTAGTGATGAACTGTGTTAACTGACAATGGTTTTCTGAAGTCTTCCTGAGCCCACGTGGTAATATCCTTTACACAATGATGTTGGTTTTTAATGCAGTGCTGCCTGTGGGGTCAAAGGTCACGGGCATTCAGTGTTGGTTTTCAGCCTTGCTGCTTACGTGCAGAGATTTCTCCAGATTCTCTGAATCTTTTGATGATATTATGGACTGTAGATGATCAAATCCATCAATTCTTTCACATTGAACCTTGAGAAACATTGTTCTTAAACTGTTGGACTATTTGCTCACGCAGTTGTTCACAAAGTGGTGAACCTTGCTCCATCCTGAGCCTGCGGGGAGGCTCCTTTTATACCCTTCCTTAAGAGGGCCGTGTCCTTTCAGGGTCATTGGGAGGCGTTAAAGTCTACAGATGACCCTCTGAGCTTGGATCAGCGCCTCTCAGCTGAAACTTATCTGAACTTTATGTGCTGGTTGTTGTTGGATAACATCTCCTACATTAACTCTACTCCTCTGCAGTAACTGAATGACTACCAGAATGCAGTTAATAAAGGCCAAACTACTAACTTTATGTCTCTACACATTAATTTGAGCCATATCAACAAGCCACATGAAACTATCACCAACGAGCTCTCTCCTGTGACATCGCTCCATCTGAGTCCTTGGTCCGGCTCCGTCTGTAGCTTAGTATCTTAATCTGATTAGTAGAAACAGTCCTCATCTTAAACAGAACTCTAGAAGTCAATATAGATGTAAAATTATTTGTTTGAAGGCTCCATAAAAGAAAGAAACCTCCACGTAGCATGTGCTCCTCATCAAATCTTTTGGTAAATCAACCAGACATTTCGACTCCACTCTACGGCGACCTGAAGTTACCTTTCCCATCCTGTAGAGCGCTTCGTCCTGCATAATTAAGACCAACTTGGTTTTATTTTTAGGGGAAAATGGAGCCTGTCTTACCACCTGACCGTGCACAGCCCTGAAACCTTGCAAACATGCAAATGAGCTCTGATACCAGCAGAGCAGGAGGACTCCAGCACACGGCGCACACTTCTGTTGTTTAGACTGCTGCCGGCTACTTTGCCTCCCTGATGAGCTCGCTCTTACACAACATTCATCTCAGAGGAACCTCCTGATCTTAGCGACTGTTTTCCCCTCCGTCTGTGATAACAGCTCCATCGTGTTTGTGTCATGTCACTGTGACTTTTTTTTAAATGCATGAAGCTGGAGTTTTAAAAATGCAGTCCTGTCTAAAGAGCTTTTTGCAGCAGGTTTCCACTGTTGCCATTGTTTCAGACTTTCTCATGTCATTCTGAATTTGCATCATTTGAGCATTTGCAGCAAAGAAAAATGAAAAATGTGCTGGCCTCGGCGGGCTGACTGCCATCGTTGGCCACTGCAGCTTGCACAGTGTCATTTATGTTTATATCAGTCAAAAACAGCCTCCTGGTTCATTACTGACAAAAAACGATTCAAGGACCCAGGTTTTTATTTGAGTTAAAAAGAGAAGAAGGCAAGTTTTAAAGAGAAAATCACAGCAGCATACCGGTCCAAAAGAGCAAAAGTTATTAGAAAAATTCCCAGTAATAAAATGTTTTTCTGTCAAACTTAACAAAAATAATTTTTAGAAAAGCCTTGGATTAAAAACCAGACCTCAAACGAGTCAGGACTTGTTGTAATACATCATACTATAGAAGCAGATTTACTGTAAACACAGAGTCCTGTGGGTGAGTCTTTAAACCTGAGGTATGAGGAAACTTTTCTATATCTTATGGTTGATTAGTGTGGAGCAATTGGCTCTGAAATGTGACAATTTGTCAGTCTGTGCTGTTCTAAAATTCAAATCAGCAAGCCATTGTGCTTTTTTAATACAGAGTATTTACTGGATAATTGGGGTCACACACGAAGGGCGGCGGCAAAAAGTCTTTCAAAAAGTGGAGAAAGCTTTTTTTGTTTTTAATTGAACAAACTGTAGAAAAATAATTGAGGCACTACAGATTCCTTAAAGAGGGGGTATCCTGCTTTCTTATATTTTAAACATGTTTATACAGATATTCATCCCATGTCCAGATTCAGTATGACGTGACGGGTGGTGAGGGAAAACACGAGGAGGTGGACCAAGATGCAGATGAACAAGAATGTTTTATTAGCCTAAACTCAAAGTTCATGAACGGAAATCCAAAATGGAAAACACAGAAATCCCAAAGTCCAAAAAAAAAAACCCCAAAAGGGAAACTCAAAAAATCCGAAAACACGCGAAAACCGAACTGAATACTTACAAGAAATACAAAGAAGACTAGAAACAAGCAAAACTACAAAACACACGAACCTCCACACAGGAACAACAACACATTGAACTGACAAGAAACTGAACTCAAGACTTAGGGGCCGTCCAGAAAAAGACGGGTTTAGGTGTATATCGTATGCACGTTTCATCCAAATGGAGCCGGCGTTTTGGCCACCAAAATTCGATCATTATATAAACCGGGTTCCAGGGTGGATAAATCTGAAACCGTGCATCGATTTGGTTCCATGTTGACAAACTATCCGGTATTTTCTGAACTGATGACCCAATGCCCCCCACCTTTCACTTACTTATTGTACTGCCATCTTTGCACAAGCCAAATGCACACACTCCGTGTGTCATTTCCTGTTTTTGGTGGACTTTGTGGCAGCGTCACAGCACCACCTACAGGCCTGGCATATGTACTACAGTGGTTTCAGTGGGTTTCAGCGCTTTCATCTTGACGCCCATATTTCTTGTGAGGGTTCCACGTTTACAGCAAACTTTTTTTGATACAAAAAAGAATGAATCGTTTTTGGCTTCGTGTGGACGTGGTCACAGACTAAATAGACAAAGGGGGCAATCAGACACAGGTGAGTGACGAGACACAGGTGAAGCACATGAGGAGCAATCACACAGGAGGGAAACAAGGTCAAGAGAAAAGACAAGAAACACCAAGAAACAGGAATAGAAACTACAAAATAAAACGGGGAACACTACAGACTAAATAATGAAACAAGAAGACAAAAACACACAAGGCAAGGGAAACCACATCAGGAACCACAAAAAACACTGGGAACAGGGAATACCAAGAACCAAATCCTCATACACAGAACGCAAGAAACCAAACCACTACAAGGTAATTCTTTATTCTATCATAACACCAGTAACCTGCTCAGTATTTATTTTGATTTGATCAGGAATGGAGCATCCCAAGAGCATGCTGGGATAGGCTAACCCTAACCCCAACCCTAATCCGAACCATTATCCTAACCCTAACCCTAATCCTAACCCAAACCCTTTCACTCTATAGATATAAAAGCATCACATCTCCAGAGAGCATTGGAGACACAAGAACAATTGTGATACCAGTGCTGGTTTTGACTGGTTCCACTCTGTTTGGGGACTACCCCTGGTCCTGGGCAGGGATTCGAACCGTGACTTACTGAGGGAGGGAGCAATTCTTTACACATCACTCACCATTGCTATTTGTAATGTTGACACCCACACCACCAAGATGGTGGATCAGTAGGCCAGTGCAAAAGATCATAATCATGATCCTCTAACCCCAACCTCAACCCGAACCCTAATCCGAACCATTATCCTAACCCTAATCCAAACCATTATCCTGACCCTAATCCGATCCATTATCCTAACCCTAATCCAAACCATTATCCTAACCATAATCCAAACCAGTATCCTAACCCTAATCCAAACCAGTATCCTAACCCTAATCCAAACCATTATCCTACCCCTAATCCAAACCATTATCCTAACCCTAATCCAAACCAGTATCGTAAACCCTAATCCAAACCAGTATACCCTAATCCAAACCAGTATCCTAACCCTAATCCAAACCATTATCCTAACCCTAATCCAAACCAGTATCCTAAACCCTAATCCAAACCAGTATACCCTAATCCAAACCATTATCCTAACCCTAATCCAAACCATTATCCTAACCCTAATCCAAACCAGTATCCTAACCCTAATCCAAACCAGTATCCTAACCCTAATCCAAACCAGTATCCTTACCCTAATCCAAACCATTATCCTAACCCTAATCCAAACCAGTATCCTAACCCTAATCCAAACCAGTATCCTTACCCTAATCCAAACCATTATCCTAACCCTAATCCAAAACAGTATCCTAACCCTAATCCAAACCATTATCCTAACCCTAATCCAAACTAGTATCCTAACCCTAATCCAAACCATTATCCTAACCCTAATCCAAACCAGTATCCTTACCCTAATTCAAACCATTATCCTAACCCTAATCCAAACCAGTATCCTAACCCTAATCCAAACCAGTATCCTTACCCTAATCCAAACCATTATCCTAACCCTAATCCAAACCATTATCCTAACCCTAATCCAAACCATCATCCTAACCTTAATCCAAACCAGTATCGTAACCCTAATCCAAACCAGTATCCTAACCCTAATCCAAACCATCATCCTAACCCTAATCCAAACCATCATCCTCACCCTAATCCAAACCAGTATCCTAACCCTAATCCAAACCATTATCCTAACCCTAATCCAAACCAGTATCCTAACCCTAACCCTTAAACATAGAATAACCCATTTTTACCAAATCTGTTAACACCCCTGAAGCCATTCACATTTTTTAAATCAGGTATTAAAAATATACAGCTTTCTGCCCAAACAAGAAGTCAACATTGGAAGGCGCCTCAGATTGAACACGCTGCTCCCTGAGCGTCAGACAGACTTCATCTCTTTTCTTTCAGGTGGAAGCACAAACTGGCGCCTGCGTGGACTTTTCATTTACATTGATCAAACAGCTATATTTGTCTGCGCCGCAGACGCTCTGATCAAAGCCGAGCTTCAAAAAAGAAAACACAGTTACGGAAATGAGACAGACAGATCCTTACCTCGGGTTAATAAAAGAGCCAAGGCCTTAGAAAAGAAGACTGTTTCTTACTGTTGGATCCACACCTAAGACTCCCTCATCATCCAAGTAAACACACACAATCTCTGTCAGATTAGGCCCAGCCATCTCAAAGGGCCGGTAATCAGCTTAGAGGATAAGACCACCATTATTGAGCTTTTCCTTATCTCCAGTGGTGACTGATCTCCTGTATCCTCACTGACAATTTCACTTTCTGCTCTAAAAGTTGGATTCACGTATTTAATTGCTCCTGCTGCCGTCTGAGGGTATTAAAGTGGAGGTTTAGTATTTTGTAGGTATGTTGGGAAAGGTAGATAAAGCAGTAATGAAGGCTATGACAGAGACCCCCCCCCCCCCCCCTCCAATTAAAGATGTTTCCTGTTTCAGCATGGCCTGAGGCTGGGCTCTGCTGCTGTTTCACTGTATAGATTAATAACATGTGTCTTATTACAGGTGTGCACACCTTTCATAAACTGACATGCACACTGCCATCTGTCAGTAATGCATCTACTTCTTTGCTGTAATGTGCAGCTTTCTGGACCAGACTGAGAATACGTAATGTTCCTGTTTGGATCCTGAATGGAGGCCTTTGTTGTGAGGATTAAGTTCATCATACAAAGTGAGTCTAAGCCTCAATTGAAGACCAGATTTATCTTCTCTGGCTAATTCTGGAATCACACAGAGTTTCAGTGGATCAGCTTTCTCCTGGCACTCAGTTTGAGGTGTGTCACTACTCCAGATTAATTGGCTGAATGATCAAAGAGCTGGCTCTGGGTTATCAGATAAATCTGATGACTTTCTGGCAGATGATGTATAAAACTGAACTTCACTGCCAAGCAGACCACATTGTCTGCATCTGTCCAGAATATTTTCATAGTACTTTAAATTCCCTCCTCCAAAGATCAGACAAAGTCATCTAGTTTACGAAGGCCAGGTATGGATCACTGGATATGGAAAAATGGGCGCAATGTCTAACCATTAAAAAAAGTGTCAGCTTTCAGAACATTACTAAAAAGTGTACAACCTCAGTTCCCAAAGCATTTGAAAGCTGTGTAAAATATTCATTCAACACAGGGAGGAAGGTCCCTTTTTAACTTTAGACTCCTGTGCTGCAGAGCTACTGTCATACATTCAGACCCTCATTGTGTTGATGTGTTGTGATTTATAAGCATTAATGCACCTTTAGGGCATTCGCACCACCTGAAAACATAATCACTGGTGTGATTGAATTACACATAAAGTCAATATAAAGACATGGGTGGACACAGGTTCTTGTCAGGCAGCACGAATGATGCAAATTGGACGGCGTGGATGGCACGAATCCAAATCCAGTCCTCTACTCCCTTCACGTTTGAGGTACACCAGATGTGTTTCTGGTCTGGCTCAGCTCCATGTTGTCTGTGTACTCGCTCATCCATCACTTCTCACCGGCTGTGTGTTCAATTCCAGACAGCTGGAGTCACAGACCGAAGAGTTCCCCCAATGATGATCCTCTCCTGGTTCATGTTGGGCTGTAAAACCTCAGACCTGATGAATCCTGGTCTAGCTCTGCTCATTATGAAGGTTTGATAAATACCGTTTGGTTTGGACACGCTTTGTTTTATTTTGAAAGTCTCTGTTTTTTTTGTTTTTTTTTAGGTGGTTTCTGTCCATGACTTCCTGTCCCACTCGATCTGCCCTGTGGTGAATTGACGCATCACAGCTTCAGCGTCTGGCAAATTTGAGAGACTTGCGCATTTGCTCTGACCTGCTGGAGCAGGAACGCAGCCGGACCACATCAGAGTGGCTTGAGTGTGAGTTAAGACAATAACTTTAATAGGAATCGTTCAGATCTGGTGCCAGACTGGAGACACATCTGGTGTCTTTCAGCCATCAGCTGCTTATTGGCCAGAGTTGAAAAATCTGAATTTCACTGAATTTTTGCTCCATGATGGAAAACCTGTAACAATATCCCAAGGTCCACAGAGAACAGCAAGGTTCCTTCATCTGGAAAGTGAGGTGTGTTACCCTGACCTGTGTTTTATGGGGGCAGGAATAAAAAGGAGCTGGATTTGAGGACAGGGAGTGAGGAGGTTAGATTCTCTGGTCAGCAGCTCTGGGGTGAGTTGCGCATGGCTCATGGTTCTGCTCTGTCAGACCACAGGACTCTTTGTATCCTTCATCCATCTTCACTCAAATTAATTCAGTCCCACCTCTTTGATCTGACCTCTCTTGACCTGACCTCTCTTGATCTGACCTCTCTGATCTGACGTCTCTGATCTGACCTCTCTTGATCTGGCCTCTATAATCTGACATCTTTGATCTGACCTCATTGATCTGACCTCTTTGATCTGACCTCTCTGATATGACCCCTTTGATCTGACCTGTCTGATCTGACCTCTCTGATCTGACCTCTCTTGATCTGACCTCTCTTGATCTGACCTCTCTGATCTGACCTCTCTGATCTGACCTCTCTTGATCTGGCCTCTATAATCTGACCTCTCTGATCTGACCTCATTGATCTGACCTCTTTGATCTGACCTCTCTTGATCTGACCTCGTAATTTGACCTCTCTGATTTGACCTCTCTGATCTGACCTCTATATTCTGACTTTTCTGATCTGACCTCTTTCATCGGACCTCCCTGATATGACCACTTTGATCTTACCTGTATGATCTGGCCTCTATAATCTGACCTCTCTGATCTGACATCTCTGATCTGACCTCATTGATCTGACCTCTTTGATCTGACCTCTTTGATCTGACCTCTCTTGATCTGACCTCGTAATTTGACCTCTCTGATTTAACCTCTCTGATGTTACCTCTCTTGATCTGACCTCTGTAATTTGACCTCTCTGATTTGACCTCTCTGATCTGAAGTCTATATTCCGACTTTTCTGATCTGACCTCTTTGATAGGACCTCTCTGATATGACCCCTTTGATCTGACCTGTATGATCTGACCTCTCTGATCTGACCTCTCTTGATCTGACCTCTTTGATCTGACCTCTCTGATCTGACCTCTCTTGATCTGACCTCTTTGATCTGACCTCTCTGATCTGACCTCTCTTGATCTGACCTGTATGATCTGACCTCTTTGATAGGACCTCTCTTGATCTGACCTCTTTGATCTGACCTCTCTTGATCTGACCTGTATGATCTGACCTCTCTGATCTGACCTCTCTTGATCTGACCTCTTTGATCTGACCTCTGTAATTTGACCTCTCTGATACGTCTCATGATGTCTTTCTGAACTTTTCTATCCATGCGGGGATAACTTTTTTATACATCTACATTATTTCTTCAGTTTTGACGTGTAACAGGATGTTTGCTCTGTTTTCAGTGTGAAAGTGTTTGAATGGATTTTCTTCCCTGTCTGTGATCTTAAGGTTTCTTTTACCTTTAAAGTTATGTAAACAACTTGAACCCTTCTGTGCGCTCATTTTACCAGACTGATAAATGAGGCCGCTGAGTGAACATGTCTGCACATTAAAGGGGTTTGAAGTGTTGACAGCTGGTGTCTGGCCTGTGGTGTCTGTTTCATCTGTAGCATCCAGTTGACTGTGTGTCTCTGGACTGATCATAATGAGGAATCACAGCGTACATTAGCGTGATTAATATTTAACCAGGACAGGATTTCTGGAAAGGGCCTCAAACTCTGGAGATAGATGGTGTCAGAGCCAGAGTCAGAAACCAACAAACTAAGTGTGGACTGTAAATTAGAAAGTTTTCCAGATGCCTTTCTCAAAGTTTAAACCTAATGTAAGTGTAAAGGTAAGCAGAGAGGCAAACTATACTTCAAAAGCTGGCAGGCAGCCTCAGAGGGTTCTGGGAAACCTTCACAGCCCCCTCGAAAACCCTTTTAAGCGCCCTTAAAGCATCCTGCTTATTTAGAGTACACTGAGGGATGCTTTACTCAGAATATATGAGCTCCAGGAATGTGCAGCATGCCAAGTGGAGCCTGCTGACAGAGAATGGAAAAACACATTTTTTTATGTAAGTTAAATATTAAAACTGTCCTCTCCAGAGGATACAACCTACACTACAGGCTTTTTATCTGAAGGAAATCCCCAGAAGTTTCTGTCCGAAGCTCTAAGGCGGATCATGTAAGACTGAAGTAACACAGCCCCCCTCTCTGACTGACAAACATCTAATCAAAAGCAAGATGGAGTCTCACTCTTTCGTTTCTGGTCATCTTCAGAAGATGCAGAAGGCAAAAAACATCAATCCACACCCAAGTGTCCAACCTGGCAGTCAGGTGAGTGATCTGAAGGTAGACACTGATGGTGTGGCAGAAGATAAACTGAGGAGGACCAGAGCTGCACAGGGAGTGGGCTTTCCATCGGCCATGATACAACAATCTGTTTTTCTTTTTACACGTCAACATATAACAACCTTTAGTTTTAATCCCATTTTACTCCATGGACACTGAGCTGTGCTTGGATGTTAACTTGATGTTAGCTTTAATGTTGGTCTGATGTTAGCTTGATGTTCACTTTGATGTTAGCCTGATGTAAGCTTGATGTTCACTTTAATGTAAATTGATTTTAGCTTGATGTTAAACTGATGCTAGCTTGATGTTAACTTTGATGTTAGCCTGATGTTAGCTTGATCTTAAATTGATGTTAGCTTGATGTTAACTTTGATGTTAGTCTAATGTTAACTAGATGTTAGCCTGATGTGAACTTTGCTGTTAGACTGATGTAAGCTTTATGTAAGCCTGATGTTAGCTTGGTGTTAGCTTGATGTTAACTTTAGTGTAAGCCTGATGTTAGCTCGATGTTAGCCTAATATTTGCTTAATGTTAACTTTAATGTTAGTCTGATGTTAGCATGATGTTAGCCTGATGTTAACTTGATGTTAGCTTGATGTTAGCTTTGATGGTAGCCTGGTGTTAGCTTGATGTTAAATTGAAGTTAGCTTGATGTGAACTTTAACGTTAGACTGATGTTAGCTTGATGTAATCATTGATGTTAGCCTGATGTTAGCTTTGAGGTTAGCTTGACGTTAGCTTGATGTTAGCTTGATGTTAGTGTGATGTTAGCTAGATTGTAGTCTGATGTTAGCTTCGGTGATTGCTTGATGTTAGCTTGATGTGAGCCTGACTGTAGATGAGCAAAGTGAAGATCACACCTTGTACTGACTTCTGTGTTCCTTAATGGTTTTGTAGCACCGCAGGTGGTTCAAATTTTTGATCTTAAGTATCTGAACACAGGGTTCCAGGGGAATGACAGCAAACACGGCGGGGTAGACAAACGCAGAACACGGATACTACAAAAAGAGAGAGAAGACAAACAGGAATCATGGGGATTAAAAGCAATGTTGAAGCTTTAGAGATACAAATCTGCCTGTTGTTAAGAATAAAACGGCTTAAATCTGTGCAGATCTGTAGATCTGATCAGGTTTATATGGCAGTTTAATTAACATGTTAAGATTTTGAGGTTTTGTTGTTTTGACTAATAGGAGTGCATTCATCAAAAATTTCTGTTATTTTAAACTTAAACTTGTTCAGTAATTATCCATCTGGAGGCCGTTTTTAAAGGTTTCCCTTTTCAGTCGACTTAAACTCCATTTCCATGTAAATAAGAGGCCGAAACGAAACAATACCTTTGAGTTACATCCTAAAACTGTTGTCATGTAAACGGGGCCTTTGCTCCATTTATGCCCAGTAATCTGCACTTTTTAAGGTCAGAAACTTGAGAAACAAGGACTGCTGGAGAAAAAAGGAAATGTCACTTGGATAAAATACTTTTTCTGTTATGAATATTTTTCAGGTCAAGGAATGAAGCATTTACTTAATAAGTGAAGGCAGACTGTGTAAAGTCCCACTGCTCTTCAACACATACAACATTTAGATGTCTGGCGTTTAAGGTTTTAGCCCTGCCCCAAACCCTGTTTTATGAGGGAAAGAGAAGAAAAAAAGAGCTCTGGAGGAATCAGGAGAGTTTAGATGTACCCTGAACACTCAGAGTTCCACAGCTGAGCCACAAAGAGGTTTCTGTTTGCACACTTCACTTCAGTTATGCCTTTAACAGTTCTTATTCCTCATTCAGTTTAGAGTTAGCTCCAGAATGGGACTTCAGCCTGGTAGCTGAATGGGTAAAAGTTCCTTCATAGGTCCTTTAGGTTTGGTGAAGGAGTCAGCTTTTTCTCAACAATGCTGGATGTTCAGACTGAGCATGTGCAGATGATCAGACCTCTACATATTCATATGTTGTAGAAATCCTTGAATCTGTCTGAAAACTGATCAAAACAGAAGATCGTCATTATTTTGATGAATGAAGGATGCTTGAACGATAGGCTACCCTTAAGATGAGAAATAAGGTGCAGTGATGTCACTGTACTGTAATGGCCGTAACTCCGCCCATCCAAAAACAAAAAGAGGTCTGAACAGTGCTTTGAAGTTTTTCTTTGTTAGGCTGTCAATGATTTCCTGAGTTTTCAAATCCACTGATGCTCCGTTCGAAACCACTCCAGGCCCACTGTAGAGCCTCCCTGAAGCCTCGTCATCATTTCCTGCAGGTTTATTACCAAGAGGATGATGCCATCACTCTGCTCTGTCACCATTCTTCCTCTCATTAAGATGACTTTGATAACAGCAAAAGGTCATTTCTCTTTCTCTATGTGCCTTTAACTATAAAGTGCTGAAATAGGCAGAGGCATGCAGCTGGATGCTCCTGTGTTGTGCTGGATTACAGGCTATCTGACTCACAGGTGATGATTGGTACACTCTAGGTACCATCCTCCAAGTAACATCCTTTATGTACCATCCTCCATGTACCATACTTACTGGGTACCATCCTTACAGGGTACCATCCTCTTGGTACCATCCTCCAGGTTCCATCCTCAAAGAACCATCCTCTAGGCACCATCCTTTATGTACCATCCTAACAGGGTATCATTCTCACAGGGTACCATCCTTTTTGCGGTACCATCCTCCTGGTATCATCCTCTTGGTACCATCCTCCAGGTACCATCCCCTAGTTACCATCCTCCAGGTACCATCCCCTAGTTACCATCCTTTTGGTACCATCCTCCAGGTACCATCCCCAGGTACCATTCCCGAGGTACCATCCTCCAGGTACCATCCTTCTTGCGGTACCATCCTCCAGGTACCATCCTTCTTGCGGTACCATCCTCCAGGTACAATCCTCCAGGTACCATCCTTTAGGTACCATCCTGCAGGTACCATCCTCCAGGTACCATCTTCCAGATACCATTCCCGAGGTACCATCTTCCAGTTACCATCCTTCTTGTGGTTCCATCCTCCAGTTTCCACCCTGTCACCTCTCATTTGTCTCCATTTTGCTCGTCTCAGTTTTAGACATAATTTGAAGTGAAAGAGTCTGACACAGAGCTGTAGTCTTATTGGGACCAGGAGTACCTGAGGAAAGGTCTGCAGGTCCACATTAGTCATCCAGGCTGTGAGAAGACAACCAGAGTTAAGCACAGCCCAGCGGACAGCTTATTAAATGGTTCAACTGCTTCATAATGTCTGCTGTCAGATTCAACTTTTGTTTGTTTGCTTGGAGGCACTTTGTCTCTTAATGAATGACGACATGTTTGAGTCACCTGAAAGAACACCTGGAAGTAGCCGGATGCTCGTGTTATACTTACAACTCGATGTTCAAATAAAAAAGAGACTCCTGGTTCTGGTTTTCCTCAGTCCTTCTGGAATAAACGTGTAGAAATTCAGCGTTGATCCTACAGTCAGCCTTAAGTGGAAGTCTCATTTTGGGGCTCAAAATCATGAAGTTGTTGGCTGAAATGTTTCCTTATTGTTGCTGCACGTATGAATCACAGCACTGAGCCAAAGTAAAAATACACAGGGAAGTGTCGAGCTGTGGAAGCGTTGAAATCTGCTGCAGAGTTAAATCGGGTACACATGGAGTGAGAAAATAAGAGCTTGGATTAGTTAGTGAGAGAGAGTGTGATAAAGAGAGGAAGAAACTGTAAAAGCATCTCAAGTGAGCCAAAATGAAAATACTTCACAGAAAGCAGATAAGAACTTTAAATTAAGAAAATGACTCCATTAAACCGAGGCATTATGTTCTGGAGCAGACTGAGCGAGCAGCAGTGTGACAGTGTACGTGTCTGAGTCTCACATTATTTCTGTGCCTGTAAAAGCAGAAGGAGGTATTCTGGATGTCTGTCAGTACCACATTTTTCATGAACTGAACAAATAAAGCTGTGGCTTGTATTAGTGTTACTTTTTCATCATCAACCATTTCTGTTCAAACTGAGAAATCCAGCTGCATCAGCCTTACACCTCCCCTAAAGTGTGCTGCAGGCGCGGTGGGAGAGAACCCCTCTCTGCTTTATCTGCGTCTTTAACTCTCCTCCAATGTGGCCTCAGCACTCAGCCGTAGTCCAGCTGATAAATGGGACAGTCTGACTCAGAAGCAGCTCTGCTTATTTGTTCACATTTCACCAGCAGGGGCCATGCAGACCCTGTTCACACACTGGTCGGTTCATTGAATGTTCCGGTTCAGGGCTGCACCAATCTGATGAGTCATGATCCAAAAGGATGTGTTGATCTTGTTGATATCTGGAGAAACCTTTGCACACGCTCATTCAAACATCACCATGACTTCACTTCAGCTAGTGTCTGAGTCATGATAGAATGTCTCTGTGTTATATTCTTCTGTCCACTGGTCAATGTGACCTCTGAAGTCTGGCCTGACCTGTGGGGCTCCTGGGCCTGACACGCTTTCACACCAACGTCGTTTGGTCCAGACTTTCAGACTTTTCTGTTTGATCCGAACCAAAATGACAGGTGGGAAACCTCCAACCAAAAGCGGTGGTCTGGGTCCAGACCAAACAGGACCACGGTCTGGTTCATGCCCAGTGTGAAAGCATTATTTTGAAAGGTTCAGACCTTCGTACCAATCACAGGATGACACACTTTCTCCTTCTTTCCTGTTGACGACGATAAAGTTGTCGTCTAATTCTAAACCTCATAAGACGACCTCGGATCAGCATTATGTACAATTTTTCAAGTTGTTGCTGTTGGTGGTATAAAAACATCAACAATGTGAAAGCTTAAATTTCTCCTCAACATGTTGACGTCAGACGCCTGCCGGCCAAATGACCAATCAATGTAAACTACGGAGACACGCAAAGTACACAGTCGATGACGGTATCACGTAGGTCCATCATGTAAGTTCTGTTCATCAGTTTGCAATAATGACAGAGTGAAACCATAACAGACCGAACCAAATGTATACAATGGAACAAAAACACAGACTTTGGTCCAGACTAAGGTCCAGACTTTCAGGCGTGAAAACACCCTAAGTTTACTTATTCAGTAATTCAACCTGTCGTCAACCAGTATCAACCTCAGTACGAGTTTCTTCCTACCGGTCTGAGCTTTAGACACAAATCAAGTTCACAAAAGTCTGAGCTTTAGTTCTGCAGCACTCTTCAGTCTGGGTAAATAATCTGCTGCCAAGACACTAATTTCTTTGGTAAAACCTTCACCTTTAGCTGTCTGGGTTTCAGCTTTTGCAAGATGCTTCTGCAGCACTTTCAACATTCACCAAACAAACATAAACTGTACAAACTATAAAAACTGTGGAACTGTACCTGTTCTTCCTCATTCCCCCTATCCTGTAAGGACCGCTTTTATCATCTGTGGTGTTCACTCACCGTCCACTTTATCAAGTTCACCTTTTCAGCTGTTTGTTAGCACAAATATCTCATCAGCCAATCACAGGGCAGCAGCTCTGCAGCATTTCGTCATGGAGACAGAGGCTGTTTCCCAAACCGCCTGCTACACCAGCAGTACGTAATGATTTGACTGAAATTCAGTGTGAAGGAGGCAGTATATGAAAACTCGCAAAATCGTCAGTTTGCCAAAAATTCCCAGATGTCCTAATAATCTGGGAAAATTTCTCAGTATGCATCAGTCTACCTGACATACTGTTTCCCACAATGCACGGCGCTAAGGCTGTTTCTCTATGCGGGTGGCACTCTGGTTTAGGTGAATTACCGCCACCTACTGGAATGAGTTGGTATTACAACTACAATACAACACTTGCGTGAAACAGTCCGTGAGAAAGAAGAGCAGCGAAGCGATAGAAACTCTGTTAAAACTTGTTTTAAAAGAAATGTTTACTTCTACAAATTCATTTAAGCCCAAATAAACCACTAACTAACTGTTTTTGGTTTAAAAACAAAACAAAAAAAACATACATTGATTATATTAAAGTTGTTTTTCCATGAGCTGTAAAAATAAAAAGTCAATCTGTTCTGGATTTCTTTTCAAAAAACAATATAAATTTGAGTGTGAAAATAAAAATCAAATGTGATGAATCATCTCTGTAGCTATATCCTTAAGCTATAATAAAAGGACCAAAAACACAAAAAAATATACAGTCACTTGAATGAACTCTTCACTAAAATATAATAACTATTAACTTCCCTTGCTCAGTTCTGTTTATTTAGATTTATATTTTATAATAAAGTTAAACATTAGAAAATAATCCATCAGCTGTAGATTCGTTTTTCTAAACTGAAAATCAGAGCAGCAAACTACAGAACAGACCCAACAGAACAGACAGACTACATTCAAAGACAGTAGGCAGTACGCAGAGCCAACTACAGACTACATTCACACGTAGTCTGTAGTACACAATCCACACAGGCTCACCAAAACTGGACCACAGAAGACTGAAAAACCTCTCCTGGTCTGATGAGTCTGGATTTCTGCTCCACATTCAGATGGTGGACTCAGGATTTGGCGTAACCATCATGAAAGCATGGATCCATCCTGCCTTGGATCAGGTCTCCAGTCTGCTGCTGGTCTAATGGTGTGGGGGAGGTTTTCTTGGCTCACTTTGGACCCCTTAGTACCACCTGAGCCTGGTTTAAAGTCCACAGCCTACCTGAGTCCACCTTAAAGAATCTCAAACTGCTTTCTCCAACATGACGATGAGTTCCCTGGACTCCAGTGGCCTCCACAGTCCCCAGATCTCAGTCCAGTAGAGCCCCTTTGGGATGAGCTGGAACTGGAGATCCTCATCATGGATGTTCAGACCACAAATCTGCGGCAGCTGAGTGATGATGTCATGACAACATGGAGGAAAACCTCTGAGGAAGGTTTACAGCAGTTTGATGAGTCTATGACACCAAGAGTTAGGACGGGTCTGAAGGTGAAAGGGGGTCCAACCTGATGAGTGAGTGTTTGACCACCTCAGATTATTATTTCCTAAACCCGTCCTTTGGTCAATAGTTTAGCTCCTGAGCTGAAGAGCAGAATAACATCCTCCAGCTCTCGTGTCTGTTAGTTTGGAGCTCATTCAGCTGTATGATTAAAGCTGCTCCTTACGCTGGTAAACATGTTTCCCATAATGAATGAATGTTTATAAATGATTTTAGATTCTCTGGGCAGAATTTATCCTGGCTGTGTTCTGTTTGACTTGGTACCATCTGGAGAGTTTATGGATCAGACGTGATGTGTACGCTTGTTTTGGATTGGAGGAGAATTTAGCATTCAGGTTCTTCCTGCGTGTATTGATTTGTTTGTGTCAGGCCTCAGTGTTGATAGCTCTATGTCATGAAGGTATTGATCCCTGATCACTGAATGTATGGATCAAAAATGATGTCCAACAGCCCACAGCAGAGGCCACTGATGATAAACTCCCCCATCTGTTTTATTGCTCTGTTAGACTCCCCGCTGGTGACTGAAAGGAAGAAAAGCTTTTTAGAGGCCTTTAAGGTGACTGCGAGTTCATCAGTCTGTCATTTCTGCAGAGTGTTTTTAAAAATTACCTTTTCACTGACAGGAAATGAACACACATCTTGGCATGCTCTGAAGTGCATTTTTTAGCTCCTTGCACGTCACTAGAGTGCCTTCAGTCTCATTGTTTTGTGCTCATATTCAGCAGAGCTGATAAAGAAACTGTTTCCTCTTTATTAAGATATCATTAACAGACATTCCTTTGGACAGTCTCAGGCTGCCACTGATAATTATTACCATTTATTTCATCAGTTCATTATTTGGTGGATAAATATCTCAACATGAAATCATAACCCATAGTTCTGTCCATGTCTTTGTGGCATTCAGTGATCAGACATTAGTACAGACTCATTGTATAGCATCCTCAGCTCTGCCCCTGGTTAGACCCTCAAACAGACATGTTAGTTCAAGTTAGGGCTGCCAAGATTAGTCGACTAGTCACGATGACGTCGACGATCAAATTCATCTGCGACTTATTTAATAATCGACGTTGTTATTTTAATACTTTTTTTAACTTTATTTTTCCCTTAAAAACTGCCGCTGTACTTTCACCTGTCTCGTCTGCCGTTCTGTCCTTGACGCATACGCACAGAAGTGGTAACCAGGGTAACCCGTGATGTCACCGGAAAAGTTATGCCCAACAGTATCATGGCTAGCCGGCAACAGAGCTCGAAAGTTTGGGAGCATTTTTCCAAAATAAAGGAGAAAAGTGTGCAATGCAAAATCTGCAAAGCAGAAATGTCCTTCCATGACAGCACGACGGCGATGCACGAGCATCTGAAAAGACAGCACGCCGTGGCTGATTTATTTTCTGACGAAGAATGACAATCTCGGTAAGCTAATTGGCTAGTTGGCTGCTAACATTAACGTCAACAGGGAGCTACCTACTTAATAGCGATGTCATGTTTGAATAGAAAATTGGTTCATTAAAAAAATGTCAGAAATGCTGCTACAAGCTGCAAAGTTCATTAAAAGCTGAATGAACTATGATATTAACTGTCTTCATTTTTAGTTAGCACATACCTTAAACACTTGAAGCTGGAAGCTAATGATGTTAGCTGTATGCTGCTGCAATAAGATGCAATTTATGTATGATCGGAATAGTCGACTAATCACAAAAAATAATCAGTGACTAGTCAATTATCAAAATAATCATATGTGGCAGCCCTAGTTCATGTTTAATTTCTCTTTGGTTCAGTGCTGACTCACATCCACACTGAGTAAGAGCTACACGGGATGAGATGAGAGTGAAGCGTGGAGTTCAGTCACAAACTGCCTAATGCATTTCAGTACTTAAATATGCATTAAACATTTAATTTATGTTAACATTTACAGAGAACAAAACCCCAAAATGATTTGAATAATCACTCAAAATACAATACATGAGTGGCATTAGAAAAAAAACAATATGTATTGTGTCATTCTCAAGACTCCTGGCTGGCTCGCCAATTTGTGGGAGATTTCCCAGATGATTTATCAGATGATTTTTCATTTTTTCATCTATCTGTTCCTCGTGTAAGAACTGAACTCAGAGCTCATCTCACTTGGAGCTTTCCGATCCTTGCTAATGGACATACAGCATGAAACCATTAAGCAGTGCCAGTGTTTCTGAATAGTTATGTATATTTAATAATCCTCTGTCCTTTGCTCCGCTTTTCTTATTCACAAAAAATGCATTTTAAATTGTTGTTATGTTTTATACTGTTTTTTTGCAATTGTATTTATCATGACTTGTGTCGCTGACCTCTTGGCCAGGTCACCCTTGTAAAAGAGATCCTGTTCTCAATGGGTTTTTTACCTGGTTAAATAAAGGTTAATTAAAGAAACAACTTGACCCAGGATCCAGTTGCAGCCTCTTGTGGGATTTATTCAAGATACAGTACACAGCTCACATCTCTGAACAAAAAGTTTTCCATTCGTTTCAATTGGAAAATTTTTGTCAAAAATAAAAAATAATCAAAAAGTTTAAGGTTTGGAAAATATTAAAAATCATAGCCCTCATGTCCAGCCAAGAGGCTGAATAGTTTTAAAGTTGAATGATGAAGTTATAAATTTTTCAATATAGCGCATTTAAAACCAAATGTTTACAAAGTGCTTTGACAGTTGAATAGCCACAGAAAAAAGTGTGGGGTACGATATACCAAAAGGCACACACCAGCTATTACTTACAGCTGAGGTTGGCTTCTTTATCCGTCTACACATCACTTTTGCTCCAGTTGTGTGAAATCCATTAATATCTAAAAAAACAAAACAAAGAAGGACTCGTATGAGGCGATAGCTTTAACTCCCTGAGCTCAGACTCACAGGCGCAGGCTGCCAGGCCAAATTCATTCGCGTCTTTATAACAGGTGCACCTTAACCGCTGATTCAAAAAAATAAAATCCTTTACTTGCTGGGATACGTATGAGATATCACTGCAGCAGCGGCTCAGAACTACCCCAGGAAGATAAGATGTAATGTTTCCCTGTCTTGTGCTGATCAATAAAGGTCAATACTGTCACACTGGGTGTTGTTGCAGTGTTCATTAGATCCTTCCTCACTGCTTTCTTTATTGACTGATGGACACGTTCAGCCACTTACTGACTCCAGCCCTGCATCATGCTGGGAATAAAACAAACTCTCTGTGGGAATATTTCCGACGCTGAGGACTCTGAATCCATTCAGCAGTCCACACAGAGGCCGAACCCTGACTGCCACAGTGGCGCTAGGTTCCTGACGTATTATTAACAACCTGCAGTGGCCTGATAACTCTGAGGGAATAGATTAGACGGACAGAGCTGGCTGTTCTCCCTGAAGAGTTTTGGTTTTTTTTTTTTTTATTCTAATACAGTCTGTCTTAATCCGAGCCCCACAAACTGTAACTTACAGTCTGCCAGTAAAGGTCCATCTGTTCCCTGCATATATTGGCTCCTTGAAAGTTCCCAAACTTTCTGGAAAGTTTCTGTTGTCCTTTGATGCGAGGGATTTGAATGGAGCAGAGCATCTAACTGATTTTCTCTGCCACAAATTTTTGTGGCAAATTTCTCAAGGCGCACACCCTGAACTCTTGTGGTGTTTTTTTTTTTTTATCATTTTCTGTTTGAGAACAGTACAACGTGTAAACACACTGATAGAAATTATCTTCTCCCACACTCACGCCTTCGTACCGTCTCCCTTCTCTCCTCGTCGACTGTTACTGGCACACGTCGTTTTCTCAACAGACACGTCTGCTCTTTCTAATGGCAGAGATTTGATGAAATGTTTCAGCGAGCAGCGAGTGAACAGACTGTTCTGGATGTTTACACGTGCAGATCAAGAAGGTATGAAACTACAGAAAACCCATAATTCACAGGAAGTCAGTCAACCACCGGGACGGTACATCTAGAAGTGAACACGGCTAATGAGGAATTCATTAAAAGGCAACAACACGAACAGCAGGTGGATTGTTTACAGCACAGAGCTGACAGCGAGGTTGCTCATGGCACTATCTTAAAGGTACAGTACATTGTATTTAGCAGCATTAAACAGAACAGACTTGGTAACGCAAAGTAATTCTCCATGGTTGACCTTTGGATACGTCAGGAATCAACTTGGAGGACGGGCTTCAAAAGTCAGCAGCAGAAACAAATGGGTGACATCACTGAGATGATGTTTTACGCAGGGAGCCACGTCTATTGAAGCAGGTTTGGGATTAAACCACCAGACATTTAACTACAAGTACAGCTAGCATCATGTCCTCAAAGGGACTATTGGTCTATGGCTCGTCCTGCGACTTATAGTCCAGTGTGATCTATTTATCAAATAAATGAGGTGCTGTGTTATTGGGTACTTTAATAGGAAAAGATGCTGATGGAGGCTCTGCATCTTCATCTTGGACAGCCTGACAGCATCCGGTGTTTAGAGCCCGATATGATTTAGAGAAATAAAAGTTCACTCTCGTCTTCTTCGCTCTCCGTTGTAGAGTTTTAAGGGATTTGAGTCTCAAACTAGTGTCGAAACTCCCTTTAGTTTTTTAAGACTGAGACCGTTTATACCCATTTCTCCTGTGAGACACTCACTGGGGGGGCATGTAGAGAAGACAAACTGAAACTTAACTGAGGTCACAGATATGAGGTGCTGAAGGCAGGGTGTAAAACTAGGATTCTGACTCACCATTGGCTAGTAGACTCCAAAATTCTACTAGCCAAATATTTTTTCCACCGGCCTGAGCCTCCCGCACCAGCAACACCGGTGTGCAAAAAAAGGCGAGAAACTGAAGCTGCTAGCGAAGAAGAAGGAGGAGGAGAGAGAGAGAGAGAGGATGTAAACTTCCAAGTCCCTCTGACGGGAAGCCACACAGGACAAACTTATCAGCGCGCAAAAAAAACCCCCAAAAAACAGGCCAATTAATCCACTGGCGGGTGCTGGATTTTGTTTTACACGCCAAACCACTTTTTTTTTCCCGCCATTGGCGCTTGGCGGGTGTTAATTTTATTCCCTGGCTGTAGGAAAAATATTTAAACCTCTTAATAAACAAATACTTACATATCAAAGTCTTATGTAAATAGTTCTCTCAGAAAATACTGTAAACATACCAAAACATTCTAAAGAAACGCCACTAAATATGTTCTCTTCTTCTTTATTTTTTGACTAACGCGACTTATACTCCAGAGCGACTTATAGACAATGCGATATATAAAAGTGGAATTATTTCTTGGTCCTGTTTCTCGCTGGTCCTTGATCCTGTCCCTCACATGAGACATCATCATCCTCTGCTTGGCCTCTACTAGATTAGCGGGGCAGATTGGGATCATCATGGAGGGCTGGCAGTCTTTGTTCCGGAAAGGAGCGTAAGCTCTCAAAGTGAGCAGTGGAAGCTGGAAATGTCAACACTCAAACACATGCTCTGCTCTCTTCCTTTTGAGTCCCTGGGATGGACTGTATGGACGCTATCAGTCCCCAGAGATGTACAGTAATGGTGTGGGGGTAGAGTCAGTCTTTGTGCCTGAATATGACACCATGCTTCACTCCTCTGAGCGGATGCTCTTTGGCTAATGGCTGGATTCTTTCAGCAACAAATGAGGAGTGGTTTGGGGGAAAATCATTGGTATGTTAGAGGTAAGGCCTTCTTTAGAGATGGTTGAAGACTTGATGTGATGTCTTCATCAAAGTCAGTCACTCTGGTAGTTTTATTGGACTATAAAGCACTCACTCGGCCTCCTGCTGTGCAGTGGATCTGGGCATAAACACGGTTTGTATGAAGTTTCTGAATAAACAATCAATTTTGTGGATCTCTGGAGGACATCATGTTTGTTCTGTTGTTCTCAACAGAGGTAGAGTCCTTCCAAATTCAGGCGTAGATCTGGATCGAGATCAGAGACGGACTGAACTTTTCACTGGATCTGAGTGAGACTGATGGAGAAATCTTCCAAAGCGAATAAAAAAAACCTGATGGTGATGGATCTAATAACCCACAGGATGTCAGGAATTGAAGACAGAACATCCCGCTCATCCACGCTCTCCACGCCATGTGACATCAGCCTTTGGTAAACAGTCTGCCTTGAGCTCTGGTATTTTTTCCACTTTTCTGTTTTTCATATCAGCATTAAGAGGAAAATGTGCTCGGTTCAGATAAAACACACTCAAGCATCAAAGGTAATGGACATAAAGACGGATCTTCTGTAATGTCAGACATATTTGTGTGGACATACATGGAAATGGAGATGATTATTTCCTTCCAACGCTTTCTCCCCCTGTGCTGATGATTAATGAGACAGACATTCCTGTTTGGATGGAGAGCTCACCTGACAAAACACATTAATAACACGGCCTGTTTAACATTCCCTTCCTGCCTGCATGGAGCTATCAGAGGAGGAGCAGGGAAGCATTTGTCTGCATTCAAAACGGTCTCATCAGAATATATAGAGATAAAACACGGGGCACTAAAAAAAACAAATGACCTGCATCATGGAGACACATTTTCTGTCTTTGCAAATGTGCAAACAGGCTCCTGGTTTCCTCCCAGAGGAAGGAGAGGCAGCCGCGTCTTTTGTTTTGTCAGTGATTAATTTTAACAGACGTCTCTTTTTGGATGAGACGTGTTCAGAGCTGCTTTACATTCTGTCCACCTGACGATCAGTGGAGGGAGGAAACAATTCACTGCCGGGAAATGGCTGGAGACTTTACTTTTAGGACTCAAAAACACTTTTCAGGGAGGCTGGCGCTCAGCTAGGCCTTCTCTACAAACCGCATCAGTGGACCACATGTATGCATTTGTCTGTTTCATTACCATATTCATGACTTTAGTCGTATCTTTCGTGCTGGTTTTATGTCGTATAGAGCTCAGAACAGAGCAATACGATTTAAAGGATGTAAACAGGAAGTGTGATATATGAATATCATTATCATTTCTGTTATTCATTATGAATGAGAGGAGGAGCTGTCAGCGTAAACACGTCAACAGATAACACCGGATCCAGCAAATGACGAGTACATCTACATCTATTGTTTTTCAACATTTTAAAGAGAGGGTATTCTGCTTTAAAGAGGGGGTATTCTTTTTTTTCTCATATTAGAAATATGTATATAAAGTATCAATGCTTGATGTTTAGAATGAGCGTGTGCAGAGTTTCAAACCTCTACATATTCCTATATTGTAGAAATCCCTGAATCTGCTCTGTAAAAAACTGAAATCCAAGCAAATGTTTTCGTCTTATTTTCAGCAAGAATTTTCTTATTAGACTTAATGTGAGCCACATTCAAATAAAAGGTCCAGAAACATGTCTTATTTCAAGATATTAAAAGACAAAAATGAGGTCTGAAACTTTCTCTTAACCCACTGGTAGATTTTTTTCCACTTGATACAAGCAACTCAGGCCTCGTTTTTGTCCTTAAATTTCTTGAAATAAGACATGTCTCTGGACTGGTCTGGTGAATGTAGCTTTTATCAAGTCTAAAAAGACTTTTTTTTTTTTTTTTTACTAGAAAATTTGCGTCGAGTTCAGTTTTTTGCAGTGCGTCTGTAAACTGATAGAAAACGCTCTATTTAAAAAAATAACACTAGATCTTCATGAGACCTGATGAGGTCATCAAGTTGAAGGCACGGGCCTCAAACACAAAGGTCTGCCCATAGCTTCACCCCTTGACAGGCCTCCAGAGGGCTGGCCAATCAAATTGAAGGGGGTTTGTGGAGCGGGGAGCCTTAAAGAGACAGCAGTTAGAAACGAAGGTTAATTCTGAGGACATCAGAGGTGGTTTCCACCAAACGCTCATCATTCAGTTTCCAGCACCACTTCCCTGACGTATGAAACGCGTATTTGTATTTATTTTAATTATATACTGTTGATCCATGTTTGCTAGTTTTCAGATATACAGCACAAGGATTATACCTTGAAAACATGAATTAAAAGTCTGATTATAGATGAGTCATACACTATGATCCTCTCTGAAGGACTGATGTTCTGAAGTTTCATTGAAATTCTTGTGAGACGCCAAAACAGACTGAATATGACAGAATTTATGTCTGAATATTTTCCCCGGCATGGTGCAGCCATAAAAATATTGAGTCTGGAGTTTAAATGCATCGTTCAGTGTAATTAGCATACAGCTAAAACGGATGGTACAGATAGAGCTGATAGAGAGGGTGTGATTCTGTCAGACATGATCGATTGAGACGATATTTCCCTAAATTAAAACTACCTGAAGGGAAAATGAGGACGGTGTTAAAAACGGTGAATCAGAGCCAGTGGTTCTCTGAGTTATAGAGTGCAGGCTCTTCACACACTGCTGTGCTCTTGGCTTTTGTTCAGTGACACCAGCCTGAAGTGAATAAAACAGGCTCACAGGGAGTTAACACACCGGGGAAACTTTAATGCTCCCGGCAATGGCAGGTATGGGTGTGAAGGACATGACGAATAAAGGGCTGTAGCAACCATCGGGGTGCAAGGAGAGGATGTCAGAGTGGGCGGATGGTTCAGGATTGGAAATAATGAAATTAGAGGTGTAACAAACTGCTGAGAGAGGCCAGTGAGTAAATGTCAATTACAGTTAATAACAGTAAAGCGAAGAGCGGGGATGATGTAAAGTACGGAGGCACGGTGATGAATATCTGCAGTCATTACTGCAATAATATCAGACAGAAAGCAGGTTTCTGCTCTCATGACAACCTTTAATCGCAGAGAGGACAGAACTGAAGACGTGAAGAAGAAAGGAAGAGCAGAAAGCTCATTACATGTGCTGCTGAAAGGTCAGCCACATAAAGACTCCTGCTTTCCTTCACAGCCAACACTTGTTGCCTTCGGCTCCGTCTTTTAAAATATCTATCGGAACTGCAAAAAAATGTTCCTGTTTTAATATTTGATTATGCCCTTATATGGGCAAAACTAGTAAGTCTGATAACGTAAGAAATAACACCCACAGCGTGTGCTGATAGTGGAGCGATTAGTTCTAAATCCTGATCAGCTTCTCACTGAGTGTGTATGTGCTTTCTGTTTCCTTCAGCCAGCCTCTAGTGGACAATCAAGGAACTGCAGTTTTTAACACTTCTACATATCTTACCAACAGAAGCCGCTGCTTGGTTTTTCTGATTTCCTCCAGCACTTGTAGGGAATTTACGGCTAACAGAGTGTAAAATGCAGACATTACAATCGGACTATATTTAAAAAATAGAATAATATAATATGTGTAACCGAGAAAAAAGGACTTGAACAGCAGAAATATGTAAGGAACAGATTCAGCTTTAGAGAAATTTAAGCAGTTCTGCCCAATGCAAAACACAGCTGTTTGTGATGGACCTGAACCACCTTCTGGGGGGCTGTGTTGGGTCTTTCTGGACGGTTTTGCAGGTTGATCTTCCTGAGGACCCTCACGCCCCCCTCAGTGGGACTGAGGGGTAAAACAAACCAGTAAACACAACAAGGCAGAAAAAGTGGAATATGACGTTAAACTAAGGATGAGTGGACATTGATCCGTACAAGCTACCAAAAAACAGGTGGTCTACGAACACTTACGGGACCAGAAACCCTGAACCCTGAACCCTGACACTAACATGTTCCTGATTCCAAGACTGGAAAAATATGCAAAGCCTTCAATTTCGGAATAATGTTCCTGTGAAGCCTGTAGATAACTTGGTGTTGTCGTGAATTCAGACGGTATCTAAGCCAACGCTGCCCCTCATCTCCCTCTTTCTGCCAACCAGTGGGCGTGACCACAGGGACTGTGGCGTCACGTGTGTACCCTCTGGGTTAGCATTGCTAGCTTGGAAGGCCAGGTCGATGACGTCTTTTCTTAGCTCTCACAGCAGCACCATCACGTCATTCTCGCCTCCTTCTCTTCAGCTCACAGGGGACATCAGGCCTAGCACTGGTTAGCATCAGCATGCTACAGGCTGCTAACAGCTGACCTGGAGTGTAAACGTGCAACCTGAAGAACTAAAGGTGGTTCATAGATGTTATTTTCTTCATGTCTTAAAATCTGAGCCTCAGTCTGAATGTTATTCACTGATTAGCGCACGTGTGACAAACTGAGAGGGAAAATCAAAGGGCTGAGCACATCAGCCAGTGCAGCTGGATTAACGCTGCATGTAACCGGAGCTGTCATTAGGATTGTTGCCAGACAAGCGTTAACATTTAGGTCAAATTACCCCTGTGCATAATTAAAGCATCACAAAGCTGGCTGCTGTCTGTCAGGCTTGTTAGTTTTTATTTAATTATAATTAGAGCGATTTGGAAAAGAAGACGGGGCTTCGACGTGGAGACAATACTGATTAGGATTGTTTGTTTATCGTAAAGTCTTTTTTTATGTGGGTGGAAGAGAACGACCCATGTTTATGTGAATGAAAACAAGCTGGCGTGGTCACTTTGGAGCGTCAGTGTTTGTTTTCTCTGGTGACCGGCGTGAAGATGCCGGTCAGGATGCGTAAACACCACGAGCTAGAAAAGCACAGCATGTCCATTTAAAAACGTTGAAATAACACAAGGCTGCCAGCGAAAACAAAACCTCTCACCTTCAAAATGTCAAGAGCTAGTTCAGCGGCTGCCTTTGAGATCTGACCGCTCTGCAGATCCTGGATTTGGTGCAGGTTTCATGAGACCAGAGGTCACATGATGCCTCCAGCCATCTGAGAACAAACTTACATGACGGAAAAAATACAAACAGCCCGGCGCCGCTGTGACTCCATACATCTGAAACAGCATGATGCTGACCTGTGATCAGCTTCAGCACCAGCCCTCCATTATTTAAATCCAGTGAGGAGACCTTAACCCCTTTTTCAGTCTCTCATCACCCACGAAACCATCCTCATGTGCTGAGTGAAGAACAGAACCATGCCTGCCTGTGTCATCGATATGAAGCACAGGCTGAAAGTCAATCTCTGTGAAAATGAAACCACAGACTAAGATGTGATGCCATCAAACATAAAAGCATTTTTCATTTTCTGTCCCCTGAGTGATGGAGAGGATATTTCACAGGAAATCCCGCTGCTCTCCTCTGTGCTGCCTTCAACATCTCCTCTTATTGATCCTCTCTGAGGCGCCTCACAGATCCAGTGTTGATGACAGCGAAGATTCATTTTTCCATTCACTTTGCCGTAACACTGTGCTGTTTTGTTCTTCTTTTCATGAGGTTGGTGTACAAGTTTTGTATGCTGATGCAGGATGTGGGCTGCATCATCAAGTCAGGCTCATGCAGGTCCAGATCCTGAGATCAGAGGTTCCAAAAGAAGGAGAAGGGGGTCCCCTGGAGGGTCTCCAAAAACTGATGGAGGGAGGTCGTGAAACGCCATCCATATTCAAAAAACTATTCACAGAATCACCTTTTATTTTATATAAATTCCTGAAAGATAAAAGAGTAGCTAACGCTTTAGCTATGTTCTTTACCAGTATGAAGCTAAAAGAAGCTAACACTTTAGCCATGTTCTTTACCAGTATGACGCTTACAGAAGCTAACGCTTTAGACGTGTTCTTTACCAGTATGATGCTTAGAGAAGCTAATGCTTTAACCATGTTCTTTACCAGTATGACGCTAAAAGAAGCTAACACTTTAACCATGTTCTTTACCAGTATGACGCTAAAAAAAGCTAATGCTTTAGCCATGTTCTTTACCAGTATGATGCTTACAGAAGTTAACGCTTTAGCCATGTTTATTACCAGTATGATGCTAATAGAAGCTGATGCTTTAACCATGTTCTTTACCAGTATGACGCTTACAGAAGCTAACACTTTAGCCATGTTCTTAACCAGTATGATGCTAACAGAAGCTAACGCTTTAGCCATGTTCTTTACCAGTATGACACTAACAGAAGTTAACGCTTTAGCCATGTTCTTTACCAGTATGACGCTTACAGAAGCTAACGCTTTAGCCATGTTCTTTACCAGTATGTCGCTAATAGAAGCTAATGCTTAAGCCATGTTCTTTAACAGTATGACGCTTACAGAAGCTAACACTTTAGCCATGTTCTTTACCAGTAAAACGCTAAAAGAAGCTAACGCTTTAGCCATATTCTTTACCAGTATGACATTAACAGAAGCTAACGCCTTAGCTATGTTATTTACCAGTGTGATGCTAAAAAAAGCTAACGCTTTAGCCATGTTCTTTACCAGTATGATGCTAAAAGATGCTAACGCTTCAGCCATGTTCTTAAGCAGTATGATGCTAAAAGAGGCTAACACTTTAGCCATGTTCTTTACCAGTATGACGCTAACAGAAGCTAACGCTTTAGCCATGTTCTTTACCAGTATGACGCTAACAGAAGCTAACGCTTTAGCCATGTTCTTTACCAGTATGACACTAACAGAAGCTAACGCTTTAGCCATGTTCTTTACCAGTATGACACTAACAGAAGCTAACGCTTTAGCCATGTTCTTTACCAGTATGAAGTTAACAGAAGCTAGCACTTTAGCCATATTCTTTACCAGTATGACGTTAACAGAAGCTAACTCTTTAGCCATGTTCTTTACCAGTAAAACGCTAAAAGAAGCGAACGCTTTAGCCATGTTCTTTACCAGTATGATGCTAACAGAAGCTAACGCTTTAGCCATGTTCTTAACCAGTATGACGCTAACAGAGGCAAACACTTTAGCCATGTTCTTTACCAGTATGAAGTTAACAGAAGCTAATACTTTAGCCAAGTTCTTTACCATTATGACGCTAATAGAAGCTAATACTTTAGCCAAGTTCTTTACCAGTATGACGCTTACAGAAGTTAACGCTTTAGCCATGTTCTTTACCAGTATGACGCTAATAGAAGCTAATACTTTAGCCAAGTTCTTTACCAGTATGACGCTAATAGAAGCTAATACTTTAGCCATGTTCTTTACCAGTATGACGCTAAAAGAAGCTAACGCTTAAGCCATGTTCTTTACCAGTATGACGCTAAAAGAAGCTAACGCTTTAGCCATGTTCTTTACCAGTATGACGCTTACAGAAGCTAACGCTTTAGCCACGTTCTTTACCAGTATGATGCTAACAGAAACTAAAGCTTTAGCCATGTTCTTTACCAGTATGACGCTAACAGAAGCTAATGCTTTAGCCATGTTCTTTACCAGTATGATGCTAACAGAAGCTAACGCTTTAGTTCTATTCTTTACCAGTATGTTGCTGAAAGAAGCTAAGGACTTAGCTGTGCTCTTTACAAGTATGATGCTAACAGAAGCTAATGCTTTAGCCAACAAAAGCTAACTCTAACAAAAGACGCTAACAAAAGCTAACTCTTTTTCAGGTGTTTTTTAGTTTTTTTTAAGGGCCTTTTCAGGTGTTTTATGGTCTGTTTAGAGTGTTTTTCTGGTCATTTTAAGGTGTTTGTTTTGAATGCTGCCTTTAAGGCGTTTCCGGTCATTTTGAGGTCTTTTTAAGCTGTTCTTTAGATTTTGGCACCTAGTCCGTGAGAGTGTGGTGTTTTATTTCCTGCCTGTAGCGAGGGGGGGGGGGGGTTTGTTTGATGTACCGATGTGATATACTAAGGTTTCTCCTGCACGTAAAGTGGTTCTCATTTGTGTGCTTGGTGGTTTATGAGAGATTTTAGTGCCCAAGCTGTGCGTTTATTTTCTATCCACGCATGTTTAACCTTGTGCTCGTGAAGCTTTTACCATTAATATTACAACAGGCTTGACTGCGGTCTGAGGCTGAACGAGAGCTGGTGAAACTGCTGTCATGACTTTGACGTAGAAATGACTAAGATGCTTATTCAGACATGACAGGTTAAATCACCGTCACATTAACGTAATGAGGAGCACGTCTGCGTCCGGTGTCAAGGTTACCTCCTCAGAGTTAACTCTCGCTGCAGAAAACACAATAATGCAGAAGAGCCCTTGAAACGGCAGAATGCTTGATTCCTCCGGTGCTCGTAGTGGAAGAGGTAAAGCCGAGGAGGAAAACAATTTCCCCCTGAACACAAACTGAAAACACTTTACAGTAAATACAGCCTGCAAAGTTGATGACTTCTCAAAACTGAAGATTAGGGTGGAAATCACAGCTCACACACTGCTGCCTGCTCTCTCTCCCTCTCTCTCCTCCTCCTCCTCTTCTTCCTCTGAAGTGTGAACAGACGCTTTGCTGTCTCAGCTTAGCAAACTTTGATCAGCGCGCGGCTGCCAAGCTTCAGTCAGACAAGGTCAGAGGAGCGAGATGATGGCCGGTGTGTTGTCAGGAGCGGGGAGCTGCCACCTGTTTGAGAATATATTCCGCTCGCTCTGGCGTCCGCCTGGACCTCGGGTGCCAAAGAGCCGGAGTCAACAGCCCGCTTTAAAG
Organism: Labroides dimidiatus; assembly: GCA_030710495.1. Classification (NCBI taxonomy): domain Eukaryota; kingdom Metazoa; phylum Chordata; class Actinopteri; order Labriformes; family Labridae; genus Labroides; species Labroides dimidiatus. The sequence goes on from CM061155.1 coordinate 29,073,877, forward strand.
AAGTCTGCTTCATTGAAGTGTCCATTACTGCGGTCCCCAGGTATCCCCGTCAAACTTCAAGCCTGAGACAATAACCAACCTTGGGCTCTATGCAAATGCACATTGTGCGGCGAGTTATGGAGCCGTGAAACGCCGGCAGGATCACCGCCGAGCCTTCCTGAGCATCAGCCTGTGTCAGAGCTGCTGATAAACGCCTGTACGGTTTGTTTTTCTGCTCTGATAGCTAGAAAAGAATCAACAGAAAGCCACTCTCTCTCTGCCGCTCTTGAACCCAATCCTCTCTGCTTCCCTCCGGGGGGGGGGGGGGGGGGGTTGAATGACCTGATCAATTTCTAATCAGGGAAAACCTGCAGCCTTTCTGGCCTCGTGATGGAGTTTCCCACAAATCTCCCTGCGTGGAGGGCCGGTTCAGAAGCAGAGCAAAGGGCGGGAAGCCTGTTTCCTGTGTTCGTTTCTCAGATGCTCTTCTCGCTTGTGTGGCAGCGATAGCGCAGTATCACTGACGTCAATCTGTGGCTCTCTAAATTTAGCCCCGTGTGAGCACACACCTGCGTATCAGAACCCAACCCCGGCCCTGTCTGAAGGCAGAGGTGGTCTTTTCATGTCGGGGAATGGATCCCCGGGAGGTCTGCCTGCTTTGTGGGTCATAAAAGGCGGGTCTGGAAAAACATCCCTCGGCTCATTTTTATTCTGGGAATCCTGTCGCCAGGTTTGTGCTGTTTCTATAGGCGCTGTAAGAGCTCAGACGTGGCGGAGGCAACCGTTCCCAACCTGCCTGTCGGATTACCTTCAGCGTCACGTCAGATGAAAATAAATATACTGCAGCCCTGAAGTTCTACATGAAGTCCCATCAACAGGTTTAGACGATTCAGAGAAGTGTAGTCTCAGAAAGCAGCGTCATCCTTTGATGATCTCTCTTTGGTTTCTGAAGAGTCCAACATCTCGTTATTTATCTGATGTTAGTGTCAGTCTTGTCTTTTTGTTTCGTCTCATCCTGATTTATTCTGTAGTACTCTTTCTTCTCTCGCCTTTGTGATTGTGACCCCTGCCCTTATTGATTCACTTTAGTCGTTTCCTGAGCCAGCCTTTGTCCTGTGATTTTCTGTTCCAGCCTTTCTTACTCTAATAAAGAGTCTCTCTTTGTTGAAACCTGACGTGAACCTGGGTCCTGTTTGGAGGTCCACGATCTACGTCACTTTGTGTTTATTCTGGATTACATCATGTGGAGACCGATCTGCTGCCAGAGTCCATGGTTCAGCCAGTACACACAGCTTTACTCTGATATCCCATGATCCTTCTGATTTATTTGTGATCGAGTCTGGCCCATCCGTCAAAAGAACTAATTATGAGCACTAGTGGTGGGACTTGATTAAAAAAATTAATCGAACTAAATATGCCATTTGTAATCGCATTTTAATCACATCGATATTCCACATCAGAAGCAACACTTTTCAAACAGATTTTGTCAGAAGACTAAATCATTGAATAGTCACATACAGAAGTTTAAACTGCAAAATCCTGTTTATTTTGATCAAAAGATGTTTTTTTTTTTTTGAAAAGGCGTCAATCTCCGCCGAGCAGATCGTACCAAACAGGAAAACAGACACGAAAAATGATCAGAGTTTCCGGTCTTTTCAAAATAAAAGCACCATGTTCAGACTGTCGATCGTAAAATTATCCTCGTATATCAAAACTTCCACACTGGCACAGGGCCAGCAGTCATCAGCGGGTCAGACCCAGAGGAAATCTGACGCCATGGACGAGGAAAAGTTTATATTGGAGGCGGAAAACCAGATAATTATATACGATACGACACATCCTTTATATAAGGACACCAACAGAGACTAAAAGGGAAGGACTGAATTAATGAAGCTCTGGGAGGGCAGGTGAGTTTAACATACTAAATATCATGAAAGTAGTTGTCATGGGTGTGATTCCTGCAGGAACATGTGGTTCTCCTGTGATCTTGTGTATCCAGCTGCTGTGAGTACGCTGAGCTGCGCTCCGCTCCTGAGACGGATGCAGTGTGAATTGGCTCGCGCTGACGGACCGCAGCGCTGACGGAGTATGTGTGAATCCAGGCTTCCATCCGACTGTTTTTTTAAAAGTAAATTTTCCATCCACCGAGCTAAGCAAGGCGCTGTCAACAGTGTTATCCATCACTCCGTCGCTATAATCTGTCTGCCAGAAACTCGCGCACTGAGAACCGTTCTGTGATATAGACTATAAAATAAAATACGATAAAATGCGTCATTTTTTAAACGCCGTTAATTTCCCCCCGCCACTAATGAGCACACATTAAGCTCTGTTTGGCTCTGTTCTGGGGCTCCCTGCCCTTCCGTGTGCTCATGTGGAACGTCAGAGCCAAGGCAGGGAGAGCAGCAGCAAAGAGAGAACTGAGCGAGAATCAGTGACGAAATGTATCACACTGATAAAATCAAACACAGCGAAAGAGAAGAGCAAAACCCGTGACTTCAAATGAGATTTTCAGCACCAGGATTCGTTATTTCTAAACGCCGTTTCTCAGAATCTGCGGTCGACACCACGCCATCCAACAAAGTGAGACAAGAGAGAGATCAGAGTTTTTCTCCACTGAAAAGGATTGATGGTTGATACTGGATCGGGATCTGGATTTGATCAGGACTGGTTTTGACCTGAAAATTTTTAGACCCTTTTTTTCTGACCCGTCTGTTCTGGTCTCATCCTGATAAATCCGTTCGTTTAAAGCCGTTTCTGCTGAACGTACAGCGCTTTAGCTTTGACGCTTCTGACACAGGTTTGTTTGTTTTTTTTCAGGTTGATTAAGTTTCTTGTCTTTGAAACTGAACTGATTTGCACGAACCATCCGAAACGTTTGAAGGTGTCTGATGGTTCTTTTTAAGAGCTCAGAGACTGAAACACATCCTCTGTAATTTGTCTGAGAAAACAGATCCATAAAGAAGGTGCTGGGAATGAAAGCCTGTCACTGAAAAATAGCGGTGTGATATTACAGAGGCGTTCCACTCAGGACTATTACTGCTGCTAAATTACAATAATACTGAGCCCTGCACATTTTACCTTTCATGTGTCCTTAAAGTGAAGCGCTATCAGAGGTTTGCAGCCTGTTTTTTTTTTTCTCTGTGAGTCACAAATCTCTTCTTTCTTTTGCCTTGCAGGTGGATCATTAAAGAGTGACCGCCACATCAGTCACTGACCTTACAGTGTCAACATTTGAGCAGTCGGTAAATCTGACTGAGTCGGACTGAGCAGGGTCATCGAGCGGACGCTCTCAGGCTGTGGATCCACCGTCACTTGGTCCTGAGGATCTGAGGAGAAACGCGCTGCTGGATTACGCCGGGTTACAGCCATGCAGCGGATCCTGTGTGGCCTGAGATGAGGAAGAGGAGGATGAGCAGAGCTCCTGCGCCGTGTGCTCAACAGGGCTCCTTTGCCGCACACCTCCAGGACTCCAGCATGATCATGATGCTGCTTTCCTCTGTTGACCTTCCAAAGTTCCCGTCCAGCAGATTCTGACTGCGACAACATGTCTGTACCAAAGCGGAGAAAAACCCGGACTTTGGCTCTGCTGTTTTGTGTCATCACGTTCACGATGCTCCTCTTCAGTTACACCCTGCGCGACCCCTCTCTCTACTTCTTCAAGAACGCGCTGCGCCTCTCAGACAGCTTGTTCTCCAAAGGGCTGTGTGCCTGCCGACAGTGCATGGCAGAGCTGGAGGATGACCCCTGGTTCGCCGAGCGCTTCAATCAGTCCATCCACCCCCTGATGAGCAGGGAGAACAGCGTGCTCTCCGAGGACACCTTCAGGTGGTGGCAGGTAAGGTTCAGGGGATGCTTTAAGGGGATTTCTTTTGAAGACCGAAGAAATGCACATTCAGCCTCCGAGGGCAGATGAGGTGGAGGAGAAGAGACATCATGAATAAAGAACACAGACCGCTCCGACGCGCCCCCAGAACTGTTTGTTTTTGCCGCATTGATTGTTCCAAATCCAAGAGATCTTCAGCTGGATCAAGTTGTGAAGCCAACTCCCACGCACAATTTGTTCACATTAGTGAGGAGGAGGATTTCTCTCAGCATCTTTCCCACATTTATTTCAGAGAAGAGACGTTTTCCTCTGTAGTTCAAATATTAAAGTGATAATAAAGGATCAGCAGAGACAGTTTTCTCCATAGTTCAAATATTAAAGTGATAATAAAGGATCAGTCAGGCGTTTTTCTCCATAGTTCAAATACTAGTGATAGGCCGTTTCAAAAAGGTGCCTTTTAGGTCGACCAAAACGTCGTTTCTATGTAAACGAGAGGCTGAAACAAAACAATTCTTTTGTGTTTCATCCTAAAACCGTTGTCAGTGTGGCTCCGCCTTTTACCATAGTACGTCTTTGAAGCCGCAAAACCTCCGTCACAGGAGCCGCCATTGTGCAGCCTGCGCCTGCGAGTCTGCGCAGTAGAGACTTAAGAGGAATTCTGGGAAAAGTCTAATCTCTTCTTAACTCTCCTTCCTTACGTATTTTATTATTCCCGAAAAAACTACACAGGAGCAGCAGCTGTCAATCATCGTTAAACGAGACGTAAAACTCTGTTTTTAACCTCTAATAACTAATAAAAAAGAAACTTTTCAGATAAAAACAGGACTTGAACTCAATGCAGCCAAATAATATCTAAACATCACCACAGCATACGGATGAGAGGAACGTTTCTTTGAGGCGTAATAATTCTTTAAAGTTTGACCACATCCCATCCGGAATGCAGTTTTTGTCTTGTACTGCAGCCAGCCACCAGGGGGAGCAGTTTTTGTGGCAACCTCAGTTTGAGCTGAGCGAGATGACGTCCATTTTTTTTAGTTTATGATGCAAACCAGACAACAACAACAGCTTAACGGAGGACTAATGTGTTGTTCCACCTTTTTCCTGACTACCCATAGTTCATAGCGATTGTTTACGTCACCATGGAAACCACAAAGCTGATGATGTTAGCCTAGCTGTCCTACTCGCTCTAATAACCAGCTTTTAAAAGCAAGAAAGCGACAAAATGAACAAAAATCAGAGGTTTATGAAAGTTTACGCTGAGCCCTGTTTAGCGTTAATGATTTCACGTCAGTTATTTTGAGCTAGCTTGACAGGGGTGGGAACTAGGAGTCGATAACCGTCGACGGAAGTCAACACCTTGAGGCTTCCGAAGAAACAGGTGGATACGCCAGATGATCCGTCCACAGTTATATCGCCACCTACAGGCCTGGCATGCACACTACAGTGTTTACAGTCCCTCAGCGTTTGTTTTGTCCGCGTTTTTTGTGTTTGTTAAGTGAAACGTTGTGAAACGCTCAGACGGCGCCGTGCAGTCAGTGTTTTTCTGTCTCGTCCAGGGTTGACTTTTTGAATGCTGAGTGTTTGACAAAGAGACCTTGAGCGTTGAGCGTTGGTGTTGCGGGATCTGCTCCTCTGTTTTCGTTCCTCTTAAATATTCCTGATTGATTTGACTGTTCGGGACAGTAAAACTCGTCTCACATAAAAATGAATCCAGAGTGATTTAACAGCTGAAGGAGTGTTTTATGGGGGGATGTCTTGTTTAAATCCACTTTGTCATAAATTAAAATTCACATCAGCTGCGTAACTAATGAGATAGCAGCCTCAGTTTAATTCCACCCAAACAATATCTATTAAACCCGCTGTGAGTCCCATTATTGAGACACCCTCTAAATGAGAAGAGCCTGTTAATGAAATGTATGTCCCACTGTTATCTCACCTTTGTCTGGAAGCCGTCCAGTGCCTGCCTCAGGTACGTTTACATTCAGCTCACGCCACCGCCAATTAGAGGCCAGAAGAGAGAAATTACTGACAGGCTGCCTCCTGCGTCTCAGAGCGAGCCTGATGAGACCAACCCCAGATCAGCCTTCACACAGCGCCCCCTGCAGGGCCAGGCCAGGGTATTACCCTTCAGGAGCAGCCAGACTTCCTGTCTTAAGCAGAGTTGTGAGGAGCTCTGCTGCATGGATTAATATATTTGTGCTGAATCGTTTAAAATAAATGTTGGACGGTGTTTCCAGGACTTTAAGATTATGAGTCAGTAAAGTTAAAACTCATGAGAGAGCTGCAGAAACGTTGTGCCTCCCGTCTGTTTCCCTCAGCAGCAGCAGCGTCTCTGCCCGCTCACAGGGGATCTTCCTGTCCGAGCCAGAACAGCCCCTACAGGCGCAGCTAAGCCGCCCCTGAGGTTATTTCAGAAACGTGTTCGCTGTCTCGGGCTCCGCTGCCCTTGTTCAATCACTTCTACTTAAAGCGGCCCAGGAGCCGGCGCTGGAGCCAGCGCTCGCTCTGAGGCCTCTCTCTGTTGTGTCCCCAGTGGTTGCAGTCGGAGAGGCAGCCGGCCAACTTCAGTGGGGTGGTGGAGGAGCTGTTCCAAGTCATCCCCGATGACGTGCTCTACATGGACGCCAGCCCTGAGCGCTGCAGGACCTGCGCCGTGGTGGGGAACTCTGGGAACCTGAAGGGCTCCCTGTACGGACGCCTCATCGACTCCAGCGACTTCATCATCAGGTCAGTTGGCGACTGAGTTCTGTAAATGAACTTCACCTTCATACACCTTTTTTTAACAGCTTCATTCCCATGAGTAACGTGACGCCATCTCCGGAGGAAAACGCTGCAGTAAAGAGAGCAGGCAGCACGCTTTCATCCGTTTCATCAGAAACAGACACTCTGCCGCTGCGTCCTTACAGATAAACCCCGCTGCTTCTGAAAACGCCGTCTGTTTCTGTTGCCTCTCTGAGGCGTACTTAATGTCGACCTGACAGTTTGGAAAGGAGAACGTGCCAAAAGCAGCCACGTTTGAGAAAAAGAAAAGCTTTATCGTGTGGGTCAAAACAAAACCTGCACTACTCAGTTAGTTTACTGCGCCGCTGTCATATCGACACCTGCTCCCCGGAGTTAAACTGCTGGTTTAGCCTCAGTTATTCCCAGAATGCATTTCAGCCATGTCAGTTTGTATAGTATTTTACGTTAAAAATAGTTCGCTTTACAAATAATTTGTCTCACACTTGATTGTGAGCCACTGACTGGCTCACTTCTTAATGAAACTTGGTAAAAATATTAATTATTTTACTTCATATTTACTGTAACCAGCTGTAAGAAGAGTATGCAGTCGATAAGGGGCTTAAAATGTTGTTGTGATGTATTTTCTCTAAATTGTAAAGTAAGTGTTCGCTTATGTATTATATTGTGTTTTTTTTTTTTCTTTTTTTCTCTTTCTCTCTTCTTTGTTTCTTTTCTTTTTTTTTCTTTTTTTTTCATTCATTTTAAAAATCTAATTTTATCGCCTGTTTTACATCATGGCCAGGCGACTACAGATGAAAACTAGCCTTTTGGCTAATTGTGGCTTTTTTAACCTTGTGTAATCCTGTGTTTTATGAAATTGCGCTGTCCCCTTTTAAATATAGAAGTTATGAAGTTATGATAAAAGACCCCACTATTCTTTTTCTTCTCTGAGAGTTTTTTTAAATTTACTTTTATTATTATTTTTAATATGAGAATAACAGAAGTTGGATTGTTCACAAATGCAGCATTTCTTTTGAGACCAAAGTAACGACATTGACTTCACCTCAGAAAATTGATTTGAGGAAACCTAATAATGTTGCTTGTAACTAAATGAGAGTAATTTAATCAGTTTTTCTCCAAAGACAAAGTTCAGCTGAGACGGAATTATAAATGTTAGGTTTGTTCAAAATGAAAAATAAAGCTGAAACAATTTAGACCAACGTGTTTGGTCTTCAAATTATGAATTATCTTTTTACTCTGTGTGAATGTAAATTTTTGACTTTGATGAAAAGATTATTTTGATTGATACTGGATCAAATTTTACTGATAATAGCAATACATTTTATTTATCAAGCGCTTTTCTAAAAACTCAAAGAAGCTGTACAGAGAATAAAAAAAAGGTATCATGAAAAAAATCAAAATAAAATGAAAAAAAAAACATGAATAAAAGAACAAAGCATACAGTAGAAAGCAATCATACATTAAAAGCATTTGGGTGGGGGCGGCGACACAGAAAGATTCTGTGTTTGATGGGGAGCCAGTGGTTTGTTTTGGTCAGGGTGGAGAGGGTTGGAGCGGTGATGGGATTGGTGGAGATGTAAAGTTGGATGTCGTCAGCATAGCAGTGGAAGCGGGGACCATGGGGACAGATGATTTTACCGGTTGGGAGAATGTCAGAATAAAGAGGAGGGGACCGAGCACTGAACCCTGGGGGACGCCCATAGTCTGTATAATTAATGGACGTAGTCTCCGCGACGTCACCCGTCTGTTCCTGAAACAGACTTTTGGAGCGGCCATATTGGAAATGAGGCGTGCTGTGAGTCTCCACAGTAACAACCATAGGACGCTCCACAGTCACGTGAGCTGAGCTACAATTTCTACAATTTCTACAATTTCATTTAGCAGACGCTTTTTTCCAAAGCGACGTACAACACAAGCAAGAATTTTGACAAGAAGGAGAAACCTTATTAAGTGCGAATAAATGCTTCAAGTTAGATGGGTCACAGGTACTCTGCCATCAAGTCCCCCCCCCCCCCCCCCCCCTTTTTTTTTTTTTTTTTTTTTTTTGTGTTCTATCTAAATATCATCCATAACTAGAATTCAGCATTCAGTAGAAATCAATATTCAGAGCTTTCATTTGTAAAGAGCTCAGTGTGAGACTTTCTGATCTGGGCCCTCAGGACAAAGAGAAGAAGGGTCAGATTAAGCTGTGCCTCTGATTGGACGAACTCAGGACCTTAATATCTTCTAAACTGCTGAGTTAGAAAAAAATCCACCCCCCCGTACAGTGCGTGCCGTTAGTGAAATCAGCGATTCAGACGGGAGGCATTCTTTGTACCAGGCTGTAAATGTGCTTATTTTGGCCGTGAAAACGGCTTTTTTTTGGCTCGGTGTGTTTGTGACTTCCGGTACTTCCGGAGCCAGCCTCAAGCGGACGCTCGAGGAACAGTAGACTTTAGCACTTCCGCATTGCCTCATATTTTCAGATTGGAGGTTGCCGCTTGGGGACGCCACGGGAGAGGGGAACTGTGGGGGAGGTACTGTTATTGATATGGATAAATTGGTGTCTGTCTGTGAGGTAAAATTTGATACAGGAAAAAAAACGAATAATTGTGGGTGTAAAAAATTAGAGTAATTTTTTTAGGTTTTTCCAAAGTGTCATTTTTTTCAGTGTCCTGAGTTGTGAGTTGGTGGGGCGGCTTTGGTTCAGTGGTTGAGTCATTGTCTCCTGACTGGAAGGTCAGGGGTTTGAATCCTGCTGCATTCACATCAGAATATGTTAGCTAAAACTGAAGGTCCTCTACCACAACAGTCTGTGCCGTCAGTGTGTGTGTGAGTGTGTGTGTGTGTGTGTGTGTCACACCAGTTGAGGCTCTGCACTGAGCGAACCTGACAAAGATGGAAAAGGAGCAGGTTTTCCTCTGAGGGGCTGCGGCCGCGTCTCATTTTTCCAGCTGCTCAGAGCTCAGATTTAAGCCTTTTCTTTGTCAAGATGTCGTCAGCGTGTCGAGGGTCAAATATCCAATTTCCTAAAGTAGAGTCGTATTCAGATTTTCTCCGAAAAATTACATAACAATTCATCGTAACACCACGGCGTCAGATTACATTATTTTCAGGGATATACCGTAAGAAATAAAGATTCAATCAGCAGTGAGATTTACTGCAGCACAGATTGGATCCCGGGTGTCATCCTGGAAGATCCTCATCGCTTCAGCAGAAAAAAAAACGGACTCTGTGTTTAAACTGAATGTTCAAAGCAGTGACAGTGAAAGGATATGGGCTCAAAAAAACACTGCCTTTCAAATACCCAGAATGCAATCTGCCTAGATCCTCTAAAGCCTCCTGTATAGACTGTTATGAATATTGAAGGCTGCAGGCCGGGCAGCTAAAGCCTCTTGTTTGCTCAGCAGATCGAGGTGGAGACGCAGATTTGAGTCTTTAAAAAGAGTTTGTTTCTGTCTCTGATGAACTGTTTCCTGTATCGTCTCACCTGGAGAAGAAGACACACCTCCGAGTTACCTGAGCGACATTCACAGTCTCTTCTTTCAGTTCCTCTGTAACACTCAGAGCGGAGCTGTTAACAGGATGAAGCTTCAAACACAAAGTTCACGCTTTCATGTAGCTGATATGTGGAAACAGCCGTGGTTTGGTGCTGATAATCTGGTTTTAAATCATGGATTATAAACAGACGAATACATAAACCCGAGAATATTTCAAGAGTCTGAAAGTGTTGAATTATAACTGCATGAATAACTCAGGAGGATGTTACAACAAGTTACAAAGACAAACTGATTCAGTAAAAGGAAGAAATATGAGGTGATGACAGCAGGAGCAAGGTGTGTGTGTGTGTATGTGTGTGTGTGCACACTCAGTGACCTCAGTCCATGTGAGGAGGTAACGTCACGGAGCTCAATCAGTCTGGGTCTGACCCCCCCCCCCCTCCCCCCTCAACGCCTCACCCCTCCCAGCCAGCAGTAAACAGACAACAAACTGAAGGAACTGCTGAGGTGGATGTTTGCACAAGCAGCTGTGCAGTGAGATGGTCTCCACCTGATGATGTCAATACTGCCTTCACAGGCCGAGGCCCACGATTCTTCCACCAGCTCGCAGCTGGTCTGGTTTGAAGCTGGTCCAGTTTGCAGCTGGTCTGGTTTGAAGCTGGTCCAGTTTGAAGCTGATCCAGTTTGAAGCTGGTCCAGTTTGAAGCTGGTCCAGTTTAAAGCTGGTCCAGTTTGCAGCTGGTCTGGTTTGAAGCTAGTCTGATTGCATCTGGTCCAGTTTGAGCCTCGCCTGGTTTACAGCTGGTCCAGTTTGCATCCGGTCTGGTTTGCATGTGGTCCAGTTTGCATCTGGTCCAGTATTTTTTTGGTCTGGTTTACAGCTGGTCCAGTTTGCATCTAGTCTGGTTTGCATGTGGTCCAGTTTGCAGCTGGTCTGGTTTGAAGCTGGTCTGATTGGAGGCTGGTCCAGTTTAAGGCTCACCTGGTTTGCAGCTGGTCCAGTTGACAGTTGGTCTGGTTTGCATCTGGTCTGGTTTACAGCTGGCTCTGTTTGCAGCTGATTTGGTATGCAGCTGGTCTCTTTGCAGCTGGTCCGATTTGTGGCTGGTCCAGTTTGCACCTGGTCCTGTTTGTAGATTTTACATTTTGCAGCTGGTCCAGCCTGCAGCTAGTCTGGTTTGCAGCTGGTCTCTTCGCAGCTGTTCCAGTCTGCAGCTGGTCCAGTTTGCATCTTGTCCAGTTTGCAGCTGGTCCAGTTTGCATCTGGTCCAGTTTGCATCTTGTCCAGTTTGAAGCTGGTCCAGTTTAAAGCTGGTCCAGTTTGCAGCTGGTCTGGTTTGAAGCTAGTCTGATTGCATCTGGTCCAGTTTGAGCCTCGCCTGGTTTACAGCTGGTCCAGTTTGCATCCGGTCTGGTTTGCATGTGGTCCAGTTTGCATCTGGTCCAGTATTTTTTTGGTCTGGTTTACAGCTGGTCCAGTTTGCATCTAGTCTGGTTTGCATGTGGTCCAGTTTGCAGCTGGTCTGGTTTGAAGCTGGTCTGATTGGAGGCTGGTCCAGTTTAAGGCTCACCTGGTTTGCAGCTGGTCCAGTTGACAGTTGGTCTGGTTTGCATCTGGTCTGGTTTACAGCTGGCTCTGTTTGCAGCTGATTTGGTATGCAGCTGGTCTCTTTGCAGCTGGTCCGATTTGTGGCTGGTCCAGTTTGCACCTGGTCCTGTTTGTAGATTTTACATTTTGCAGCTGGTCCAGCCTGCAGCTAGTCTGGTTTGCAGCTGGTCTCTTCGCAGCTGTTCCAGTCTGCAGCTGGTCCAGTTTGCATCTTGTCCAGTTTGCAGCTGGTCCAGTTTGCATCTGGTCCAGTTTGCATCTTGTCCAGTTTGCAGCTGGTCCAGTTTGCATCTTGTCCAGTTTGCATCTGGTCCAGTTTGCATCTGGTCCAGTTTGCATCTTGTCCAGTTTGCATCTGGTCCAGTTTGCAGCTGGTCCAGTTTGCATCTTGTCCAGTTTGCAGCTGGTCTTGTTTGCAGCCATGTTATCAGCCCTGAAGCCAGTCACAGTTATGAGTTTCGGCTTCAAAGAGCCGTTCCTTTCTTTCTTCTTCTCTCTTTTAAAACACATATTTGACTCTGCAGCACGCTGTGGTTTTACCGTCACTCAGAGTGTTTATCGTGCAGCTGTCGTTCCTGCTCTGTGTGGATAAAGAGCGTTTTATTGTTGCAGTGAAAAAAAGAACGTGTCCTGTGCACTGCAGTGAGAAACCTCCTCCTTGCTCCTGTTCTCCTCCTGAAGCCTGTTTCCACGCACGGCGGTGACGTGATGCATCGTTCTGCAAGCAGCTCGGCCAAAGTTTGAACATCATCAGCTCGTCTAATGTTATCCTGAACAAAGGTTGAGTTGTGTTTACAGATCCTGTGTTCTCATCTCGCCTACTTTTTCTGTCACACTCACATTCTGCTCCCTGAAAATTGATCGGGCAATTCCTGTCTGCAGAAACATTTTATGGTTTGGCAATAAAGCGCTCTGGAGAGTCCAGGCAGTCACAGCAGTGACAGGCATTAAGAATAATGTTAGCTGTGTATGTTTAAAGAGGGGGGTATCCTGCTTTCCCTCAGTTTAAACATGTTTTTAAAGTCACAATGCTGGATGTTCAGACTGAGCATGTGCAGAGTTTCAAACCTCTACATGTTCATCTGTTGTAGAAATCTTTGAATCTGTCTGTAAACTGATCAAAACAACACGCTCTGGCCAATCAGAGTGAAGGGGGGGTCTTTGGAGAGACATCCTTAAAGAGACAGCAGCTTAAATGAAGTGTTTCGGACAGAGGCTGAAATAAGAGTTTATAAAACATCAGAGAGAGAAAAATAGAGATTTATATGAGCTGTGAATCATGCGCAGATAGTACGGGGGCTCCAGAGGGACAGAATAAAGGCTGGAAAAACCGCTACACCCCCTGGTTAGGAAAGGCATTAATATTTAATTGAGACGGTTCAGTAACCTGTCAAAATCCTTTCAGGATGAAACGCTCACTCGCCTGTGGATGAATCAGTTTATCTTATGATTATCGTGATGCTGCTGAATATTCAGGTCTAACCTCAGATATAAAGATGCTCCGTTGGGACTGTTGCTTCCCCTTTAACTGATCTCAGTCAGCCTGCTGTGACATGTCGCCTCCGAACAAATCCACATTACTGCGCTTATCTTCCGTGACAGCAGCATGGCATTGTCTAAAGCACTGAATTATGGGCCGGCAGGGACGGCACAAGAGCAGAGTTGATACACTGATATTAGCTGGAGAGTTTCCGACAGTTTCGGCGCTCCTTTCCGGGAAACGCTCCGTGTCTGGAGGTTAAAAGGTCCTGACGACCGCGGGCTGTTTCACAAACCACCAAACTCTGTCAAAACCGCTCTGGAGTCGTTCTCAAAGTGTCTTCCAGGCAAACACAGATTTGTGGGTTTCTGAAACACTGAACGCAGAATATCCTTACAGGATGTCATCACATCCCCCGAGAGCATTTATTTGCTCAGCGGGTACGGCAGCATGCTTCTGTGTGATTGTCTCATCACTCATATTTACTCTGCTGAACTGAGGCTCAGTCGAGCTCGCCTTCTTCATGCTCATGTAAGCTTTTTCCAAATAACTCCATTAGGATGGAGCTTAAAGCTTGCAGATGGGACAGAAGAAGGTGCACTGAATTAGTGATTCAGTCTTTGGCTCTAAAAACAACATTTTCAGCTCTGACTGTCTGCTGGTTTTACCCAGCAACCAGAATCAGTTAATTATGAAGATGGTTTGGTCCATCTGACAGATGAGCTGCACGCCGTGTTGGTCATGGATTTTTACACGTTTGCTCCTCTTTATTCTTACTGTTTAAAAAAAACAATCCCTTAGCTCAGTGATGATGTTTGTCCTTCTCAAACAGCGCGTCAAGGAGCGTGTAGCCATGGCGACACATCCAAAGAGCACCTGGAGAACCTCATCAGAGTCCGTTTGTGAGGAGAGCTGGAAGCGAATCGATCCGAGGAGCAGACCGGGGGGGGGGGTACACCTGTGTGTGTGTGTGTGTGTGTGTTCATTCACACAGCTCAGCAGAAGAGCTCAATCAACAAATCAACTCCCACTTGAGGCCCGTATCGTGCTGAGAAAATCTGATTCATAAAGGAAACAGTGGAACAGGTACTACACAGGAGCCGTGACATGAGGGGCAGCGGCAAACTGACTTCCTGCCGCAGAGGGGCGTGGCTTGAGGGATAAGTGCACCCTCAAAATTAATGAATAGAATTTAATCATCTGAACCGCAAGATTTGATGTTACCAAAGGATTCATGTTTTACTCAATAACATTAGACCAGTGGTACCCAAACTACGGCCCGCGGCCCAGATTGGCACGGCCCCCTGAACAATACCAGAGACGCTTCTTTTTTTTTTTTTTTCCCAGTCTGTCATGAAGAACGTGACATTCTATTCCACCCTTCTGTGGTCTGTGCCCCATCTGAACACCCCCCCCCCGAAAAAAAAATAAACGCCTCGGTAAGATTCAAGTCATATTCAAGCCAATACGTTTTTTATGACACACATTGTACATTTTATGAGCATATTTTCACTATAAAAGAGAGCTTGAGCGTTATGCCAGACTGATGAAAAACTATTAAAACTGTTGAATAGTTTCTGTTGACATGCAGGTTTTTGCACTTTAAATATTTGTTTAAATGTTTCCTTGATTTTAATTTATTATTTATTTGCCTGTCCCTAAAAAATGGACAGAGGTTTATTTATTTATTTATGGATTTATGTCTACTGACCGAGCACTGTGCCTAACCGGTTTTAGATCGGACATTTTTATTTAATTTTAGTACGAATCCGCAGTATGTTCAATAAAAGATGTATTTTTCATTGTACCCATCTTTCTTGTGTTTATTATCATTTGCAAAATAATTAAATCAACTTCATGCTAAATTTAAGAAAAAATTAATAATTATCCGATTAGTCGACTAATCGTTTAAATAATCGCCCGATTAATCGATTACGAAAATGATCGTTAGTTGCAGCCCTAGTTTGGGGACCCCTGATTTATTTCAAAAATAGTGTCATTATTTATTTCCTGACTCTATTTTTTCTGTGAAGATCCCTGAGAGGGTTATTAATATTTGGTCATGTGTGTCTTTCAAGTGTCGTCACACTTTTTCTGTTTCACACTGCCCCTGGAGGTCACAGAGGATACAACTTGTTTAAAAACCCAGCAGCTGATTGGTCAAATCTGAAGACGACGCTGAAGCTTTCTTCGTCCTGTTTTAGGAATGAAAGCAGAATGAAACACTCTCCTTAGAGGCTGATTGGAGGGTTAATTTTCACTGCAGCTGCCGCGCTGTGTTGATGCACACTCTGAGCGTGGAGACTCACACCTTGTTACTGCTGTGGAGAAACTCAGCAGGGGTCTAATAAAGTCCAACAAAACCCTGCAGACCGCCTGCAGCTCGACGAGCTGACGTGAACCTGCACAGACCCGCAGCTTCAACTGAAAATATTAAAGACTTATACAAATAAAAAAAAAGTAAAGCTCCACATCCTCAGACTTTTCCAGAGGATTCATTTGATCCCTAAATATCTGTTCTCTCTGTAAATTTCACTTCGTCCTCCATCTTTAAACACCTGAACAGGTGTGGTAATCCTGCTGTTAGCTCCTGTAATGGTGGATCTACCTCCGTTAATTTAACGCTCTGTTGGGGCGTTAGCATGGCTCAGGCAAACCGCTAATCCCTTTATTTATTTTTCACCATCAGTAGAAACGGTGTGTTTTCATTGCTAACAGCTGGGTGTGTGTACGGGCCCTGGGCCCTGTTCTCCAGCTAATCTGGAGAATAAAGATGCATGAGGTTTGGTTTGTTCTTTGCCCGTGGCTGTGCAGTGTGTCCTCACAGCAATAAGGAGACAATGATCGGCACAAAGGGACCCGAAGGCTCAACTCGAGGCTCATAAAAAGGCTCACAAGCTAAAGAACAAAAAGTCTCAGCTGGAGATCCACCACGATGGAGGAACTGGAGAAAAAAAGTCGACTAAAAATCACAGCCGAGCTGGAAAAAACAGAGTGACGAAGAACCCAGTGAGAACAGGACACATGGAGAAGACAGGCACCAAAGACACCACAGTCTGGCACCAGACTTTGGAGACCTGCCCGGATGTACCTGGCCCTGCGTCCAAAGACAGCTGGGATAGCCCCCTGTGACCCCTCAGGGAAAAGCAGCAACGATAAAGCTAAAAACAGAAAGTCCAGGAGCCGTTAGCAGAGCAGACATGGCTGAATTTAACACGGCCTCTGATAAGGCTAAAGCTAATCATGGTGTTAATGAGCTCATTAGGAGTGTTAATCAAGAGTCTGAGGTAGTCAAGCCCACTCCTGGGGGGGACCCTGGGCCTGCTCCTGCTGCTTCACCCTAAAGATAACCTTCTTTAGATATGATAACGCAGCTTCAGCTGATGAAGTCATTTCGATTCCCTTAAAAACAGAACGGATTCTGGTTCAGAAAGCAGAGCCGGCTGGGAGTGAGAGCTGCGGACCTCACAGGTTCAGAGCAGAGCATGTTTTGGTGCTCCGTCGGGTATAGACCTGAGGCCATTTGTTGATTTCAGATGAAGAAAATGGCAGTGAACACACGTGTAGATTCAGGATCAGAAAAAGGAGGATGGTTTAGACCAGGGGTTCTCAAACTTTACCATACCAAGGCCCCCCAAACAGCATTTCCTGTCAGAAACCTTCCCATTTTGTGCTAGCTAGCAGCTTGACAACAGGCGCAAACCACCAGTCGACAAAGATGATGACATCATCATGCCCAAGTTGGAACTGTCACACAAGGTGCTGTTTAGTACAATTCGAAATCTGAGAATCTGATGATTACGGCAGTTTACGTGTTGTACATTCAGGACAAATGATTTTATAAAAAGAATAATAAAAATATAAAAATATAAAGATAATATGATTTTATTTTTTCCCCTTTCCTCCAATTTTCTGAGGCCCCCCTAGCGCCCCCTGGCGGCCCCCTAGGGGGCCGCAGCCCCCACTTTGAAAACCACTGGTTTAAACCACTGATCCCTGAGTGATTCTGATAGGCTGAGGGACACATGATGATGATGATGCGTTAGGGTTAAAACGATATCCTGTGTGAACAACTTTTGGGTTTTGTAGCTGAAATCAAGTCGAGATTTCCAACTTTAGCTTTCGCAGATTCCACCATCAAATGAAGACGAAACGGCCCAGAAGAGATGAAGAGAACTACTACGTCATGTCGCATACAGTGGGCTGAGCGTGTAGCTGCTGACCTGCGGCCAGAGGAAACACATGTTAAGAGGGAGGAGCCTTCGTAAGGGCCCCTGCAGCTCTGCGCGTGTGTTTTATTAAAGTGAGCGCACGTGTGTCTAATTCTGAGGTCGCTCCATGAAGGAAGTCTGAAACCTGGTTAACATTCGGCTGTAAACGATACGACAGGCTGAGCTCTCCAAAGCTCCCCTGGAAAGCTGTTTGATTGAGAATCAACCGCGACATGATGCTATTAACCTGAAAGGTGTGCATCGTACCAGACCTTTCTCTTTCTCTCCTTTCATCCTCTCATCCTTTCTGGCGGCGGCTGGCGTTTCATCAGTCCGCTCTTTAATCCCAGCGGCTGATGTCAGCTGTGGTTTCAGGACACTCTTCTTGCAGCCGGAGCGCGACAGCGTTCTCAAAACAACCTTGAGTGCAGGTTTAGTATTCAGCCCGTTAATTAGAACGCCTCCAGCTTTAAAGCCACACCTGAGACTCTGCTTTCATCTCATCGGGGCTGTTGCTTCACTCTGCTCCCTCTGCTTCACTTACCTGATAAAAATGTACACAGCGTTCATCCCCCATCATGACTATTAGTCGGCTGGAGCTGCAGCAGCATTTTGAAGATTCACACAGTTTGGTTTTAAAAGGAGAGAGTGAAGCAGCCCTGAAATACCACTGACCTTTCAAAGTGCCAGCTGGCTGTGAAGTGCTGCGTGATCTGGCTGCACCTTGAAGCGCGGGCGCCGTTATGGACTGCTGCAGTTCACGGCTTTAAGCGCTTCAAGGACTACTGAATAATGATTAGACAAATAATGTCCCACAGCCTGCTGCTTGGCAAAACGCATTGACATTAAGGGGCCATTAATCTTTAATCCACACCACTATTTCACTCTGCGAGGCGCTCTCACAACGAGCAAGCTGAGGTTCCAGCTCCACTCTGACACCAAATATCTACCAAAACATAATCTGCTCAGGTTAAACAGGTCAGAATCAAACATTTGACCAAAAAGCAGAGAAGAGGCCCCCCTCTCTCTCTCTGCGTCCTGTTCCTGTCTCTGTTTTATGGTGATCCACGTCTAGGACCGCGAGAAGAACCACCAAACCTCCTCCTGTGCCCAATCAGGCACCACTTCTGTCTGTTTTGAGCCTAGACCTGAACAAAAACTGGTTCCAGATTTGCACCAAGGCCTCACTGGCTTGGAGGAAGGAGCCGCTGACATCATGAGCTGGAGGCGGAGTTATCAGGTCCAAAGTTACCTGCCCAGAACCCTGCAGCAGCTAAAAACAGCCTAAATAAGCAACGACTTAAGAAGAAAACAAAGGGTTTCCAGATTTGTTTGGTTGTGAAGCTCTTAAAAGTTCCACCGTAGGTTTTAGTTGTTGTTTCATGAAGACGTTTTACAAAATCCTGTAAGTGCTGGAGAAAAGGTATTTATTGTTGATTTTTAAACTTTATTTCCAATATTAAAATCCAGCAGAGTTCTGTTTTTCCTCATTGAGATTCTTGCTGACAGGTGGGATCAGTTGGATCAGTTGGATCAGTTGGACCAGTTGGATCAGATGGACCAGTTGGACCAGTGGGATCAGTTGGATCAGTGGGGTCAGTTGGATGAGTTGGACCAGTGGGATTAGTGGGATCAGTGGGGTCAGTTGGGTCAGTTGGACCAGTTGGATCAGTTGGACAAGTTGGGTTAGTGGGATCAGTTGGATAATAGGGGTCAGCTGAATCTGTTGGCTCAGTTGGATGAGTTGGACCACTGGGATCAGTTGGATGAGTTGGACCAGTGGGATCAGTTGGATGAGTTGGACCAGTGGGATCAGTTGGATGAGTTGGGCCAGTGGGATCAGTTGGATGAGTTGGACCAGTGGGATCAGTTGGATCAGTGGGATCAGTTGGACCAGTTGGATCAGTTGGATCAGTTGGACCAGTTGGATCAGTTGGATCAGATGGACCAGTTGGATCAGTGGGATCAGTTGGATCAGTTTGGATCAGTTGGACCAGTTGGATCAGTTGGACCAGTTGGATCAGATAGACCAGTTGGACCAGTGGGATCAGTTGGATAATAGGGGTCAGCTGAATCCGTTGGCTCAGTTAGACCAGTTGGACCAGTGGGATCAGTTGGAGTGGGCTGTTATGACGGGTGTTGTTCTTCCCCTTGGACTCTTTTGATTCACTCGCTCATATTAACTGTCCATTCGCCCCCCCACCCCCATCCCCCACCAGGACAGACTCTCTTTGTTTCCTGTCAGTCTTTTGAAATCAGTGTTTTCCTGCTTTCCATGAGGAGTCTTGGTGAAACCTGACGTGAGACTTGATGTTCAGGTGAAACTTCAGCTCCGTCTAAAAGAGCAGACCCAAAATAAAAGATCCCATTCTTCATGTGTATTTGTATTAAACTTTACCATATGGCGTTACATTAGAGACGTGTTTAATGACGTAAGGATGTGGCTCTACAACATATGAACATGTAGAGGTTTGAAGCTCTGCACATGCTCAGTCTGGAAATCCAGCATTGTTACTTTATATCCATGAAAAGCAGAATTCCCCTCTTTAAACTGTAACAGAGTCCAATCTGTCACAAAGACAAAGCAGATTCTCTGCTGCTGCACATAAGAAGTCATGTTTTCAGGTCTAATTTGCCTGAATTTTGTTGACCTCTGTGGTTGACGTCTTTGTCCAATACCCTTCCACCAAAATTCCTCAGCGTACTCCGAGTTTCTTACTGTGCAGCTTTTCCAGGTAAGAAGCTGTGCTATCCTGTGCATGAAAACCCATCTTGTTGGGAAGATGAGCTTTTCAAGGGCTCAATACGTCTCCTTCAGCTCCTTTCAAGCCCATCTGGTACAAATTTCCAGTGCCAAGGGGGAGTTGGAGCAGGAGTTGAATATTGATTAGATCCATCTGAAATATACGCCTCCTTAGAGCTGTTGACACCACATGCCCTCACAAGATGAAGTGCATGAGCAGCTCACTGAATCACTTAGGTTAACTTCTTCAGCGTCCGCACACGTTTGCATTGATTTGTGAGGCAGCAAATGTAGCGTCTGTTCAGTGAGAGACTTCATTTATGCACAGAAGTCGTTACAACTTTCAGGAGTAACGGAGACAAATGAAAGCCTTCCCTCGTCCTCTGTTTGGTGTATGCTGAGGAGGTCTCTCTGTCCTCTCAGCCACTCCTCCTCATCCTCTCTGGACTGCAGGGATCCATTTGCTGAGTGATCCCCAGAAGCTTCGGTTCCCATTAACAGAGAAATCCAACAATGCTGTGCTGTCACATTTTTTTCCTCCACTGAGATACTGCTCCATAAAAAGATACAAATGCCAATACGTCTCCTTTTCCGTACATTTTTCTAATTTTCACACGATGTGTCGATGAAGGCGACAACGCTAACTCTCCTCTTTCCTCTTCCGTTACTGATGTCAACAGGCTCAGCAGTCTGCTCTGTGAGGTTTTCTGAAAGTGTTCACAGAAAACAACACGTCTTCCCCAAAAATGCATTAACTGATGAAGCAGTGTCATAATCATCAGAGCTGTGTTGAAGAGAAACACATCTGGCGTGGGCAGTTTCATTACCGGCGAACGCAACACTTCTCTGAGACCGAAGGCTTTCCAACCGTTTCACAGCTGCACGATGGCTTTCGTTAGCTGTTACATTTAAGACAGCTGTGTCCCTCTGAAGCTCTTTTTAAGAGCTCATTGGATTCACACTCTTTCTTCTTCTGCTCCATTTAGTCCACAAACCAGTCCTCCGGTTTTTCACTTAAACAGGAAGTATCTTTCATTCATTCATCGTCTGTACAGCTTATCCTGGAGGGAGCATCATGTTGTCCCGTATTATAAAAATGTTTATAGAGTATCAGATCAAAACTGATCAAAACACCAGATCTCCACCAGATTCTTCTTTCATGACACTTTTGAAGAACGGGCCTCAAACACCAAAGTCTGCCCATAACTTTGCCCTAAACAGGCCAATCAGAGGGAAGGGGGTTTGTGGAGCAGGGAGCCTTAAAGAGACAGCAGGTGGTGTTTTAGAAAACATTACCAGGGTCACCAGAGGGACAGATCAAAGACTGAAAAAGACCAGTACCCCCTCTTTAATGTTATAAAACAGGGGAAAACTGAAGTTTTAATGGTTATAGACTAACAGATATCCTGCATGTCCAGACAAATAAAGAGCACATGCTCACTGTCAGACTGATGTCACATGACCTGGGCCTGTCTTGGCGGTGAAGATAATGGATGGAGTGCATGCTGCTCGTCTAGCTTTAGCTTTTGAAGGAGAGACACTGAAACAGACATTACATCATGGCGTCTGTTTCTTGATGGATAATGTTAGTTATCTCAGGAAGCAAAGCAGTCGGGTATGTCAGGTATATATACGTTGATACAAGTATCTCGGTATCTGCAGAATATTGACTTGTTGTCAAAGAAACTTAAGTTTATTGTTGTTTTCTTTACAGGATAAAATCGTGTTTTTCTTTGCCGCCATGCAAGCGATTGGTAGCGAGCCTCATAATCAGCCTCAGCTTGATTTGCTTGTCCAACTGTTTTGCAACACTTGACCCTCTCTATCATGCTGCATTAAGATTCATTTCAAATTCTGCTTTTAGGATTCACCACTGTACATTATATACTCTTGTGGGCTGATCCTCACTACCCATGCGTAGGATGAGGCGCTGGTATGTTTCGATTTAAAAGGCCTTGTTGGGCACTTTGGCCTCGTATATTAAATCAAAATTCGTTTAAGACTCCCACAACCTCAGATCCAGCACCTGGCTGCGCTGCATCGTCCCCTCAGTGCGGACTGAGGCTGGTCGTAGGAGTCTGTCTTATTTTTGCCCTTGGTCATGGAACGACCTCCAAACTAGACTCAAGCTGGCCTCTCTGGTCTCTCTGACGTGCTTTAAGCACAATATTGCTGATCTTTTAACCTCTGTTTGCTCCTGCCCTGGTGTTTGCTGCTGTCTTTTACTTCATTGTTTATGCTTTATGTGATCATTCTTTGTGCTCAATGTGTTCTGTATATGTGTTTGTTTTCTTTGTTGATCACTTATGTGTAACGCTGCCTCTTGGCCAGGTCATTTAGAGATTTAGAAGAGGAGAGTTTTACCTGGTTAAATAATTATTAAAAAATAAAGAAATGTCCAGCTCAAGGGCCAACATCAGGTACAGGAAAATGAAGCCTGTGCTGCAGAAAGACCGGAAGTCACGTACACATCAAAACAAGAAAACAGATTTAACACGTTTACAGCCTGGTTCAACAAACAGCTTGGGTCTGACACGCTGATTTAGCTATAGGTAGGGGGTAAAGTTTTTCTAACTCAGCGGTTTAGAAGATATTAGGATCATGAGTTTGTCCAATCAGAGGCTCAGCTCAGCTCATGTGACTGACAGGCGCCCTATAGCTGTTAAAACAGGAAGCTCAAAGCCTGCGTCATATCCAAGATGGCCCTGTCCAATGATCAGATGAATCAGGAACAGACGGGTGACGTCACGGAGACTACGTCCATATTTTTAACAGTCTATAAGCCAGCTTTGCTGTCCACACTGGGTTGAGTGCACCCTGCCAGGACCCCCTTTGCCTGGGCCCAAACGGACTCTGGATGCCACATCACCAGTTAACAGGGTCACACTTTGAACCGGTACTCTGGACTGTTCTGAAACAGTCCAGATCCTGTCTGCATGTACAGGATATCAGATCTGACCAGCAACCACTCAACGGACCGTTTAATGATAGTTGCTAACTTGCACCTTTCAGCTCTTTGTTTCGTGTCTCTGACCCTCGCTGTTCCTCTTTGGTCTTATCTTGTATATTAACTCTGCTTCAAGAAAAGGGAAACAGGAAACAGCGTGAATGAATCTAGAAGAGAAACAAAACGCTGTTCACTGAGTGTCCCCTGCCCAGTAAACAGCTGTACACAGCTGAAGATACTATAAATAGTATTGTTCTCTCTGGTTAACCAGTGTTGACTTTCCAGGTTGTTGGTCCAGAACGATGCTAATGAAGAGTGAGGAGGTCTGCAAACAAAAACACTTTCACAGGAGCTCGTCGTACGTCCTGACTGGCTCACGCGGCTGATGGCGAGCTGTTGTGCAGCTGTCATCTCAGAGTCAGTAATGAGGAAGAGGATGTTCCTCTGGCAGGAGCGTCCACAGGTGATTCTGATACACATGGCTCAGAGTCATAATTTCTGCTCTACGTGTCACTTCCTCCCACTGACCAATACCAGCTGACACCGCCAAACTGTCTTCCCGCCAATTACCGCTCAGGCCCCAGAGCGCATTGTGCACATAATGATCGGGGTGCCTCATCTGATGTGCCAAATGCTGACTGTGTGTTTAGGATGGACACTGGTCGGCTCCAAGTGGCTGTTTGGATGGTAAATCCATTGTAGCGTTGGGCGAATTGTTCGTAGCGTCTTTGTCTTCCGTCTGAATGTTTCTGATGGATTAGTAATCACGGCTGGCTCTCCTCCTCTCTGCGCCGTGTGGATAAAACGTTGATTGTGGGTTTTGGTGCAACAAAAGCCAAATGTTTTCCATCATTGTAGCGTGTGGGTGAAATAAACCTCAATTTGAGCTGTCCTGGAAAAGATGATGATGGAGAGCGGACAGAGGAGGGGAGGACGGAGTCTGAATAATAATGTGGTGAAAAAATAACCTCTGCTTCTGTCCCTGCAGAATGAATCAAGCGCCCACCACCGGGTTTGAGGAGGACGTGGGGGCCAGAACCACACATCATGTCATGTATCCAGAGAGCGCCATAGACCTGGACAACACCACCAGTCTGGTGCTGATCCCCTTTAAGACTCTGGACCTGCAGTGGATCGTTAGTGCTCTAACAACAGGCGCCATCACACAGTAAGTCCACGATGAGATGTTAAAGGTGACGTGGATCCTGTTCCTGATTAATCCAAGAAAGAAATCATCCAAACCTGCAGTGCAACAGAAAAATGTATATTCCCAATGAATAATAAACTTTTCAACAAACTGTTGACGGATAAGACCAGAACAAAACAAATGAAACTTCTCTCTTTCGTGTGTATATGTGTGTGTGTGTGTGCAGGGGTGTCAAACTCATTTTCACCGAGGGCCACATCAGCCTAATGGCTGTCCTCAAAGGGCCAGATGTAACTTATAAATATAAGTAAATGTAATCGAATATAGCTTTTACTGCCGCATTATTTTGGGCTGTGGCTTTCTGCTGTGACCGCAGTTTGCCTTTTAATTCTTGGGCAATTTGTTGCTTTTCTTGAAGGCTAGCTTTGGCGTACTTAGCTCCGCGTTTGGTGTCAAAATGCCGCCACAGATTGTTCTCTTTGACAACCAACAACGCCTCGTAACACAAAAGACAAACCGGTCTTTCTCCTTGAAGCACAAACAAGTATTCGCCTTCGTCAACTTTTCTCTTCTTGGACATTTTGGGATCATTATTTATTTCTCAATTCCACTCGTTGGCATTGATGTAGAAACACTGCCGTGTGGTGGCGGTGAGCTTGTACTTGTAGCGCCGCTACTTGTAGCGGCGCTACTGCCCATCTATGCCCGTCTTTGCCCATCTATGCCCATCTATGCCTACGTCTGAACCACATAATCAACATTTTATGACACACACTTTAACTTCAAGAGGGAAATTCAGTTTGGATTGGGAAAATATTTTGACAACAAAGAGGCAAAATTTCATTCATGTCATTTTTGTATCACCGGGAGTGTTTTTTTTTTCTTTTAGAGGGAAAAAAATCATTTAAAACCATAAATCAAGTGTTGAGGGGAAACTGAAACCATCACCTCCTTTAATAATTCAAACATGGAAGCTTCTCAGATGATGGATGAGTAAAACCCAAACAAAAGCTTCTTTAGATGAGCTGTTGTCTTCAAACCCTGCTCCAGAAAAGTTTAGCGTGTTAGTGTTAAATACGTCCTTTTTCCCGCGAGCTCCTCTAACTCGCTGTGTGGTACAATAAACCAGGAACATGACAGGTCATTTCCATGTTATTATTATTGAACCAGAGGAGGAAGAGGAGCTGGTCGAAATGTTAAACTGTAGAGCAAACACGCCAGGCGTCAGGAGACGAGTCGGTCTAATCTCTGCATTTTAATGAGCCTCCGCTGCAGGAGCAGTAGCCTTGATAAAGCTCTTCTTTAATTGAAAACGTTTGTCTGGATTGTATCTGAGCATATGCTCATTACATTTCATTTGAATCATTTGTATCCCTTTACGTTTTCCTCCAGCCTGCACGGCGTGCTGCTGAAACCCACACTTTAGACTTCAGATTTGTACTTTCTCAGCTCAGCGTGATTGCTTTGCCTCCCCCCTTCTTCTTGGTGGAAACTGCACAAACGCAGGTTTTGCATATGAAAATTGAGACATGGACAACCCCAGAGAGCAGCTCCCACCTTTATTCAAAGTGCTTGTCTGGTTTTCGTGTTTTAACCCGGCCTGCCTGGCTGAGTTTTAACCACGCTGCTCTGCATGGCTTTGTGTGATGAATAATTCAAAATGCAGACATTTTGACAGTGAGAGTAGATTACGGTGATAACTTCAAAACCTGCCCGTGACCAGATTTACTCACACATTTTCTCAGCAAGGACACTTAATACCTTTCCAGGCACTTCCTTTGGTACAGCCACATAAAACTGGGATGTGTTACGAATGCGAATGTGTGTAGAAGAACTGCAAACAGCAATCTGAAGTCGTTTTTTTTTTTTCAAAGAAATGAAACCCTGATTTCTAAATCTCCTCTGTTTTATTACAGCACATATATACCTGTCATATCCAGGATAAAGGCAAACAAAGACAAGGTGAGTCTTTTGTCTTCGTGTCACATTTGCTTTGAATGATGAAAAAATCAAAGGTTTCAATGAGAGCGTGATGACACACACTCTGTGGTTGAAATACAGAAACTAGTCTGAGGCAGGATGCCTTTTTTTTTTAACAAGAAAGATCAGTGGGTGGACCAGTACCGTTGTTTCCAGCTTCAAAAGACAGCTTCTCCCAGTAGCTTTTAGATTCGTACTTAAAGAGAGGGTGTTGTCCCTTGTTTTAGTCTTTGTTCTGTCCCTCTGGAGCCCCCGTAGTGTCTTCACATGATTTACATCCAAAAGAAATAATCCCTGCTTTTCTCTCCCTGGTGTTTGAGCGAACCCTTAAGAAAATCCAGTGACTTGTTTGTATGATGTTTGAAATATGGGAAAGCAGAATACCCTCTCTTTAAGATCAGACTTTGTGCATAATTAATTTGTAGGAAATGTTTGCCAGAGCTGCACAGGATCAGGGCACCAAGGCCTCCGCCTTTGACTGCCGCCCAATCCACAAGACACTGGACCCCTACGACTCCTCTTGCGGGTGGTGGGTCCACAAGAGGATGAACCCATGTCATCCTTTCAGGCTCGGCCCAACCGGGCCCGATGGGTGGAGGCCCGGCCACCAGGCGCTCCCAATCCCAGGCACAGTCCCAATCCCACAGTAGCGCAGCTGTTAGTGCTGTTGCTTCACAGCAAGAAGGTCGTTGGTTCGAATCCCGGATCGGGCACGATGAGCCTTTCTGTGTGGAGATTGCATGTTCTCCCCGTGCACTCTCCGGGTACTCCAGCTTCCTCCCACAGTCCTAAAAACATGTCCCACAGCAAAAACATGCTCACTAGGTCAATTGGTGATTCTAAATTGCCCTGCGATTGACTGGCGACCAGTCCAGGGTGTACCCCGCCACTCGCCCTAAGCCAGCTGGGATAGGCTCCAGCCACCCGCGACCCTGCACAAGAGGAGCGGTATAGAAAATGAACGAATGAATGATTGTTTGCCAGTTCACCCTGGCCAGAGGGTCACCGGAGCCCCACCCTGGAGCCAGGCCTGGGGTTGGGAGCGCCTGGTGGCCGGGCCTCCACCCATGGAGCCCGGTTGTGCCCAGCCTGAAAGGATGTCTTGTGGACCCACTACCCGCAAGAGGAGCCGTAGGGGTCCAGTGCCATGTGGGTGGGGCGGCAGTCAAAGGTGGAGGCCTTGGTGGCCTGATCCTCGATTGCGGAAACTGGCTTAAGAGACTTCCAATTTAATTTATTATCAATTATGACACCTAAAAATTTGTTTACACCAACTGTCTCAATTTCTGTTTCATTTATTCTGATACTGTAGACCAGGTCAGATCCCCGGTTACCAAAGATCATGCATGTTGTTTTTCCAAGATGAAGTGACAACCTGAAGCCTCAGAAATTCACTCTCCACGCTATCCAAAAGTTGTTTGAGATGTTTTCCACTGCAGGAGATTGTTGTGTCATCAGCAAATAAGATGTACTTGAATGATCTGGAGACCGAACGTGTTAATCGCCTGACTTGTGATGTGGAAGGACTTTGGCTACTTTCATACCTTTAGGGAACTTACCACTCATAAGAAAGGTCTAAAGAAACTGGGAATAAAGGAGCTCTGTTTTGTTTGTGTTTTCTGCAGGTTTTAATTTACAGTCCAACCTTTTTCAAGTACGTCTATGAGAGTTGGCTCGAGGGTCATGGGCGCTATCCCTCCACTGGCTTTCTCAGCTTGCTGCTGGCTGTCCACATATGTGATGAGGTAAAGTATGCAGCATGTATGACCAAGCATGTGTTAAGAAATGATGAGTAGAATACACCACAACCGACTCTGGACTTTTGTTTGTGTCTGCTCCAGGTCAGTGTGTTCGGGTTCGGTGCAGACCAGTATGGAAACTGGCACCATTACTGGGAGGAGAACCACTTGGCCGGAGCTTTCCGACACACAGGAGTCCATGACGGAGATTATGAATACAACGTCACTCTGCTGCTTGCAGACAAGCACAAAATCCGAATGTTTAAAGGCAGATGATGTTGTATCCCGTGTGCGGCTGGATAACCACCACACTGACCTCAACGACCTTTTAGTTCTCATCTGTCTGTCATCTCACGCTGGAAGAATGTTTCATCTTTCCCAAAGACTTTTTCACTCTGACTCTTAAACTCTTATCATTCATGTTTCATTGAAGCTAATGTCTGAGAAATGCCAGTCCAATAAATCTTCTGTTTCTGAAAACACAGGACGCAAATAACACTGCCACACCTACTGCTTCTATATGGTACACTACTCTACAGGAAATGGATTCTTTCAGCTAGTTAAAGACTCTGTGAGGACTTCATGAGTAATCTTGAGTAGTCTCACTTATATATATTTGCCTGTTCATAACCCATGATTTAAAATGAGATTATCGCTGCCAAAACTGGTCATTTCTAAATGTTATTTTTTTGTATCTGTGTTAGGGATATGAATCTATTTATGACACAGAGACCAAAAGTTCCTTTAATGACACTGAGCTGGCCGACTGAGTGAGAAGGGAGATAAACAACTGAGTTTACAAAGTTTGCTTGTTGCACCTCTCAAACAACAAAAAATTACATTGACGCTTTGCACCCTGGGATAAGTTGTCTTGATCAAAGAAAAGTAGAGTTAAAAAGAAGATCTGCTCTCCAAAACAAATTTACGCCTTGGCAAGTGTCAAAAGTGAATGATGGTGCTCGTGGGAAACCGTCTTTATCCCAGAAAACCACTATCAGTTCTGACCGTAAGTGTCACTGCAATCACTGTCAAAGAGTCCTTTAAAGCGCCTTTAGAGAGTCGATTATAACAAATCAAAGTGTTTGACACAAGGTGAATTTCTTGTCAACAAGCATGCGAGATGCTATTTTGTAATGTGTATCTTGTTTTTTTCAGTGGGCTGAGATCTGAAATGGGCACACACCACGTGCCAGTGGCTCAGCACCATGTGCCCATCGCTTTTTGCCCAAGTTTTGGTCAAGGTCAACTTTTGCATGAAGGTTCATAAGGCTGGCTAGTTAGTGAAAGAACCTGAACCTTTTATTTGAGACACACTAATTACATTACAAGAAAAATGCCTTGCAGAAATCAGCACATTCTGCTTAACAACCGTACAAAGAGGTGAGAGACTGGCAGATGGCGCTGTCTGGCCGGCATGTTGCAATAAGTGACTGGCACATGCTGCCGACTGACTGGCATAAGCTGCTGAATGACCGGCATGTGGCGCTGAGGGACCAGCACATATGGAGCTGAGTGACCGACATGTGGCGTAAATTGACTGGCACGTGCTGCTGAGTGACTGGCATGTGGTGCTAACTGACCGACACATGCTGCTGAGTGACTGACATGTGGCACTGACTGACCAGCACATATGGAGCTGAGTGACCAGCATGTGGCGCAAATTGACTGGCACATGCTGCTGAGTGACTGGCACATGCTGCTGAGTGACTGGCACATGCTGCTGAGTGACTGGCACATGCTTCTGAGTGACTGGCACATGCTGCTGAGTGACTGGCACATGCTGCTGACTGACTGGAACATGCTGCTGAGTGACTGGCACATGCTGCTGACTGACTGGAACATGCTGCTGAGTGACTGGCACATGCTGCTGACTGACTGGAACATGCTGCTGAGTGACTGGCACATGCTGCTGACTGACTGGAACATGCTGCTGAGTGACTGGCACATGCTGCTGAGTGACTGGCACATGCTGCTGACTGACTGGCACATGCTGCTGATTGACTGGCACATGCTGCCGATTGACCGGCATGTGGTGCTAACTGACCAACACATGCTGCTGAGTGGCTGACACGTGGCACTAACTGACCAACACATATGGAGCAGAGTGACCAGCATTTGGCGTGAATTGACTGGCATATGCTGCTGAGTGACTGGCATGTGGTACTAAGTGACCAGCACATGGCACTGACTGACTGGCATGTGCCGTTGGTGACCGGCATGGGACACTGATTGACTGGCACATGCTTATGGCACTGAGTGACAGCATGTGGCGCTGACTGACTGGCACATGCTGCAAGCAATCAATGGCATACCATAAGCTGCGTCACTCGTTTTTTTTTACGTTTTTAGATCCCCCACTTCTTGTTCATTTATATTCTCTTAGACAAAAAGCTTTGTTGGTAGCTAAAGTTCATCATTATATATCTAGAAATGTTCTTTCAAAAAGGGTTGAAGGCTAGTTTGATACACTTTTAAATTGACAAAGCCAAGAAACTCTTTAAGCTCTTACTCTGGGGGATGATTCTGACTTATTTCATAAGAAAACAGAAAGTCTACTCGGACCTGGTCTCCTGTGAAGGAATACCAACGATTTCCTGTCTCTGATTTTCTTTGAACCACCATCTGGTCTGGATCTGCTTGGGTTTTCGCTCAGATCTGTTACAGACATTCGGTGTCCTCATGTTGAATTGTAATAGCCTTGCTGGTTTTTCTCTAACCCTATCATCAAAGCAAAAACTGGATTTCATCCAGTATTTCAAAGACAACAGAATCAACAGCATCCCATGAGCCTCTGGTGGTGGTATGAGTAGCATGTGTTCACGCTATTTAGCAAATATTAGCTAGCTAACATGCTAAATGTAGAGGTTGTACATGGTTATCCCTAAAGCTGCATCACAAAAGCATGTTAGCATAGTTAGCATAAACACGCTGTCGTTGACAGTGCTTTAGGATTTTGCTTCAGCCAAAGCAGAACTGTAGCTGCAACTTTTAGCAGAGTGCTGACCTCGTGTTAAAGTTAGCATCCTGTCTTTTCAAAAAACCACAAGTCACTTTTAACCACATGATTTGGTAGCATGGCTTAAAACAGAAGTAAAAAAAAAACCTTGGAAATGTACATGAGGCCTAAAGAAGCATTAACCAATGAGATTTCATTTACTTTTGATTAAATAAAAACAGACTCCAAATGTTGAGGGTGTTTCACCAACACCAGCTGATTCCTTTAGCTCTGTGTGCTCTAACATTTGATACAGCCTATGAGGTGCCTTATTATTCCACCATCGATGTCGTATCCATTTTTATGTGCATATTTTTTATGAAAAGTGGGAGTAAAGTGCCTTAAATACAGATTTCTAAAACTTTAATTTGATGTTCTGATTTGTACTCAGTTTTGTGTTTGTCATTGTTGTGTACAGAGTGTTCTTTTCTTACCAACATAATGCATGGTAACAGTAATATTTTATCAGTTCCACAGCAGAAACTTTGGCAGACACTCAGCGCACGGTCCGTCAGGCCTGTGGCTCTGCAGTTTGGATGGATCACAGCTGTGTTAGCGTCTGGGTTTCAATCATTCACTGCTCTGACTGAACTTTTTGTAAATGTGAAAGGAATTAAAGAGAAGAGAAGCTCAAAACAAGCTCAAACATGTTGTCAAGTTGAAATTTTCATCAGTCAAATCCCTCGTTTCAACGCGCTAAACTTCTATTTTTAGCCCATGTGCCTTCAAGCGTTACGGGACATTTGCCTCTTCAGAAGTCAGATTCTGGTGATCTGTCCACGGTATGACTGATGGGCTGACTTTATTTGAGAACTTTATTATTATAACTTTATTTGTTTAATATCCAAAGAACAGACATAACTCCTGATTTGTGAAACATTTGCTTCATGGAGCTAGTAATGGCTTTTGGAACTATTTACCATAACTGCTGGTGTCCATCCATTTTATTTAAAGAGGGGGGATTGTGCTTCTTTTTTAGTGTTCATTCTGTCCCTCTGGTGCCCCCGTAGTCAATTGACATTATTTACATGTAAAACATAAATAAATAAATAAATAAATAAATAAATAAATAAGGAAGGAAGGAAGGAAGGAAGGAAAGAAAAAGAAAGAAAGAACGAAAGAAACAAAGAAAGAAAGAAAGAAAGAAAGAAAGAAAGAAAGAAAGAAAGAAAGAAAGAAAAAAGAAAAAAGAAAGAAAGAAAAAAAAAGAAAGGAAAGAAAGAAAGAAAAAAGAAAAAAGAAAGAAAGAAAAAGAAAAAAGAAAGAAAGAAAGAAAGAAAGAAAGAGAAAGAAAGACAAAGAAAGAAAGGAAAGAAAGAAAGAAAGAAAGAAAGAAAAAGAAAAAGAAAGAAAAAGAAAGAAAGAAAGAAAGACAAAGAAAGAAAGGAAAGAAAGAAAGAAAGAAAAAGAAAAAAAGAAAGAAAGAAAGGAAGAAAGAAAGAAAGAAAGAAAGAAAGAAAGAAAGAAATCATCTTTATTTTCCTTAAACATTTCTGAAACACTTCGTTTTGGCTGCTGTCTCTTTAAGGACCTCCACTCCACAAACCCCCTTCCCTCTCATTGGCCAGCCCCCTGGAGGCCAAAGCTATGGGCTGACCTCGGTGACTGAAGCCTCGCCCATCCATCGTGTCAAAAACCATTTAGGAGATCCTCATGGTGATCTGGTGAAGATCTGGAACTTTTTTTTTAGACATGTAGAGGTTTGAAAGTCTGCACACGCTCAGTCTGAACATCCAGCATTGGTGCTTTATAAACATGTTTGTAACATTGGAAAGCAGAATACCCCCCCCTTTAATATTCTCAGTAATATTCTTTAGTTTCCACTGTAGTCAAAAAAAAAAAAGCTAGTGCTCTGTCTGACCTTTCTGAAGCCAGCGAATGTGACTTTCTTTCAACTGTAAATATCTGCTACAATGCATTTTTGTGATGAAAGATAAAAAAGCTTAAATATGCCAATAAATTAAATAATTGTCATACTTTTCTCTTCATAAGTCACACACTTCATGATTCGAGCCTGATTCTGTGAGTTCCTGCTCGCTGTCTTCATCTGCTGAGCTGAGAATCTCAGTGAGATGGACTTCATGCCTTCATCTGTAGTTTTAATGAAACTTGAAAAACTCACCAAGGACGGCTTTCTTTGTGTCGTAGGCCGTTCAGTTTATGCTCCAAGTCCACGTGCTTCGATGAGTATGAAAACTGGCTCTGTTACTGGAAGACATGATGGATATAAATTCATTCTGTTGATGCAGCCAAACAAACACATAACCTGACTGTTAATGAGCAGATGCCGTCCAGCCCACATGAACCTTAGAGCCCATTAACTTTGTCTTTCTGCGTCTCATGCTGGGGGAACGTTTCCCTCGTCGTTCGTTATCTCTGAAGATGTTTGATAAAGCTTTTGATTGAAGACTGTCACCTTGACAAACCTTGGCCTGGCGTCTTATTCTGATCTCACATGTACAGTAAAAACACGGCCTGTGTGCTTTTCTGACCACTGACTTCAGGAGGAAGCTGATCTGAGCAATCCTCATGTGTCAGCCTCTTTAACCCACTGCTGGGTGCAGTGCTTTTAAAGGAGACACTGCCGCCTAGTGGACAAAAAGATGCACTCAAATTGACACCACCAGTCGTTCTCATGATGGATACTGAAAGGATTTACATCCAAATAATTAACCAAATGAATTATTACACATCAACTTTGAGTCTGTCAGTTATTAAAAACAAAATAATTTGACCTCATCCCAGTTTTCAAAGTTTTATGCAGATGAAATAACTTACAGATGCGGATAAACTGAAGTCCTGTTTACTGTGCACATTTTGGGAAGGTTTCAAATTCTTCAAAGTGATTTTAATCCCAGTTATGCTCAGTATGGCACAGGCCAGGCCCTCAGTTTATCAAATGCTGCTCAATGAAATAAAAACATTTAGATTTTCTGACTCTTAAAACAGAAGTGAACATGATTTAATTCATGCATAGTGATCAAGGATCTGCTGTGAGTTCATTCACTGAGCGACAAACTGATGGATGATACTGTATTCACAGTGGACAAAGTCCTGTTCAGGGGCTATTATCAAATCAGGATTTAAAGAAGAGCGATTAAAAGTGCAAAATCATCTGAAATCATTTCTCTTTAAATTTACACCACATGTACAGTTTAATGTGTACCTCCAAAAAATTCAGTTTTTATAGTTTTCTGTTTTCAGATTATTGTATTAAAATGAATGACTGTATTCTGTGGACAAATTACTGAATGTAATCAACACACTCATGTACACATTAATTTCCTCCAACAAACTACGAAATACATTCTCACAGAATAAAACAAAGTGTTGATCTAATTTATCGTGTATCAAGGCATACAGCAAAATTCAGTAAGCACACAACAGTTTCTGTACGGTCACTACAAAAACTACAATTTACATCCATGTCTGTTTGGAAGTTCTCTCAACATAACTTATAGTATGTTATTAATGTTGCTTAATTACTGGAAGTAAAATAACAGTTACTTATAAACCAAGCCTTTTACATTTGGTCATACCATGTGGTCATATACTACAGAAGAAGATTAGGGTCACTGGTAAAAAGAATAAATAATAATAATAATAATAATAATAATAATAATAATAATAATAATAATAATAATAATAATAATAATAATAATAATAATAATAGTGAGGGGGAAAAGGTCAGACTTCTGAGATTAAAGTCAAAATTCCGAGAAAAAAAAGTCAGAATTCAAAATTTTAAGAGATAAGTTGGAAACGACGTGTCTGCGTGGCGGCCATCTTGCTGGGGGCAACGTTTCCATTAGTGGCAGTGTATGTACATTGAAAATAAACCAAAACTTTCTCATATCTTAACCAATTTTAATGCGGTTAACTTTACTGTCAAAGTCAAAACATGTGCTGTCAATACGGAACATTTGGTTTAAAAAGACGGAAAAGTCTTTCTACCAATGTAGCCAACAATTGTTGTTGTTTTACTCTGTAGGTCTAGTCTTACCTGTGAAAAGTTGCTCCGAGTCTCCTCGGTTCAGCTGTAGACCGCACGGTCACCCTACCACCGGGTCTCAGGGTCTCAGGCGGGTCTCAGGGTCTCAGGCGGGACTCAGGCTGTTCCCCTTTAAGGCGCGCGGCTTGTGGCGCCTCCCTCTGTTCAACAGGCAGCAAAACAAGGAAGTGCTCAGTCACCAGCAGCAGCTCAACTCGTCTGAACAGACCCATCTTATGGACAAATGTTACCTGTGTAAGGTAAGGAAGCTGTTAAAGCCCACAGTGACTGTGTGTTCTTACTCTATGGCTGGAATAAAAAGCCTTCACTGTAAAGTTAGTCTTCAGTGTCTGACCATGGGGCCGAGAGCCAGTGGTTTCACTTTCAGCAGCAGAGGCAGAAGCTGGTGAAGTCCAGACAAACTGCGCCGCAGAAAGTCTCCAAACTGAACCACAGAGACCCCCTTTCAGCCCACACAGAGCTGAAACCTGCTCCAAAGCCTCTCCTTATAGGAGAACTCCATGACTGCACGCCCTTCCTGTCAGCTTCTCTGTCGGCAGCTCCTCGGTGTGTGTGTGTGTGTGTGTGTGTGTGTGTGTGTGTGTGTGTGTGTGTGTGTGTGTGTGTGTGTGTGTGTGTGTGTGTGTGTGTGTGTGTGTCGGCCTTAACTACTGGGGTGACTACGGGCCCAGCAGATCCCTCCAAGTTCACACCAACTCCTTAGAAATCCTTAAACTGACCCGGACTACACGGAGCGGATGTTGGTCCTGTAAAGTGTGGCTTTGGAGGCAGAAAATGAGCTTAACAAAACTTTTTGCCCCCCCGCTTTAAAAACTTAAATTATTATCAGTTATAAACATATTTAATGTTACATCAACACCTCCTTATAACACGACCTGTAAAAGAGGGATCGGGACCCTCTAAAGGGTCACAAAAACTGGTAGAAGGGTCTAGAAAATACCTTCCTAACATGGGCGTTGTTAGATCCTTTAAAAGGGTGCCAAAGCCCGCCCCCCCCCTCCTCCCAGGTCTTCTACCAGCACCCCTAAAAATGAATAGGTTAATTTTTGATGTGGAGAATTATTATTATTGTTACAGTAAGCTGTACTCTAATGTTTGACTTTTTAATCCAGACTGGATTCTTCTGAAGAAATCATACACATGGTTATGGTCCTGGCGCCCACTTTGGGAACCCCTGGATGAGGTTATATTCAGGGACTCAGATTGTGGATTATAAATTCAAAGGATACTCGTAGTATAAAAAGGCTGGAGCAAATAGACTTTCAAAGAGATGTAAAAACACACCTCTCATTGGACCAGAAATAAGGAGAAACGATCCAATGCCTTCTGGGTAACTTTAGCTACAGTTTCGATCATTATTATTATAAATTCGGCAAAGACAAAACAATATAAGATAAGTATCAGGATTTTTTTGTTTTGCATTTTCAAATTGATTTTGTTTTTAAATTGATTTTTTTTCCTAATTTAAATCTTTCCTTTTAGTCTTTGTTTATAAGCGGGGTTGAAAAAACATTACCGCTCGTCTCCAGCAGAGGGCGAAATGTTTTTCTTTGATTATCTAGTAACATGATGTCGGATCCCCTGAATATATCTTAGAAACTGACTCGCATGTGACGTTCATTTTTAGGGGAAATATGGCTCCTGATATAATCTGTAGACGTCGTCATTGTTCATCTTTACATGGTCATGTGTTCCAATTGCAAAAATCACCAATATAGAAGAAAAACTGATCTCAGTGGACTCAGTTTCAAGAGGGTTTCTGTCATCAAATGATCCGACCGGACGATTTGGTAGATCCACCGTCTTCTTTGATTTGAAGGATGTCTGCTGAAAGCCAGGAGGAGAGGACGCTGGAGGTGCTGGGGCTGCCGGACGAGGTGGAAGAGGAGCTGCTCTGTCTGTACTTTGAGAACAAACGTCGCTCCGGAGGAGGTTCGCTCGTCTCTGTGGAGAAGAGGAGCGACCGAGCCGTGCTGGTGTTCGAGGAGGCCGAAGGCAAGTTAAAACACAGAGTATATTCGTCTATGGTCGTATCTCGTTAGGGTTTGAGACATCGTGACGACAGTAGAGTGATCAGACGTGTTAGAAAAAGGAAACCGTGCTGGTCTCGCTCTAACCTGTTTCTCCTCTCTGCGTTTGGACAGCTGCAGCCAGAGTCCTGGCGAAAGGTCACCACGTTCTGCATAACGCCGAGCTGAGCGTGAGGAAGCCGGCCACAAAGGACCCACGTAGACTCCTGCTGCGTGGAGTCAACCCCAGCACCAACACCGAGATGATAGAGCTCTACGTGGAGAACGTCATCGGGCTGAACCAACCTGACTACAGTCTGCATCCCTCTCCAGGGAGAGATCTCATCCTGATCCAGCTCAGCCAGCCCTTCTCTGATGGTGCAGGTTTTATCCTAAAACAAACATCTGAAGAAGTATTTCAAATCCTCTGTTTTTTATGCTGCTGTGCTTGTTGAATTGATTGTCTGCAGATTTCCAAAGTATTTGTGCTAAAGTCTCCAAGAGGAAACTGGACGGTGCCGAGCTGACGCTCGAACGGGTCGAACAAACGGACTCCATCTTGGTGGAAAACCTGCATCCTGGCACCACTTCAGATGCGCTTGCTTTGTATTTTGAGAATAAAAGCGGCGAGGCGGTGAAGAAGGTCACGAAGCTGTCAGAGAGCACAGCCAAGGTGTCCTTCAACACTTTTGAACGTGAGTATTAAGAGTTTTCATTCAACCGTTAAAACCTGCTTCATGTCATGTTCAGGTTCTCCTGACTTTCTCGAGTTCCTCTTTAAGCCGTCGACCTGCTCCTGGATCGGAATCACAACCTGGACGATGCCGATCTTGCCGTGAAGCCGTACTTTGATTTCCTTCAAACCGCGCAAAGTGTAACGTCACAGGACTCTGCGGCTGGAGGTGGAGACACAACCGAGAGACAGGACGAGGATCTGAGAGAGGTTCCCATGCAGATCAGTCCTCCAGTCAACAGTCAGTCCCCGTCTACGACGGCTCCACAGCCCCTGGCAGAACAAGAGGAGGTGGACGAAGTCATGGAAGAGCAAACGCAGGAAGAAGAAGCTCTACCCGGCCATGTTGCCGTAGCCGATCCGTTAAAACTGTCTCTGTTTCGACTCGGCACCTTCAAACAGGACACTGAGAAGACCTGTCCAGGTTTCACCGTGGAAATCAAAGATGATGGCGTCTACATTACCGGCACGGACAGACAGCAGATGGAGCAGATAAGGATGGCAGTCTTGGACTATTTTTCCAGAATAGCGGACAGTCATTTAATCCTTGAGCTGGAGGCTGCTGATTTCTTATCTCGAGAAGATGTTAAGAAGCATCTGCTGCAGAAAATGAATGAGAGTGGATTATCCTGCACGTACGCGGTGTCCGGCTGTAATGTTGTGGTGACCTCCCTCAACCAGACCTCTGCGAACCAGGCATGCAGCTTCCTGAAGTCCCAGCTGTGTCACTTCAGCATCCCCATGGCTGCAGAGTATGAGTGCATGCTGTACTGCAGAGAGTGGACCGAGTTCCTGCAGACTCTGAGCCTCTCCTCGGTGAAGGTGTCGGAGGGGGGGGATATCCACGTGTTTACTCTCAAAGACATGGAGAACCAGAAGAAGTCTGCCATCCTGGAGTTCCTCTCTACTCCCATTGACAGGGAGACGGTCATCCCCATGGAGCCGGGCATGCTGCAGTACATCCAGAACCACTGCCACCAGCTGCTGGCCGACATGGACCAGGTGTCCATTTTCCCCCTGGAAGCAGAGGACGTTTGTGGGCTGAAGGTTTGTGTTGCGTTACTTTTTAAACCACAATAAAGTCTGTGTTAATCCTTCCCTCGTCAGATCATTTCTTCTTCTGCTCTTTATCTTCGGTAGATCCACGGTCCTGCTGTCGCCTGCCAAATGGCTGAGGAGGTGTTACAGAGCATCATCTCCTCTGTGTGCACCAGAGCCATCACCGTAAGAGCGCCTGGAGTAACCCGGTTTTTAGCTGTCGATGAGTGCAGGAGCCTCCTGAAGGCGATGGAGACGAAGTTCGAGGTCGTCATCAGCCCGCAGCACGTGCCCTGGGAGCCTCTGCCGCACCAGGTAATGAAATCATGGAGACAGAACTCCAGCTTCCTGGTCCTCTGTCCTGAAACTCCACTCAGCACTGCTTCCTCGTCAGTCAGACGTTTTAGCGTCACCGTGTTTTCCTCTCTTACTGCTGCTTTGTCATTAACCCAGGTCAGGAGCCAAACGCTCAAAAACAGCGTTTGTCTGTCTAAAGTCGCTTTAACACCAACGTCGTTTGGTCTGGACTTTCAGACTTTTCTGTTTGATCCGAACCAAAACGATAGGTGTGAAACCTCCCCTGGACCTTGATCCAGACCAAACAGTCGGACCTTGGTCCGACCAAAAGAGGTGGACCAAATGGGACCACGGTCTGATTCATGCCCAGTGTGAAAGCATTATTTTGAAAGGTTCAGACCTTCGTACCAATCACAGGATTACACACTTTCTCCTTCTTTCCTGTCGATGACGATAAAGCTGCCGTCTAATTATAAACCTCATAAGACAACCTCATATCTGCATTATGTACAATTCTTCAAGTTGTTGCTGTTGGTGGTATAAAAACATCAATAATATTAAAGTTAAATTCCAGCTCAACATGTTGTCGTCAGACGCCGTCAGCCAAATGACCAATCAATGTAAACTACGGAGACACGCAAAGAACGGATTTGATTTGTGGGTTTTGTCGATGACGGTATCACGTAGGTTCATCATGTAAGTTCTGTTAGATCGTTTGAAATAATGACAGAATGAAACCAGAACAGACCGAACCAAATGTTTACAATGGAACAAAAACACAGACTTTGGTCTGGACTGAGGTGGACTAAGGTCCAGATTTGAAGGTGTGAAAACAACCTAGAAGAATTAGATAAGCAGACGAAAGCTAATGATGAGTTCAATTCAGGAACAGGTTTTTAGGTCTCATTCAGTCCCTCTGGAGCTCCTGTGGTAGCTTTACATGATTTACCGCCTTGGTGTTTGAGGCCCGCCCCTCCAACATGTCAGCACTGAACCAGATGTGATGAAGAACTGGTTCATCCAAAGTGATTTTTTGCCTTCTTGCTGGGAGTCTCTCCAAACTCAAACTGATTTGAGGGTACTAAAGAGGACCTCCTTAACTTGGAACGTTTTTTTGATATTTTTTCCCCCCTTTTTTCATGTTTATGTCAATTCTAGCTCAGATTAGCATTTCTATAATGTCTGAATATTTTTTTATATCCAGTTTGCTGTTGTTAGATTTTGAACTGGAGGCAACCAAATGTTAAGAATTCCTCATGGACTAAAGTAAATCCTTTGAAATACCAGAGTTTAGTGAATTGGTCCTTTAAATGTGGACCTCCAAGCAGCTTAGACACGAACCTGAACTCTTGAGGGATTTTTCAGTGATGTTTCCAGGTGATGTGGGTGATGGTGCAGTCCGTTTGTTCCTGTGCTCACTGAAACATACCGTCGTTCTTTCAGGACATCTTCCAAACCGCGTGGACGCTGATGTCCCACAGAAACTTTGACAGAGTGTCTCCAGATGATCCTCCACATGAGTTCAAATCAGACTCTATGCAAACGGATCAGAATGGATCTGCAGATAAAGGTAACGACGGTGCAGTAAATGGTTTCTTATTTCTAAAGACGGTCTCAAACGGTCTGTTTTCTCCTGCAGGACTTTTAGAGGAGGCAAAGAAGATCGTCTCAGCTGTTGATGTAGAACTTACAGACGGGGTTTCCAGTTCAGCCAGGATGGATGATGTGGAGGAAGACTTGTACACAGCAGGAGAAGAGCTGCCCCTGGTAGACCAGGACCCTGCTGCCATGGTTGTTGATGCGTCCCTGTCTGCTGCTGGGTTAACCCAGCTGGATGATGGAGCCATGGGCCTCTCCAGACAACTTGAAGAAGACGCTCAGCTCTCTCTGGCCATCCAGTACTCCATGGAGTCCAGCAACTGGTCCATAAAGGATGAGGAGGAACAGCTGAAGAGAGCTCTGGAACTGTCTAAGACGTTGGTCAAACACAAAGAGTCCTCCAGCAGTGCTAACAAGAGCCGAGATAAAGGCATGGACAGCATCACGGACGCCATCAGGGCGGCCAGCAGCATCCAGCTGGATGTGTTTGCAGGTTACGACTGTGACCTGATACGGGTGGACATCGCTTTTAGTAAGAAGGTTACCCAGCGACAGGTGGAGGAGAAAGTGGAGCACCGGACTGTCAGGAACATGTCTGAATACCACAAGAACTGTCTGGAGCTGATCAAGAGGAAGCACGCAGTGGATATTCAGGTTCAGGGCACCATCATCACCGTTTCAGGCTTCAAGGACTTTGTTTATGGAGGAATGTTGGACGTAAAACTGCTGCTGGATCAACTACGAAACTACGTGTCTGACCAGGAAATCCTGAAGTCTGTCCAGTGGGTGCATCATGACCCCAGCACCTCAGGCACTACCCCATACTCACCAGATGCTAATGTGTTCATTGAGCACATCTGGAGGAAGAAGTTGACACAGGTCGATATCCTGTTCGACAACCAGCCGCACACCATAGATTTTGAGAAGATGCAAGAGTATAACATCGCTTCGGGGAAGTCTGTGAAGGTTTCCAGGAGGATGATGGAATTAGAAGACCTGGAGAAGGAGGTGCCAGGTAAAGGACAGGTGGTCAGGTTTTTATGCCTTCTTGTTCTTTCAGGCTGGATGTCAAATGTACTTAAACGGACTTAAGGTCTCATTATAAATCAAATCTGTAAGGGCTAGCTTTAAGACTAAAAGTATGGTGGCCCTGAGTACTCAGAGAACTGCGTTTTTCTAATGTGTTGTGATGCGGTCTTTGCAGTGCGTTTTTCTAATGTGTTGTGTTGCAGTCTATTTACAGTGCATTTTTCTAGTGTGTTGTGTTGCAGTCAATTTACAGTGCGTTTTTCTTATGCGTTGTGTTGCGGTCTATTTACAGTGCATTTTTCTAATGTGTTGTGTTGCGGTCTATTTACAGTGCATTTTTCTAATGTGTTGTGTTGCGGTCTATTTACAGTGCATTTTTCTAGTGTGTTGTGTTGCAGTCTATTTACAGTGCGTTTTTCTTATGCGTTGTGTTGCGGTCTATTTACAGTGCATTTTTCTAATGTGTTGTGTTGCAGTCTATTTACAGTGCATTTTTCTAATGTGTTGTGTTGCGGTCTATTTACAGTGCATTTTTCTAATGTGTTGTGTTGCAGTCTATTTACAGTGCATTTTTCTAGTGTGTTGTGTTGCAGTCAATTTACAGTGCGTTTTTCTTATGCGTTGTGTTGCGGTCTATTTACAGTGCATTTTTCTAATGTGTTGTGTTGCAGTCTATTTACAGTGCATTTTTCTAATGTGTTGTGTTGCAGTCTATTTACAGTGCATTTTTCTAGTGTGTTGTGTTGCAGTCTATTTACAGTGCATTTTTCTAATGTGTTGTGTTGCAGTCTATTTACAGTGCATTTTTCTAGTGTGTTGTGTTGCAGTCTATTTACAGTGCATTTTTCTAATGTGTTGTGTTGCGGTCTATTTACAGTGCATTTTTCTAATGTGTTGTGTTGCGGTCTATTTACAGTGCATTTTTCTAATGTGTTGTGTTGCTGTCTATTTACAGTGCATTTTTCTAATGTGTTGTGTTGCGGTCTATTTACAGTGCATTTTTTCTTATCCGTTGTGTTGCGGTCTATTTACAGTGCATTTTTCTAATGTGTTGTGTTGCGGTCATTGCAGTGCATTTTTCTAATGTGTTGTGTTGCGGTCTTTGCAGTGCATTTTTGTAATGTGTTGTGTTGCAGTCTATTTACAGTGCGTTTTTCTAATGTGTCGTGTTGCAGTCTATTTACATTGCGTTTTTCTAATGTGTTGTGTTGCTGTTCTTTGCAGCACATTTTTCTGATGTGTTGTGTAGCGGTCTTTGCAGTGCGTTTTTCTTGTGTGTTGTGTTGTGGTCTATTTGCAGCACATTTTTCTCATGTGTTGTGTTGTGGTCTTTGCAGTGCGTTTTTCTAATGTGTTGTGTAGCGGTCTTTGCAGTGCGTTTTTCTAATGTGTTGTGTTGCGGTGTTTGCAGCGCGTTTTTCTAATGTGTTGTGTATTTGCAGCGCGTTTTTCTAATGTGTTGTGTATTTGCAGCGCTTTTTTCTAATGTGTTGTGT
The DNA here is from genome assembly GCA_030710495.1 of Labroides dimidiatus. Taxonomy (NCBI): domain Eukaryota; kingdom Metazoa; phylum Chordata; class Actinopteri; order Labriformes; family Labridae; genus Labroides; species Labroides dimidiatus. Next base: position 29,116,964 of record CM061155.1, read on the forward strand.
TGCGGTCTATTTGCAACACATTTTCTAAATGCTGCGCATGTTTTGTCAAATTGATGAAGATGTTTTCTCAATTTGCTTGATTTGTCTTTTTGCATGTGTTCTTTTAAGATGCAGTGCTGTGAGCTCTCAGGGCCACCGTAGAAAAGGCTTTAAATACATTTAGTGTTGTTTGGGTACAGATGATACACTGTGTGATGTGTGATGAGATGATGTATTTGATGATACAGATATGCACAGCTGTAGTCTGATCATCTTCATCCTGAGCCATGATGATCTGAATTAAAGGTCCAAAAACTTTCTCTGGTGTTTGTAGAAGAGGAATACTCTCTGCTGTCAAACCTGCCTGAGGCGAGCAAAGTGGACGAGGAGTCTGACGAGTTTCAGAATGTGGTGAAGAGTTTCTATGAGACCATCCAGGAATATCACAGCAAAATCCGAATCATACAGGTACGAGAACAGGTGTTTGACTGTTGCTCGTTCTGTGTTCTGAGTATATTAACGGGACGGTTTTTCTCCAGGTGGAGAAGCTCACCAACCGCCTCCTGCACAACCAGTACAAGCTGAAGAAGGCGAGCATACTGCAGCGTGCCACGTATCCTGTGGTTGAACGCACGCTTTACCACGGCACAAGCGAAACGAGCGTGAAAGAGATCTGCGTTCATGGATTCAACAGGAGCTTCTGTGGGAAGAACGGTGTGTTTTCCACTGGATCACCGTCTTTGTCACACTCATCTCTCAAATTAATCGCTCCTGTCTTTGTCTTTGTGTGTTGCAGCGACTGTCTACGGTCAGGGCGTGTATTTTGCCGTCAACTCGGCACTCTCGGTCCAGGATCAGTACTCGCCCCCGAACGCAGACGGACACAAGTTTGTTTTTGTCTCAAAGGTCCTTACAGGAGACTACACCAAGGGCTGCCATTCGATGAAAACAACCCCGCTCAAGGAGACGGGAGATGTACCGCTCAGATACGACAGCGTGACTGACGACATCACCAAACCATCAATGTTCGTCATCTTCAACGATACACAAGCTGTTCCTGAGTATCTCATTACATGTCAGAGAATCCATCGCTGAGCCTGATTGGTCCGAAGATCAGGGATTAAAAAAGTACTACTTCCACGTTCCAATCTTGACTTAATGACTGGATTCATAAGGGCTGCTTGTTGCTAGCATACAGCTTTTTTTTTCTTAGATTTATGGTCAAACATCAGGTTGGCTCATCTGTACGCTTCCTCCGGTGAAAAGTCTGACAAACAGAAAGTCCAAAGGCCGACTCCAGCTGCACATTTTTACCCATTTGAGTTCTTATTTTACTTCTTCGTCTTTAAAAAAAAAAGTCAGTGTGGCTACATGAGCGTGACTTCTGATTAGCATCTCAAACAGTTGATCAGGTCACGCTAAAAGCTAAACTGCAGCCACAGTTTTATCTCTTTATTTGCGATCTGTGAGTTCATCTTTGTTTTGTTTTATTTTTTTTCCCCCTGCTCTGGCTCCATGAAAAACATATGCATGTTCTGAGAGAGTAACAAAAGTAGGTCCCATCGCTTTACCATCATGAAAGTCGTGGTAAGAATCAAAGTCTGAATAAAGACGTTTAGCTTTGCTACACATGTACTGCTCATCTTACCTTTACATCGTTCAAAAAAAAGTTGGGTCTTCATTTTATTTATTTTTTAGTTCCCTTGTCTCACTATCAAAACACATTGTGCCTTTTCGAGACCCTTTTTACTCTTTTGATCAACTCTTAAAAGGTTTGTTTCCATTTCGCCCATGAATGTTTATCAGAGTTTTTACAGTTCGCATGATGTAACAGATTTTTTTTAAAAAAATGTGTTTCTTTATTCTTTTATTTTTCTTTAGAAATACAAAAATAGAGCTGTTATCTAAATTTGATTTGTGGGTTTTGTAAAATCAATCCCATGACTGAGGAGTCTGGGATAAGAGAATTAAACTCAGTAAAACAAAGAAAAGACATGATGTGAGTTGGTGATCATTTACCTGTTAACACCTGTATCACTGAGGACATGTAGACTTGTTGTTTTTTTTTTCTTGGTCCAGAAATAAATCTGCTTTTTCAGGAGACTGGAAGAAGAAAACATTGGAGGGAAAACTGAAAGTTTGGTTTTAAACAACCTGAAATAATGCATCCAAAAGAATATATCAAAAGGTTATTGTTAATGTTTAAGATTGGTGATATTTCAGGAAAAAAAAAGGGTCTAATCTGACTCTGAAAACCAATCCTGATCAAATTCACGCACAGCTCCTTTCAGGGTTGAACTGTAGGGGGCAGCAGTCAACAGTGAGGCTCGGAGCAGACAGCGTGACATAAATAAAGAACGAAGAAGACAAGAGTGCCCGCAACTAGTTGCGAGCTAACCAAGCTATCAGCGGCTAGGTGAAGTTAGATTAAACACCTTCTGTCACTTTTAATGTACACAGGAGGAGGAGCAGTGAACAAACACACTCCGATAACGTGTTTGATGTAGGTACGTTCATAAGTTTAATTCACTATTTGTTAAAACGTCACAGGCGCAGGCGCTGTACCATCCATCCACAAGCTAGTTTTAGCATTAGCGGGAAGCTAACAGAGCTAACGTTACCCGTTTTCTCGTACATGCTGGTAGAGGAGAGGCACACAATGTAAATATAATCAATCAAATGTTTTTTTTCTGTTTGCTACTTGAGGGAAAGACGCTTTATTCAAGCCTTATCTGACTCCTCAGCGTTACGCTGCCATTGGTCTTTTACGGTTTGTTAGCGTTTGTTTATCACACTTCTCTACACAGGCATGACATGATAGCATGACGCTCTGCTAAACTTTGTATGTATGTATGTATGAGGGAAACAGATACACATTAATTAGAAAGACCACACAGTAAGAAGAAGCGGCACAATCCACTCACTGAAAGGAACCACTGCGCATGTCTGTGAGCCTCGAAGTGATCCTGAGACACCTCTGAATGAATGCTCTCACCTGTTAGGTGCTGAGGACACTCTTCCAGGATGTATGCTGTGTATAGACAGGCTCACACACCCACTGCTGTGGAGTTCTCGGTCTACTGCAACTTCATATCCAGCAAGGAGAAGAACCTGGTTGTTGCAGGGACCTCCCAGCTGTTTGTGTACAGGATCATCCATGACGTGGAGGTAATGAAAAGATCCCTGTGAACGTTTTGTCGACACTCACGAACATTAGAAGGCTTTTAATATTTGTGTTATTATTTCAGAGTTCATCAAAGGTTGACAAGTCTTCAGGTAGGTCTGATACTCATACAGTATTTAATGATCAGTCAAACTGATTTAATCTAATTTGTGGATGTAAAAAAAACCCTTTCTTGTGCTACAGATACAAAATCACGCAAGGAGAAGCTCGAGCAAGTGGCCTCCTTTTCTCTGTTTGGAAATGTGATGTCCATGGCCAGTGTGCAGCTTGTAGGAGCCAACAGAGATGCACTCCTTCTTAGTTTTAAAGATGCCAAGGTACCACTGTTTAATCTGCACACTCTGCCTAAAGTAAAATAAAAACCTGAGCTGAACCGATGGGTGTTTTTGTCCTCTTACAAGTTATCTGTTGTGGAGTACGACCCCGGGACACATGACCTCAAGACGCTGTCTCTGCATTACTTCGAGGAGCCAGAACTCAGAGTACGTAAAAACAAGAAGCCGGCCCCCTTAAATGAGAAATCTAAGTCAAGTGAGTGTTTAATCTTCACGGTTTGACTTTCAGGACGGCTTCGTGCAGAACGTCCACATTCCCATCGTCCGTGTGGATCCAGAAAACCGCTGCGCTGTGATGCTTGTGTATGGCACACAGCTGGTAGTGCTGCCGTTCAGAAAGGACACCCTAACGGATGAACAGGAGGGTGGAGTCGGAGAAGGGTACGTTTGCAATCAGCTCATTTTTGTGTTATACAGGTACTACCCGAAAAATCAGAATAACAAGTAAAAGTTGTTTTATTTTGGCAATTTAACATAAAAGATAAAACCAACAAATTTTATTGAGGCATTACACACAAATTGACATATATGAAGCAATTCCTTGTTGTAACTTTGCTGATTAAGATTTTCAGCTTATTAAAACCACAAACCCACAAGCTCAGAAAATTAGAATACTGTGAAAAACTTCAGTTTTGTAGGTTCAAAGAGTCAAATCCTAGTCAGGCAAGTAATCCTAAACACCTGCAAAAGGGTCCTGAGCCTTTAAAAAGTCTGTCTTGTGTTGGCTCAGAAGAGTTCAGACATGGGGAAGACTGCTGATCTGACAGTTGTGCAGAAAACTATCATTGACTCTCTCCACAAGGTGGGAAAAACACACCTGAACCCCACTGACAATCTGAGGGGCATCGTCAAGAGACAACTGTACGGGAAGAAACCAAACAATAAAGAAGAGCTAAAGGCTGCAATTGAAGCTTGCTGGTCTTCCATAACCCCTGAGATACGCCACAAACTGGTAGCATCCATGACACGCCGGATGAAGGCAGCTATTCGGGCAAAAGGGGCCCAACCAAGTACTAAATACAGGTGCAAGAGTTTAGTTTTGGAGGCCTCACATTTTTGTGTTTAAAATCCTTTTTTACATTGACTTTATGTAATATTCTAATTTTCTGAGCTTTTGAATTTGGATTTTGCTGATCAGGTCTTGCAGCTTAAAAAAATCTCAAAGAAATAAAAACTTTTGTTCCATTGTCTACATTTGGTTCGGTCTGTTCTGGTTTCATTCTGTCATTATTACAAACAGACTAACAGAACTTACATGATGAACCTACGTGATACCGTCATCCACTGCGTACTTTGCTTGTCTCCAATAGTTTGCATTGATTGGTCATTTGGCCGACGGCCGTCTGACGTCAACATGTTGAGCGGGAATTTGACTTGAAGAATTGTACATAATGCTGATCTGAGGTCGTCTTATGAGGTTTATAATTAGACGACAACTTTATCATCGTCGACAGGAAAGAAGGAGAAAGTGTGTCATCCTGTGATTGGTACGAAGGTCTGAACCTTTCAAAATAATGCTTTCACACTGGGCATGAACCAGACCGTGGTCCTGTTTGGTCTGGACCGTGGTCCAGGGGAGGTTTCACACCTATCATTTTGATTCGGATTGAACAGAAAAGTCTGAATGTTTGGATCAAACAACGTTGGTGTGAAATCCCCCTAAGGAAGACCTTTCTTATGCTAATATTCAATCACTGCTCTTTCAGTGATTTTGTCCGTTGTGTAAAAGTCTCTTGCCTTGTTTACTTTAGAGAGCTGCCTCTTCAACATGAACTGACCAAATGACACCAGTCTGCAGATACACAGCCTGAAATAGTAGAGCTGAAAAAGGACGTCCCTGCTTCATGATGTGATTTTCACAAGTCTGTCAATAAATAATTAATTGTTTATGGTTAAAGGTGTAAAGTTTGTAATAAATAAATGTTCCTCATTTAAATCAGTTTCAGCCCCAAAAAAGTTCCACACCTTTCATTTGAATCAAAACTTTATTCAAGAGTTAGAAACATTTTTAAGGGAAATAAGAACAAAGGATGTCCGTGTCTTCTTCCTCTCCGCAGCCCTAAGTCCAGCTTCCTGCCCAGCTACATCATCGACATCCGCGAGCTGGACGAGAAGCTCCTGAACATCATCGACATGAAGTTCCTTCACGGCTACTACGAGCCGACGTTACTCATTCTGTTTGAGCCCAACCAGACCTGGCCTGGGTAAGACCAGCAGCTCTGGTTTCCTACAGTCGGTATGAGATGAAGCTGACGCCTGAGTTGACTCCACTCAAACTCTGTTTTCCGTTTTCCCATCCGCAGGCGTGTTGCTGTGCGGCAGGACACGTGCAGTATCGTCGCCATCTCTCTGAACATCATGCAGAAGGTTCACCCGGTCATCTGGTCTCTCAGTAATCTGCCTTTTGACTGCACGCAGGTCATGGCTGTTCCTAAACCAATCGGTGAGCTCGGTGGATCGTCGTCATAGTTACCGCTTCACGCTGATTTTTCGGCGGTGGTGTTATAAGTGGCTCTGCATCTTTCAGGTGGCGTCGTGGTGTTTGCTGTGAACTCGTTGCTGTATCTGAACCAGAGTGTTCCCCCGTATGGAGTCTCTCTGAACTCCATGACGGTGGGGACCACAGCCTTCCCTCTGCGTGAGTGAAACAGGAAACACTCCTCCTCTGTTGAGTTTTTTTTTTTTTAAGGATTGTAAGAAGAACTTCTCCTCTCTCTCCACCAGGTATGCAAGAGGAAGTGAGGCTGACTCTGGATTGTGCCCAGTCGGACTTTATAGCCTACGATAAGATGGTCATCTCCTTGAAAGGAGGCGAAATGTGAGTCACAAACCTGCACACGAATGACGGTACGGTTTCTCATCAGTCCTCACAAACCTGCTCTTCTCGTCTCGCAGTTACGTGTTGACGCTCATAACTGACGGCATGAGGAGTGTGCGGGCTTTCCACTTCGACAAAGCTGCCGCCAGCGTCCTCACCACCTGCGTAAGTTGCGTCTGAATCTGTGAATGTGTTCTGATGTGAGAGAATGCATGAAAATGTTTTCATTTGAATGAACAACATAAAGCAAACGCAGTTACACAAGTTCACCTTCATCCTCCAGATGGTGACCATGGAGCCCGGGTACCTTTTTCTAGGTTCCCGTCTGGGAAATTCGCTGCTGCTGAAGTACACGGAGAAGCTGCAGGAGACGCCGGTGGAAGAAGGTAAAGAGAAGATGGACAAAGAGAAGGAAAAGGATAAAGAGAAACAGGTGAGACGGGCGAAAGGGTTTCAGTAATCCATCCTTTCAGCCACGGGTTCAGATCAAGCTGATCACATCCTGATTTCAGGAGGAGCCGCCCAGCAAAAAGAAACGTGTGGAATCTTCCACCAACTGGACAGGTGAGTTCTTCTACCACACCTTTACCAGCAGGCAGAGATGTTTCCGTGTCCTCTGAGCGGCCTGTCACTCGTCTCTTTTCAGACGAGGTCGATGAGATTGAAGTTTATGGGAGCGAGGCGCAGTCAGGCACTCAGCTGGCCACCTACTCCTTTGAGGTACGACAGGAAGCCCCAAAGTTCGTCTGCTTCTTCTGGCTCCGCAGGTTGAGGTTGAGGTGTGAGCTGTTTCCTGTCTGTGTTTTCTACCAGGTGTGTGACAGCATCCTCAACATCGGACCCTGTGGGAACGCTTCCATGGGCGAACCTGCCTTCCTGTCTGAGGAGGTACACAGAACACAAAGAAGAGTCACTGATTAATTAACTAACTAATCAATAATTACTAATGACACATCAAGAGTAATTAACTAATTAACTGATAATCAATAATTACTAATGACACATCAAGAGTTATTAACTAATTAACTGATAATCAATAATTACTAATGACACATCAAGAGTTATTAACCAATTAACTAACTAATCAATAATTACTAATGACACATCAAGAGTTACTAATTAACTAATTAATCAATAATTACTAATGACACATCAAGAGTTACTAATTAACTAATTAATCAATAATTACTAATGACACATCAAGAGTTACTAATTAACTAATTAATCAATAATTACTATGTGTTAAAAGTTACTTACTATTAATCACTGATGACACGTTGTTACAAATAAATAATTACTGATGAAATGTTCAAGGTAACTAATTAATAATTATAAATGACACATTTAAGTTACTTATTAATAATAACTAATGACACATAAATGATAGGTGACGAATTGCTTATGAATAATTACTAATGAAATGTTAAGAAATACTAATTAATAATTAAAAATGACATATTACTGATACTGAAGAGTAACTAATTAATAATTTCTGATGAAATATTAAGGGTTACTAATTAATAATTATGAATGACACATTTAAGTTACTAATTAATAACTACTAATGACACATAAATGATACGTTTAGAGTTACTAGTTAATTATTATGAATGACACATTAAAGTAAATAATTACTATGACACATTAATGACACGTTAAGATTGACTAAGTAATTACATTAAAGCACCTATTTAGAATCACAAATGACTCATTAACGCACTAATTACCTATGACACATTTAAGCACTAATTAATAATTACTAATGACATGTTAAAACACGACTATAATCACTGAAATAGCAAAAACTCAAAAAATCAGGTTTGTCCTTTAACCTTTCCGATTTTTCTTGTTTTGTTACTTTGGAAGAAACGGGAACAAGTTCATTAGACGTGCAGACATGATCCTAAAAAATCCAATGAGAGTTGCTTGTGGAAGTTTCAGCCAGTCCAGATTTTATTGCAAAACAAAATTACAAAAAATGTGTAAGTAATCCTAAACATGTAAGTCTAACGATGAAACACAACTGCTGGGTCTGCGCTGCGACTCGTCTCCCCCACAGGTGTGCTCTGCCCTCCACTTAAAGACACACTGCTCTGCCTAAGGAGGGCGCACACACACACACACACACACACACACGCAAATTAATTACAGATTAAATGCAAGTACCATAAACTTAAATGCAGCTCCTACAATCACTAATGTCACATTAAAGCACTAATCAATATTGACTAATGACTCATTAATGAAAGATGAAGCAGCTCCGGCCTCGTTAGCACTAATTAACCTGGTTTTGTTCTCGTCTGTTCTCGTCTGACTCTCAGTTTCAGAGCAACCCTGAGCCGGACCTGGAGGTGGTGGTGTGCTCTGGTTACGGTAAAAATGGCGCGCTGTCTGTCCTTCAGGTGCGTCCTCTCACTGCTGCGTTGTTGTTTGGTCTGTGTGTTTTCCTGAAAAAAAAAAAGCTCTCTCTGGTCGTTTGGCCCATCTGGGCTTCCGTACAGTCTGTGAGTTATGTTCCTGCACCATCCTAAAACCTGTGGTCGTGAGGACCGTCTGCCTCAGGTCCAGTGATGGTGCCACAGTGAAGTCTGGGTCTACCAGGGCTGCCTCAGAGATGGACGGAGTAGCCTGTAAACACCCCAGACACAAGCAGATAACATGCTTTAAACATGTGTTAACATGCTTTGAACACGCCTTTATACATGCATGTACTGAGGGACGGACCCTGTGCTGACTCTGCTCCCTCTCTGTTCCCAGAGAAGCATCCGACCGCAGGTAGTCACGACGTTCGAGCTGCCGGGCTGCCATGACATGTGGACGGTTATCTCAAGTGAAGTAAAAGAAGAGAAAAAAGTTCAGTTTCACTCCAAAGCTTCAGGTTATCACACGCTCCGTCACGGGTCAGACGGTTCATGAGAAGGACGTTTGTGTTTTTCAGCCTGTGAAGAGCTCGGACTCAGAGGACGGGGCGGAGACGGAGACGGGCGAGGAGGGTGAAGACGGAGAAAAGGAGAAAGAGGAGAAGGAGAAAGAGGAGGAGGAGGAGGGGGAGAAGGCCGAGGCTCCTCTGGAGGATGACACGAAGAAACACGGCTTTCTCATCCTGAGCAGAGACGATTCGACCATGGTGAAGACTCTGCTCGCCGCACGCCGCACGGCTGACGGTTTGAATGAGTGCAGTAAAAGTCAAAGACTTCTCTGTCTCTGTGTTCCTTCAGATCCTTCAGACGGGTCAGGAGATCATGGAGCTGGACACCAGCGGCTTCGCCACACAGGGACCCACTGTGTTCGCCGGAAACATCGGCAACAACAAGTACATCATCCAGGTGTCACCCATGGGGATCCGACTGCTGGAGGGAGGTCAGTAAAAGAAGATCCACCTGTGTGCTGTATTTAAACCTGAAAATGTTCCTGTTCTGAGGTTTCCAACATCTCACTGACGTGTTCTCCCTGAAACTCTTCCACCAGTAACCCAGCTCCACTTCATCCCTGTGGACCTGGGCTCTCCCATAGTGCACTGCTCTGTGGCAGACCCGTACGTGGTCATCATGACGGCAGAGGGGGTGGTCACTATGTTTGTGCTGAAGACCGACACGTACATGGGGAAGACCCACCGCCTGGCCCTGCAGAAGCCTCAGATTCCCTCTGTGAGTGAACCATGAGCAGGCTCTCGGTCTGATGACCTGGTCCCCTGCTGATCCCCCAGCTGGGTCGCTCTCTGAACCAGAGTACTTTAATAAAACCAGAGAAGATCCTGAGGAGCAGAAGCTCTCTACATTTCTCTAAATTAACTTTAAATCTCATCCATCTTCTCGTTTCACAGCAATCTCGTGTGATCGCGTTGTGCGCTTACCGAGACGTCAGCGGGATGTTCACCACGGAGAACAAAGTGAGCAGCTCGTCCGTTAAAGACGACACGGCCATCAGGACTCATTCTGAGGCAGAGACCATCATCCACGACCTCAGGTAGACCAAGACCATCCACAACACCACACTGAGCGCCTGTCTGTCTGTCTGCTCACTGTCTGTCTATCTGTCTGCTGTCTGTCTGTCTGTTTTTCTGCTGTCTGTCTGTCTGTCTGTCTGCTGTCTGTCTACTCACTGTCTGTCTGTCTGTCTGTCTGCTGTCTGTCTACTCACTGTCTGTCTGTCCTTCTGCTGTCTGTCTGTCTGTCTGTCTGTCTGTCTGTCTGTCTGTCTACTCACTGTCTGTCTGTCCTTCTGCTGTCTGTCTGTCTGTCTGTCTGTCTGTCTGTCTGCTCACTGTCTGTCTGTCTGTCTGTCTGTCTGCCTGTCTGTCTGCCTGCCTGTGTGTCTGCCTGCCTGTCTCACTGCTGTCTGTCTGTCTGCCTGTCTGTCTGTCTGCCTGTCTGTCTCTCTGCCTGTCTGCCTCTCTGTCTCTCTGCTGTCCGTCTCTTTGCTGTCTGTCTCTCTGCTGTCTGTCTGTCTCTCTGCTGTCTGTCTGTCTCTCTGCTGTCTGTCTCTCTGCTGTCCGTATGTCTGTCTCTCTGCTGTCTGTCTGCTGTCCGTATGTCTGTCTCTCTGCTGTCTGTCTGTCTGCTGTCTCTCTGTCTACCTGTCTCACCGTCTTATTCTTGTTGCTCTGTCTGTCTCTCTGCTGTCTGCCTGTCTGTCTGCTGTCTGTGTGTCTGCCTGTCTGTCTGCTGTCTGTGTGTCTCTCTGCCTGTCTGTCTGTCTGTCTGTCTGTCTCTCTGCTGTCCGTCTCTCTGCCTGTCTCTCTGTCTGCCTGTCTCTCTGTCTGCCTGTCTCACTATCTTATTCTTGTTGGTCTGCCTGTCTCTCTGTCTGCCTGTCTCACCGTCTTATTCTTGTTGGTCTGTCTGTCTCTCTGCTGTCTGTCTGCCTGTCTCACTGTCTTATTCTTGTTGCTCTGTGCAGTAACACGGTGGATGATGAGGAGGAAATGCTGTACGGAGACTCGAACACGAGCGCGTCAGCTGCAAAGGAGGATCTGATCCGCGGTGGAGCTGCAGCAGGTTCAGGAGGTGAAGGAAGCTGGAGCAAAGCCGAACCCAGCCACTGGTGCATGATCACCAGAGAGAACGGCGTCATGGAGGTGAACGGACGTTCACAAAGAGGAAGATATGAAACATTCAGCGCTTTCCTCCAAACTTTACTCATTCCTACCGTCCATGACAGATTTACCAGCTTCCTGACTGGCGCCTGGTGTTCCTGGTGAAGAATTTCCCAGTTGGTCAGAGGGTGCTGGTGGACAGTTCATCCGGCCAATCAGCAACCCAGGGGGAGGGGAAAAAGGAGGAAGTGACCCGTCAAGGAGAGATCCCCCTGGTTAAAGAAGTGTCTCTGGTTTCTCTTGGGAACAATCAGAGCAGGCCGTATTTGCTGGTGAGTTCTGGTTGATGAACGCTTTCTGCTTCAGAGAAACATCTCTCTGCTGGTCATAAGATGTTTGGACAGAAGCTTTAAAATGATGCTGTGTTGTGTTCAGGTCCATGTGGAGCACGAGCTCCTCATTTATGAAGCCTTCCCGTACGACCAGCAGCAGCCCCAGAACAACCTGAAAGTGCGCTTCAAGAAGGTAAGAACTTCATCACGTCCCTCGCTCCTTTGGACTCACTCAGTTTGACTGAAGGCGAGTCTCTGCTCCACTCTGCACAGGTGCCCCACAACATCAACTTCAGAGAAAAGAAATCAAAGCTGAAGAGGGATAAAAAGACGGAGAGCAGCGCCTCTGACGACAGCTCGGCCGTGAAAAGTCGCATCGCCAGATTCAGATACTTCGAGGACATCTCTGGATACTCGGGGGTGAGAAAGTCCAAAGTGAAAACCAGCTCCAGGAGGATTTTATTATTCCTCAGCCATCATTGTTCATGTTTGTTTCTTCTGCTGTCTTCAGGTGTTTATCTGTGGGCCCTCTCCTCACTGGATGCTGGTCACCTCTCGAGGAGCCCTGAGGCTTCATCCCATGAGCATCGACGGCCCCATCGAGTCCTTTTCCCCCTTCCACAATATAAACTGCCCTAAAGGTTTCCTCTACTTCAACAAACAGGTACAGAAAGCTCACATATCATCTTTGGCACTGATTGTTACCCGTTAATATCATCTTTGGCACTGATCGTTACCCATTTATATCATCTTTGGCACTGATCGTTACCCGTTTATATCATCTTTGGCACTGATCGTTACCCGTTTATATCATCTTTGGCACTGATCGTTACCCATTTATATCATCTTTGGCACTGATCGTTACCCGTTAATATCATCTTTGGCACTGATCGTTACCCATTTATATCATCTTTGGCACTGATCGTTACCCGTTTATATCATCTTTGGCCCGATCATTACCCATTTATATCATCTTTGGCACTGATCGTTACCCATTTATATCATCTTTGGCACTGATCGTTACCCATTTATATCATCTTTGGCCCGATCGTTACCCATTTATATCATCTTTGGCACTGATCGTTACCCATTTATATCATCTTTGGCCCGATCGTTACCCATTTATATCATCTTTGGCACTGATCGTTACCCATTTATATCATCTTTGGCACTGATCGTTACCCGTTTAGATCATATTTGGCACTGATCGTTACCCATTTATATCATCTTTGGCACTGATCGTTACCCGTTTAGATCATATTTGGCACTGATCGTTACCCATTTATATCATCTTTGGCACTGATCGTTACCCATTTATATCATCATTTGGCACTGATCGTTACCCATTTATATCATCTTTGGCCCGATCGTTACCCATTTATATCATCTTTGGCCCGATCGTTACCCATTTATATCATCTTTGGCACTGATCGTTACCCGTTTAGATCATATTTGGCACTGATCGTTACCCATTTATATCATCTTTCGCACTGATTGTTACCCGTTTAGATCATCTTTGGCACTGATTGTTACCCCTTTATATCATCTTTTGCATGATCGTTACCTGTTTATATCATCTTTGGCACTGATCGTTACCCATTTATATCATCTTTGGCACTGATCGTTACCCGTATATATCATCTTTGGCATGATCGTTACTCGTTTATATCATCTTTGGCAATGATCGTTACCCATTTATATCATCTTTGGCATGATCGTTACCCGTTAATGTCATCTTTGGCACTGATCGGTACCCGTTTATATCATATTTGGCACTGATCGGTACCTGTTTATATCATCTTTGGTACTGATTGTTACCCGTTTATATCATCTTTGGCACTGATTGTTACCCGTTTGTATCATCTTTGGTACTGATCGTTACCCGTTTATATCATCTTTGGCACTGATCGGTACCCGTTTATATCATCTTTGGCATGATCGTTACCCGTTTATAGCGCTCAGATCTCTGCTGGCTCCTAAGGGGAGAGGAAGAGCAGAAGCTTTCTTGGGAGTTAAATGTTTTTTCTGTTTTTTCTGAAGCTTTCACTTTAAATGTCTCTTAGTAGGACAAACATTATGATTTTTATCTTTACCTTTTTATTTGTATTCCATAGGGTGAGCTGAGGATCAGCGTCCTGCCCACATACCTGTCCTATGACGCCCCTTGGCCAGTCCGAAAGATCCCCCTGAGGTGCACCATCCACTACGTTTCCTACCACGTTGAATCCAAGGTAAGGCTCCTCTCAGTCAGCCCACGCAGCCCCAGACGCGCCAAAGAAGAGACATTACACAGATTCAAGCCGTGAGACTCATCCCCCGTCACCTCCACCTCCTTTACATTACAGCGATGTGGAATAAAAGTGCATGGATTGAGAGGCTTTGAAAAAGTTTGAGATGAAAGTCCTCTGGTCTCCAAGAGAGGAAAATCGATGAGGGCGACTTTAAAGGCTTCCGCTTTGATGTGAGGTTCGACTCTGATTTGAGCTTCTCTGCTTCTCCAGGTGTACGCAGTGTGCACGAGTGTGAAAGAGCTGTGCACACGCATCCCCAGGATGACTGGAGAGGAGAAGGAGTATGAGACCATAGACCGAGGTCAGACATGAGAACATACACGCACACAGCCACACACACACAAACAGCCACACACACACACACAGCCACACCATTTCAACTACTTAAAAGCTCATAAGTTTCTGTGTTTATTTGTCACAATACTTCATGCCATGAACATCTGTAAACTGATAATAGATGCCTGGAATTTCCCTCGAGATCAATAAAGTATCCATCTGTCCATCCATTCATCCATCCATCCATTAAACAATCAATCCATCCATCCATCCATCCATCCATCCATCCATTCATCCATTAAACAATCAATCCATCCATCGATTCATCCATCCATCCATCCATCCATTCATCCATCCATCCATCAATCCATCCACCCGTCACAACTCTGTCCATCCATCCATCCATCCATCCATTAAACAATCAATCCATCGATCCATCCATCCATTAAACAATCAATCCATTCATCCATCCATCCATCCATTAAACAATCAATCCATCCATCCATCCATCCATTAAACAATCAATCCATTCATCCATCCATCCATCCATTAAACAATCAATCCATCCATCCATCCATCCATCCATTAAACAATCAATCCATTCATCCATCCATTCATCCATTAAACAATCAATCCATCCATCCATCCATCCATTCATCCATCCATCCATCAATCCATCCACCCATCACAACTCTGTCTGTCCATCCATCCATCCATCCATCCATCCATTAAACAATCAATCCATCCATCCATCCATCCATTAAACAATCAATCCATCCATCCATTCATCCATCCATCCATCCATCCATCCACCCGTCACAACTCTGTCCATCCATCTGTCTGTCCGTCCGTCCGTCCATCCATCCATCCATCCATCCATCAAACCATCCATCCATCCATCCATCCATCCATCCATCCATCCACCCGTCACAACTCTGTCCGTCCGTCCGTCCATCCATCCATCCATCCATCCATCCAT
This sequence comes from Labroides dimidiatus, assembly GCA_030710495.1. Classification (NCBI taxonomy): domain Eukaryota; kingdom Metazoa; phylum Chordata; class Actinopteri; order Labriformes; family Labridae; genus Labroides; species Labroides dimidiatus. The sequence goes on from CM061155.1 coordinate 29,132,193, forward strand.
CCACCCGTCACAACTCTGTCCGTCCGTCCGTCCATCCATCCATCCGTCCATCCATCCATCCATCCATCAAACCATCCATCCATCCATCCATCCATCCATCCATCCATCCATCCATCCATCCACCCGTCACAACTCTGTCCGTCCGTCCGTCCATCCATCCATCCATCCATCCATCCATCCATCCATCCATCCATCCATCCATCCATCCATCCATCCTTCAATCATTGCTGAGAACCAATTGTTCCAGCTTGAGTATCATGTGGGTTGTGTTGATGGATCAGTCTTCTTTGTTCTTTGTCACCCTACAGATAGTCGCTACATTAACCCTCAGCAGGAGAAGTTCTCCATCCAGCTCATCTCTCCAGTCAGCTGGGAGGCCATTCCCAACGCAAGGTAGAAGACTTCTCACGTCTTCCCTCAACAAACGTTTAAAAACAATCAGTAAGACTACTCAGACCACCCAGACCAAACCACCCGGACCAAAACTGAGACCTAACATCTGAGTGGTCTGGTTCCACCTGTACTTTGAGTTCATTTTCAGAGTATTTTAAATGTTGGCTCATTTTTCTATGACCCTTGTGTTTTGTTTTTGTTTTTTTTGTTGTGCTGTATGTGTGGAAGCTTCTTGTCAGGTGGCTTTTTTAACAGACATAGTTGAACGTGACACAGTAGATGATACAGCAGACGCTTTCAGTTCCCATTTCTTGTGATCGAGCAGTGCAGTCGATGGTTTCTTCAAGCCAAGCAGCTCTGGAGAGGAAACGTGTAGCCCAATTAACTATGGATGTAATCTCATCACTCGGTTTCAAGGATGATCTGCAAATCCCGCTGTGAGGCAGAAACCATGTTCTGGCAGTGAAAGACCAGAAACAGTCCAGATCACTGCTCAGTCCTGGTTTGATTTACCTAGAGAGTAATTTAATCCATGCTGAATTCAGCCTCACACATGAAAAGATCACTGCTGACATTTATGTTTGTTTGTTTATTTGTATTTATTTGTTTTTGTTTATTTTTATTTTTTAATCTTATGTTTTTGTTTGTTTCATTTCTTTATTTGTGTACTCGTTTATTTTTGTTCATTTGTGTTTATTTTTATTTGTTAATCTTGTTTTTGTTTGTTTATTTTTGTTTATTTGTGTTTATGTTTGTTTAGTTGTATTTGTTTATTTGTATTTATGTGTTTTTGTCCATGTTATATTATTTGTATGATCGTAAACGCAGCAGCTCTCCTGTGAAACTCCTCACTGTTTCTTCTCTGCAGGATCGACCTGGAGGAGTGGGAACATGTGACCTGCATGAAGACGGTGGCCCTGAGGAGTCAGGAGACCGTGTCTGGTCTGAAGGGCTACGTTGCTGCAGGGACCTGCCTGATGCAGGGGGAGGAGGTCACCTGCAGGGGCAGAGTGAGCCACACACACACCGACAGCAGCCCAACATGTCTCAGTGAGTCAGAACAGAAGGACTCAGACAGGCTCACACTCCTCTTCTGTCTCTGTGTCCACCTTCAGATCCTGATCCTGGATGTGATCGAAGTGGTGCCGGAGCCGGGTCAGCCCCTCACCAAGAACAAGTTCAAAGTCCTGTATGAGAAGGAGCAGAAGGGGCCAGTGACAGCCATGTGTCACTGCAACGGGTACCTGGTGTCAGCCATCGGACAGAAGGTACACACACACTCTCTCTCTCCTGTTACATATGTCCGCTGCGTGTGTGTGTGTGTGTGACCTCCTCTGTGCCCCTGCAGATCTTCCTGTGGGTGTTGAAGGACAACGACCTGACGGGCATGGCCTTCATCGACACTCAGCTCTACATCCACCAGATGTTCAGCATCAAGAACTTCATCCTGGCTGCTGATCTGATGAAGAGCATCTCGCTGCTGCGCTACCAGGAGGAGAGCAAGACGCTGTCGCTGGTCAGCCGGGTGAGGACGTGACGCGACGTGACGCTGTGCTCAGTCCGCTTGTGAAGAGCCGATTCAGTCGGTCTCTTCCGTTGTTGTTGTTGATTGGCCAAGGATGGCGTGCTGGGAGCTCGGTGGCGTTTTTATATGACGTCAGCTGACAGAAAGCCGGCGGATGAATGAGTCCCAGGAGGATGTGAAAAAGACGGAACTCACTGATTTATAGTTGCGTGTAGTCGAGGTAGCTTAGTCCCTCGCTTCTTCCCTCAACTCATCGTCCTGGATGCTGGACTGACGTGACTGACTGACATTGATTGACAGCTAAAGAACTCCAGGAAAAGGTTGAGGTAAGATCGTACCGTGAAAAAGCGTCCGGAACTGACCCCTAATTACATACAGCGTGAGCGCCGCAGTCCGTCTCCCACGCGTGCCACCAGCGGCTGTTCCGCTGCGAGTCTATTTTTGCCAAAGTAAATCTCCGCAGAGCAGATCGTACCAAACGGGAAATCAGACACGAAAAACGATCAGAGTTTCCGGTCTTTTCAAAATAAAGCACCACGTTCCGCCTGTCGATCGTAAAATTATCCTCGTATATTAAAACTTCGTCAGCGGGTCAGACCCAGAGGAAATCTGACGCCATGGGTGAATTGGCGCGCCCTGAAATCCGCAGCGACGTCAAATAAAACCGCTGCCGTCCTCAGCCAACCAACAACAGGAGGGGAGGGGCCTGAATCTGCCGCCGCCCCTGCTGGATGTTAACGTCTCTGTCCTCTCCACTAACAGGATGCGAAGCCCCTGGAGGTTTACAGCATCGAGTTCATGGTGGACAACAACCAGCTGGGCTTCTTAGGTAAACTCCTGGACGATGATCCATGAGGCAGACATCCTCCCTCTGCTCTCTCTCACCTCCTGTCCTCTTCTTTCAGTGTCGGATCGAGACAAGAACCTCTACGTGTACATGTATCTTCCTGAAGGTCTGTGACAGCGCTGCACCAGCAGGTGTTTAGCAGGTGTTTTGCGGCTCTCCTCGAGCGAACCCTCACTCCCTGCTCTTGTTTTGGTTGCAGCTAAAGAAAGCTTTGGAGGGATGCGCCTCCTGAGGCGGGCAGACTTTAACGCCGGAGCGAACATCAACACTTTCTGGAGGATGCCCTGCAGAGGGGCTCTGGACGCCGGCAGCAAGAAGTCTCTGACCTGGGACAACAAGCACATCACCTGGTTCGGTAAGAGGCGTGAGGTTTATCAGAGTCAGAGGAGGACGTGAGCGGTCGAGTTACGTTAATAAAGTTTCTTTAAGGTTTTTTGTTTTTCCAACAGCGACGTTAGACGGAGGAGTGGGCTTACTCCTCCCCATGCAGGAGAAGACGTACCGCCGCCTCCTCATGCTGCAGAACGCTCTGAACACGATGCTGCCTCATCACGCCGGTCTGAACCCCAAAGCCTTCAGGTCAGGACTCGTTCCGCTTCCTGCTTCAAAGCGCCGAGCGCGAGAAGTGTTTGTGCTGATGAAGTGTGTGTGATGTGTGTGTGTTCCCTGTGCTCAGGATGCTGCACAGCGACCGGCGGTCTTTGCAGAACGCCGTGAGGAACATCCTGGATGGAGAACTCCTCAACAAGTACTTATACCTCAGCACGATGGAGCGCAGCGAGCTGGCCAAGAAAATCGGGACCACGCAGGACATCGTGAGTGCAGAGACAGGAAGCTGGATTTTCAAAATAAAACCAAAAATGTTAAAATGAAGAAAACGAGACGGAGCAGCTTCTCCGTCATGAGATCGTAGATGAAGCTAGCTTGATGGTAGATGTGCGCGATGATGGATGAAGATTTGTGTGTGTGTGAGTGTGTGTGCCTTCCTCAAACATACAGAGAGCTGCTGCTTAGGATCAACTGCTCCATGATTTCATTTTTATCGAGCTGCGAATTTTCGCGATTAACACAAAGATAAACGATCGGATTCAGTGTGCGAGGTGTCTTTGTGCGTTTTTTTTTTTTTTTTTTGGTTACGGAAAAAAAGGCATCCGAAAAAGACGACTTGGCACATTTTTTGGATGCGTTTTTTTCGGATCATCCCACAAGAATCCGATGTGTTTATCATTCTGTTAATTGTGAAAATTCACAGCAGGATAAAAATGGAATAAAAAAGGAAATTACAATAAAATTAAATATTCTAATAATAGTAGCGGTCCGTGTGCGCCGCGGTCCGTGTGCGCCGCGGTCCGTGTGCGCCGCGGTCCGTGTGCGCCGCGGTCCGTGTGCGCCGCGGTCCGTGTGCGCCGCGGTCCGTGTGCGCCGCGGTCCGTGTGCGCCGCGGTCCGTCAGTGCCACGGTCCGTCAGAGCCACGCACTGCGCTGTATTTCGCTGCCATTCAAGTCAATCAGTGCATTCACACAGCCCGCGCCGCGGTCCGTATCCGGCGCGTGCTACCAATGGCTGCTCGCGGCTGTTCCGTTGCAAGTCTATTCTTGTTGGAGTACGCTGCAGAGACGCGTCAATCTCCGCAGAGCAGATCGTACCAAACAGGAAAACAGACACGAAAACGATCAGAGTTTCCGGTCTTTTCAAAATAAAGCACCATGTTCAGCCTGTCGATCATCAGCGGGTCAGACCCAGAGGAAATCTGACGCCATGGACGAGGAAAAGTTTATATTGGAGGCGGAAAACCCGATAATTATATAGGATACAACACATCCTTTATATAAGGACACCAACAGAGACTAAAAGGGAAGGACTGAATTAATGAAGCTCTGGGAGGGCAGGTGAGTTTAACATACTAAATATCATGAAAGTAGTTGTCATGGGTGTGATTCCTGCAGGAACATGTGGTTCTCCTGTGATCTTGTGTATCCAGCTGCTATGAGTACGCTGAGCTGCGCTCCGCTCCTGAGACGGATGCAGAGTGAATTGGCTCGCGCTGACGGACCGCGGCGCTGACGGAGTATGTGTGAATCAGGGGTTAAGTTCACTTCCTGATCACGCAACTTTCGCCAGATAAAAATGTCAAATGAGATGAAACTCGTCATCCATTTATCACATTTTTTCTGTGTTTTCATTTTCGTTTTAATGACGAATGTTGTGAAAACTATTTGTGTTCCTGTTTTTCATTTTTGGTTTTATTTTGAAAATCCGGTGAACGAATGATACACGGATTGCTCCGGGTTACTCGCTTTGTTTGTTTGACTTCATCTCTGTTTTTTCCTCTCCTTCATCCTCAGATCCTGGACGACCTTCTGGAGATGGACAGAGTCACCGCTCATTTCTGAGACGCATTCCCCGTCAGCGCCGTCAGACACCTCAAAACACCTTTTATACCCAGAAAACGTTTTGTAAGACCGTCTTTTTGCTGACTTTAGTTTAAAAGCAGTGAAGTGTGAACTTTCTTCTGAGCTTTTTGTATAAAATGATTTTCAGAAGCCTCGTGTTTGTGATCTTTGGGGTTGAAGAGATGAAATCAGGACTTCTGTTCGGTAAAAAGAGGTCAAAGGTTTTATTTCAGGAACACGGGGCCTCAGACTCATCAGAGAAGATCTTTAAGATCTTTAAAGCGTCTGTTTCTTTGTTGAAGCTCTGAAACATTTGAGGGACCGCGTTCACCCCGCCGACCGACCGCTGCAGCTTCAGGATGCGACTCTTCAAGTTTAATTTGGCTTTAATCCTGGAACAGATTCTGCAGATGCTACAAAACGTCATCTGATACGATAAATGTCCTGATTCATGAAACGAAACTGAATCCTAAATCGTTTTAAAAGCATTTTACTAAGATGGCACTTTAAAAAAAACAGCGGCTAAAACAACAGGAAATATAAAAATGATGAATTAAATTAAAAGAAACGACAGCAGGTTGTTGGTTTCTGAGCTGCTGGGGAGGTTTTGGTGCTTTAGTCGTTCCTGCAGCTGGAAAAAAAATCTCCTCAGTCGGGTCAGAAGTCCGTGTGCCTCCAGAGTCCAGGATGATTTGGTGAGGAGCGCCTGCAGCGCTGAGAGAAAGCTTTAAGACTGCTTGTTTGGAACGGATCCTCATCCCTCGGACTACCTCAGGTACTCGTACATGTCTGCATCCAGGGAGAAAAGACCCAAGAAGGAGAGCGCGCTCAGGAACCAGCGGGTCACGCTCATGGATGCCACCTCCCATCTGTGGAGCAGAGTTTTCATTAATATGCAGAAACAAAGAGCTGGATGTGCAGATTCAGACGTGTTCCGCTTCCTTTATTTCTCATCACTTCACCTCAAAGCCAGCTCAAACTTCAGGCCTTCCCATGTTGATTTGATCCAACTGAAGATCCAGAGTCGGGTCAGGATCCCCGTCCTCTCTGCCTGGATCCTCCCCCAACCTCGCACCGCACTGAGAATGAGAGAGAACGAGGAAGCGAGGCGTGATCTTTGTGTTTGAAAAGCCTCCAATCAACACATGTTGCTCTCATTACCGTAACTCTTCTACTATTAGGGCCAGAAACAAAGATTCAAACGGCTCCTTTAAGAAGAGGAGGAGACCAGCTTCCCAGGCACGATGACTCTTTTCAGGACAAATAGAAACAGACCCAGGTGGTCTAGATCAGTGGTTCCCAACCCCTCCAGGTTTATGTTTTTGCAGTGTAAGGACCAAAACTTTCATGCCTGCTTCAGGGCTTCCATAGAAACCACCACAGCGTTCAGGAGGACTATTTACCTGCTCCAGTCTAACACACGTGGTCTCTGAAGAGAAGGACTCTGACAGGGACTAACCTCTTGGCCATGACACAGTAGCGGTCCACGGGAGCGCCCAGCGTGATGTTGATGCTCCGCACCGTGTTGATGTTCCTGAAGACCAGCAGCATGGGCCGAGGCATCGACTTCAGCACCTGCATGATGCTCTCGAAGCGCTGCGTGGCCATTTCGCGCATGTAGGCCGTCTCCTCCTGACTCAGGATGTTGGACAGACCCAGCTCCCGCATGTTGATTGGTCGCTGCAGCAGCATCTCCGAGAAGAGGAAGTACTCTGGGATTAGAAACCAGAGCGTCAGTTTAATGAAGACAAATCGGATCCAGGTTAGAGTTCGTACCGATGCACCACATCGGATCTCTGACCTTTGACACCGAGCGCGTTGGAGTACTTCTGCATGGCGGTCTGGTCTCTCAGGACGATGGACCTCCACAGCTTACAGAGAGACGCTCTGTCCCTGAGGAGACAAAGTGTGAGCTGGAGGCAGAGCGCTCTGAGCGAGGAAACAGAACAGACGGGGAGGCTTACTGTTGACTGAGGAACTCATACAGGCCGTGGTCCAGGAGCACCAACTCCGCCTTCCCATCAGGACCCGGTCTCACCAGAACTGTAACAACAGAACAGAGACGTAAACAAAGACATAAACAGATGTAAACAGAGGTGAGGGTGGTCGTTTCATGGTATCCAGAGCTTCCTGTCTCACAGTGAGTCCTCCACTCTCAGAGCGTCCCTGTGCAGACGCTCTTTGTAGAGGTCTCATCTGTTTTAGGGGCCTCTTATCGGCCCACTGAAACCTCTTAAAGAAAAACAGACCTAAAGTCAGTCTAATGTTATGATTCAAAGTGAGCTCCAAACTGAAGATGAATTCACTTATTAGACAGAGCAACAGTTGCTTTAAAGTTGTGCTTCAGCATCAAACATCAGATGGGTTTCTTTTCTCTGATTAGGGAAGGTTACAAATGTTTCCTCAGTGAAACTAATCCAGCTGCTTTCCACACGGAAACTGAGGGACTGTAAACGATGCATGTCAGGCCTGTAGGTGGAGGTATAACTTTAGAGTCTTTAGGTCGGCTGACACGTTGTTTCCGAGTAAACGAGAGGCAGAAAAGTAACAATAGCTTTGTGTTTCATCCTAAAACTGTGTTTGTGTAAACGGCCCTTTAACTTGAAAAAAGCTAGGTTGAGTCTGAGGATTAGCTCGATTAGCTTTAGCTTGATTAGCCTTAGCTTGATTAGCTTGAGCTTGATTAGCTTTTCTTCTTTTGCTGTCCTCTCATAAAGTACCAACCGTTCCCAGGATGCGGGTCAGCGTGGATGAATCCTGTGTAGAAGATCTGCTCAGCAAACACCCGGATGAGTTTATCTGCAGTCTGAAAACAAAAAGCAGATGTGACGGCTCAGTCATGGTCTCAGTCATGGTCCTAGTCTGGTCTGAGTCAGGTCTTAATTATGGTCTCAGTCATGGTTTAGTCAGGTCTCAGTCTGGTCTCAATTATGGTCTCAGTCATGGTCTCAGTCATGGTTTAGTCATGGTCCTAGTCCGGTCTCAGTCAGGTCTGAGTCAGGTCCCAATTATGGTCCCAGTCATGGTCCTAGTCAGATCTCAGTCTGGTCTCAGTCTGGTCTCAGTCAGGTCTCAGTCATGGTCTCAGTCATGGTTTAGTCATGGTCTAAGTCAGGTCTCAATTATGGTCTCAGTCATGGTTTAGTCATGGTCCTAGTCAGGTCTCAGTCATTGTCTCAATTATGGTCTCAGTCATGGTTTAGTCATGGTTCTAGTCAGGTCTCAGTCTGGTCTCAGTCAGGTCTCAGTTATGGTCTCAGTCATGGTCTCAGTCATGGTCCTAGTCAGGTCTCAGTCAGGTCTCAGTCATGTCTCAGTCAGGTCTCAGTCTTGGTATCAGTGGGGTCTCAGTCTTGGTATCAGTCAGGTCTCAGTCATGGTCATGGTCATGGCCTCAGTCATTGTCTCAATCAGTTCTCAGTCTGGTCTCAGCCAGGTCTCAGTCATGGTCTCTGTCTGGTCTCAGTCTGGTCTCAGTCTGGTCTCAGTCATGGTCTCAGTCTGGTCTCAGTCTGGTCTCAGTCATGGTCTCAGTCATGGTCTCAGTCATGGTCTCAGTCTTCTCTCAGTCATGGTCTTAGTCATGGTCTCAGTCTGGTCTCAGTCAGGTATCAGTCTTCTCTTAGTCATGGTCTTAGTCATGGTCTCAGTCTGGTCTCAGTCAGGTATCAGTCTGGTTTTAGTCAGGTCTCAGTCTGGTCTCAGTCAGGTATCAGTCTGGTTTTAGTCAGGTCTCAGTTTAGTCTCAGTCCGGTCTCAGTCATGGTCTCTGTGCTCTCCTGCGCTCCTCTCTTCATGCTGTCTGTGGTGTGGAGGAAGTGGACTTACATCCTTCAGACTCAGCCCTTGTCTTTTGATCTCTTCCACGTTGTTGATTTTGCAGCCGTGGCAGAACTCTGCAGTCAGCACTCTCTTTGAGCCAGAGGACAGATGAATCAGAGCTTCAGCCAATGAGACCTCAGAGTCCACCTACTCTGCACCTTCATCATAAACTCACCTTACTGGTTTGCTCCCAGAACACTTTGGGTACAACAACAAAACTGAAGTGTTTCAGCTCCTCAGCACACCTCTCAGAGTTTCTGGCCTCATTTTCAAAGTCCAGCTCCTGAGCCAGTGTTCCTTTAAGGTCCTACAGCAGGTGGAACACAGACCCACATTAGACCGGTTCAGCACTGAGCATAAAATATAGACACAAATACAGTTTCCTTACCTTTAAGACCCACCGGAACCCAAAACTAGGGTGCATGAACTTCACAATGTCCAACAGGATCTCCAGTGTCCTGATGTCCCCATCAAAGCGGTCCCTGAGGTCGATGTACTGCACCTTCAGAGGAAAGACGGTCCTTTAGTATGACCTTTCCTTTCATCGTAGGCTTCTTGTATCCTAGCAACAGGAACTAAAAGTGGCCTCTCTGTTAGAGACATAAGGACATGAGGAAATGTAGTTCCAGGATGGTGCTGACCTTCACAGCCACAGGGGTCCCGTCAAACAGCTCAGCCTTATGGACCTGGGCCAAGCTGGCAGCAGCAATGGGATCCTGGTCAAAGGTTTTAAAAAGCTGCTCCGGGGTTTTGTTGAAGTCTTCTTGAAAGAGAGCATCCACCTGTGAGGTAGGCAAACACCAGGTTGACTAATGAGAACACCATCCTCCCTCTCTCTCTGAGGTCTCTCTCTCTGAGGTCTCTCTCTTAGGGTCTCTCTCTCAGGGTCTCTCTCCCTAAGGTCTCCCTCAGGTCTCTCTCTCTGAGGTCTCTCTCTCTGAGGTCTCTCTCTCTGAGGTCTCTCTCAGGGTCTCTCTCTCTGAGGTCTCTCTCTCTGAGGTCTCTCTCTCTGACGTCTCTCTCTCTCTGAGGTTTCTCTCTCTGAGGTCTCTCTCTCTCTGAGGTCTCTCTCTAGGGGTCTCTCTCTCTGGGTCTCTCTCTCTGAGGTCTCTCTCACGGGGTATTTCTCTCAGGTCTCTCTCTCTGAGGTCTCTCTCTCTGAGGTTTCTCTCTCAGGTCTCTCTCTCTGAGGTCTCTCTCTCTGAGGTCTCTCTCTCTCTGAGGTCTCTCTCTCTGAGGTCTCTCTTTGAGGTCTCTCTCTCTGAGGTCTCTCTCTCTGAGGTCTCTCTCTCTGAGGTCTCTCTCTCTGAGGTCTCTCTCTCTCTCTGAGGTCTCTCTCTCTCTCTGAGGTCTCTCTCTCGCTGATGTCTCTCTCTCAGGGTCTCTCTCTCCCAGGTCTCTCTCTCAGGTCTCTCTCTCAGGTCTCTCTCTCTGAGGTCTCTCTCTCTGAGGTCTCTCTCTCTGAGGTCTCTCTCTCTCTGAGGTCTCTCTTTGAAATCTCTCTCTGAGGTCTCTCTCTCTGAGGTCTCTCTCTCTCTGAGGTCTCTCTCTCTGAGGTCTCTCTCTCTGAGGTCTCTCTCTCTGAGGTCTCTCTCTCTCTGAGGTCTCTCTTTGAAATCTCTCTCTGAGGTCTCTCTCTCTGAGGTTTCTCTCTCTGAGGTCTCTCTCTCTCTGAGGTCTCTCTCTAGGGGTCTCTCTCTCTGGGTCTCTCTCTCTGAGGTCTCTCTCACGGGGTATTTCTCTCAGGTCTCTCTCTCTGAGGTCTCTCTCTCTGAGGTTTCTCTCTCAGGTCTCTCTCTCTGAGGTCTCTCTCTCTGAGGTCTCTCTCTCTCTGAGGTCTCTCTCTCTGAGGTCTCTCTTTGAGGTCTCTCTCTCTGAGGTCTCTCTCTCTGAGGTCTCTCTCTCTGAGGTCTCTCTCTCTGAGGTCTCTCTCTCTCTCTGAGGTCTCTCTCTCTCTCTGAGGTCTCTCTCTCGCTGATGTCTCTCTCTCAGGGTCTCTCTCTCCCAGGTCTCTCTCTCAGGTCTCTCTCTCAGGTCTCTCTCTCTGAGGTCTCTCTCTCTGAGGTCTCTCTCTCTGAGGTCTCTCTCTCTCTGAGGTCTCTCTTTGAAATCTCTCTTTGAGGTCTCTCTCTCTGAGGTCTCTCTCTCTCTGAGGTCTCTCTTTGAAATCTCTCTTTGAGGTCTCTCTCTCTGAGGTCTCTCTCTCGCTGATGTCTCTCTCTCAGGGTCTCTCTCTCCCAGGTCTCTCTCTGAGGTCTCTCTCTCTGAGGTCTCTCTCTCTGAGGTCTCTCTCTCTGAGGTCTCTCTCTGAGGTCTCTCTCTGAGGTCTCTCTCTCTGAGGTCTCTCTCTCTGAGGTCTCTCTCTGAAATCTCTCTTTGAGGTCTCTCTCGCTGAGGTCTCTCTCTCTGAGGTCTCTCTGTCAGGTCTCTCTCTCAGGGTCCCTCTCTGAGGTCTCTCTCTGAGGTCTCTCTCTGAGGTCTCTCTCTCTGAGGTCTCTCTCTGAGGTCTCTCTCTCTGAGGTCTCTCTCTCTGAGGTCTCTTTCTCTGAGGTCTCTCTCTCAGGGTCTCTCTCTCTGAGGTCTCTCTCTCTGAGGTCTCTCTCTCTGAGGTCTCTCTCTCTCTGAGGTCTCTCTCTCTGAGGTCTCTCTCTCTGAGGTCTCTCTCTCTCTGAGGTCTCTCTCTCTCTGAGGTCTCTCTCTCAGGGTCTCTCTCTCAGGGTCTCTCTCTCTGAGGTCTCTCTCTCTGAGGTCTCTCTCTCTGAGGTCTCTCTCTCTGAGGTCTCTCTCTCTCTGAGGTCTCTCTCTCTGAGGTCTCTCTCTCAGGGTCTCTCTCTCAGGGTCTCTCTCTCTGAGGTCTCTCTCTCTGAGGTCTCTCTCTCTGAGGTCTCTCTCTCTGAGGTCTCTCTCTCTGAGGTCTCTCTCTCTGAGGTCTTGTCAGTGTTGCTTTCCTCACCTCTTTGTACTTCCTGTTCAGGGCCTTGTCTTCAAGTATCTGTAGGGTCTGGATGTATTCGGGGGGCAGGAGGTGGTTGAAGGAGCACAGTCCTTGGCCCAGCTTGATGTATATTCCTCCGTTCCTGATGGCTCCGTCCACCATGCACTCTGCTGCCCTCTGGTGGCAGGCTGACATCTCAGCCAGGTAGGCTGGTCTGTTCTAACAGAGGAGAGCAGTCAGACATGATGGTCCTCACAGTACTCACACAACAAGCAACAGACCATCAGAAGAGACGCTGAGTTTGAAGATCCAGTTCAGCCTCATAAATCAGAGACTTTGTGACCTGAAACCAAATCCTGTTTCTGGAGGGAAATTTAAAAACAAAACAAAAAAACCCCCTAAAGATACTCAGAGAGCAGCTTTTTGAGAGTGTGTATCCTGTTTTCTTACAAACGTGTTTATGAAGCACCAAAGCTGGACGTTCAGACTGAGCGTGTGCAGATTTTCAAACCTCTACATTTTCAAAAGTTGGAGAAATCCAAAACACTCTGTTCTAAAAATAGCCCCAGATCTTCATAAGAACTGGTTCAGTGCTGACATTTTGGAGAGGTGGGCCTCAAACACAAAGGTCTGCCCATAGCTCCACCCCTGACAGGCCTCCAGAGGGTTGGCCAATCAGAGTGACGGGGGTTCGTGGGATGGGGGAGTCTTAAAGAGACAGCAGCTTAAATTAAGTGTTTCAGACAGAGACTGAAAAAAATAGAGATTTATTTGAGCTTTAAATCGTGTCTTATTTCAAGTGATTAAACAAAGAATTAAAATTTGTTTTTGCTCTTTTTTTTGCAGTGGGTGAACTAAGTATTAGGACAATCACATCGATGTCATATTTCCACCGCATGATGAAACTTACCTCATCCAGACCTCGTAGAGCCACGTTGGTGGTCCACCAGTAATCCACAGAGATGTAGATTCCTACAGAGAGAGACCTGAGGACACGGAGATAAGACAGTGTTTAATTTCAGGAGGTTTGGACCGACTTTCTAACTGCAGTCATAAATGATCTCTACCAGCACGACGCCCAGGATTCAGTCACACCTGAAGAAGCGACCGAACCCTTCAAGCACGATCCTCATCTTCCTCTTGGCTCTGGGGTCTGATGCAGCGTATTTCACACCCACTGCTAACGGCACACCCACTGAGATACCAACAAGTGTCTTCCACAACAACCCTCTTCGTTTCCCTTCCCTAGAAGCAGAAAACATGATGTCACATGACAGGAACGTCACACGGCTGCAGCTCCATCTGTGGGTGTTACCCGGGCGTCACACGGTACCTGAGTGAGCTGAGGGACCTGGTTGTCTGGAGGGAATAACCGTGATGTGAACATCTTTGGAGAAGTGACATGTGGTGGACGCACAACCTGAACTGAAGAGACAGAAAACAAAGATCTTTTTCAACCAGAGCTGATATGTTGGTAACTTAAAGAGAGGGTACTTGACTTTTTTTGACTCTTCATTCTGTCCCTCTGGTGCTCCTGTAGAATAGTTACGAGATTCACGGCTCTAATAAATCTCTACTTTTCTCTCCCCGATGTTTTAGGAATATCTTATTTCAGCATCTGTCTGAAACACTTTGTTTTAGCTGCTGTCTCTTTAAGGCTCCCTGCTTCACAAACCCCCTTCACTCTGATTGGCCAGCCCTCTGGAGGCCTTGTGGCAGACCTTTGTGTTTGAGGTCCATCCCTCTAACATGTCATGAACCAGTTAGAGATCCTCACATGATGACCTCATCATTGCATCATGTTTGAAACAAGGGAAAGAAGAGTACCTCCTCTTTAAGTTATTTACGTGGCTTGTGCATCCAAAGATATTACCGTGCAGGGTTTCTCTGAAGGTTGTTTGGCCAGTGTAAATAAATTTACAGGATTAGTATCATCTTAGCCTGGCTCCAAGTCAAGTTAACTCTGCAAAAAATCAAATCTAAGCGTCAGCGTTAAACGTGTCATCGTTTCTTTAAATATCTTGGACTTGCAGGCAGTCTGCAGATCCTCGAGGAAGCCTCGTTAGCTGCTTGGTTTGGCTTTTTATGTTCACGCACATGTCTAAATACTCCCCATCTTTTAATGGGCTGCAAACATTAAGTGATTATTAATGTCGACCTCTAGCCAGGTTCACAGACAGGCCTCAGTGCTGGGAAGAGAATCAGCAGAGAGAGAGAGAGGGGGGGGGGTATGTTTATATTTGTATGCCATGTTTACAGAGAAGGGAGAAGAAGTAGTGAGGGGATTTCAGATCAAGGCCGGTATGGTCAGCCGGGGGACTTTGCTGTTTTTGTTTGCTGTCTGCATGTGAGGGACAAAATGTCTCTGGAGCTGACAAATGGATGTGTGGATATCACTGAGTCACAAAGTCAGGGACCTGAGCACTGAGACATCCCACAAACTGACACCCAGTTCTGAAAACCAGCTGAATGACTCACACAGCTGTTGATGAGGAGGATTTATCTGTCATGTCTAATCTGATCCTGAATACAGTAAAAACAGATCTGGTAAAACTCATTTAGGGAAAGCTGACAATCTGAAGAACAGAAGCAACCAAGGCTGAAAGTAGTGAATAAATAAATAAATAACAGCACTGACAGTTTGTGTTGTTCTGAATTTCAAGTTTCGACACCATCATGTCCGCTGTCTTTAACTTTGTCCCATAAATCACAGCTCTGACTCCCCCTGTTAAAGCCGGTGAATGGTTAAAGCTCTGGTAGCCGCTGTTGCTAACTGCAGCAGCCGGCTCTCTGTTGACGCTAACGGGGCTAGCTGACGGTCAACGTGCTAACTCGAGCTCCCTCAGCAACAGTGACCGGACCCAGATCCAGATATGAAGAGATGTGGTTTATTTACCCCTTTAACGGTCCCTCCAGACATTCTGCCCCGGATCCAAACAGCTCTGGTTGGGTGAGGTGTCAGTACCAAGGTGTCTTCTCAAAGTGACAGACCGCTGAGGAGCACCTCCACAGATCAGGGAGGGCGAAGCAAAGAGTAAGAAACACAACAAGAGGATAGATGCGCACGGACTTCCGGTGCAGATGTAGCGCCGCAGTCTGTTGGCTTTCTCCGTTACTGCTCCAACGTCCGTCAATTTGAGTCAAAATACACCATGGTTAGAGTATAACTGTGTGTTTTAATGAAGTCAAATATTTACGTTAAACTTAATAATTAATTAAAAGGCGTGTGGTCGGGGCTCTTATTGACCAGCCGATGTTTCCAATGTTAAGTTTCCAGTATGCTCAGCGATTCTAATATTTTCAAATATCCAAAGAGTCGAAACAAAAGCTTCATAAAGCGATAGAAAAACCTCAGACATATTTTTTTCAATAGATACTCAGTGTCAAACCAGTCTGTTGTCACATGAGAGATTAAGTGAGAAGTTTTATTTCTGTTTCATCATATTACATCACACAGGTCTCTTGGGGACAGGTATGCGAGAGCAGAGACAAATAATTAAGTTACCTGGCTGTCAATATGCACATAGCAGTGTCAAGTTAGACAGATTCAGTCGATACAACACCAGAAGCACGGGATAGCCTACAAAAGATAATAAAAGGCAGGAAATAATAAAAAAAAAATGTGCTAAAAGTCTAATAGTTTATCTAGTGAAATGTGTTTCCATGTGAGTAAATTTAATGATTATAGCATTTATTTAAGGACTTTAATTTGGAGCCCAGGCTGGTTCCTGTGCCTTGTCTTCGGTAGTCGCACAGCGTACCGGATGCAGTGTAGACCCGTGTCGCTGCAGTATTGCGCTTTCCTGTTTACGGGCGGGAAGAGCGAACCGAGCTGGCTGTGGACGCTTCAGAGCTCTCACAGGGAGCGCGTTTCTTTTTATTTCCTCTGCAGCTAACAGGTAACTCGTTTTCATGATACACGGGGCACTGCGAGTTCCAGAGCGCAGGGTTTAAACGGACTAGTGCTGAAAACTGAGGGGATTGTGGAAGTGAAGGGCAGATGGAGGAACCTCCAGCAGATTCAAGCGGTGGTGCAGCAGCGGAGGGCCCCGCGGTGCAGGTGGCAGATATCCGCTGGCCGCCTGCAGCTCTCCCTCTTCGGCTCCTTGAGTGGAAAGTCAAACCCGGGTCCCTCGTGAACGTGGATTCCGTGCTTGCACTGTGTGTCCCTATAAGCCAAGAGAAAGGAGCAGAGGCTAGCAGGCTTCCAGAGAAGAAGGTGAAATCGGACCGTGCTGGAGTAGTTAAGGAGCTATGCTGTCAACTTGGTCAAGTCATCCCCCCCGGGTGAGTTACTCTGCCCGCTTTAGCGTTAACCAGCTGAGGGGAAGCTGTGACGGACGTGACAAACTTTGTCTGTTTGCGACTTTACCCTGAGTGCCATGGTAGCTAACTAACATGCTAAAAACACTGTGTGTGTGCATAAGTTGACGTTAGCTTGTTTGTTAGCCGCTCTTAGAACCTCCTCCTATCACTGTCAAGACGGAAACATGAGACACACACAAAAATTTCAAAATAAAAGTTTATTTTTTTTAAATTGATGTTTTCTTTTATCATGTCATTTATAATGTCTAATATATGGATGCTATATAATACAAAGCCGTTTTGTAGCCATCGGTAGATGTTGATTAACCCGTTTCACTGTTTCGTGGCGTCATCGTTACAAGCAAAGCAGTCAGAGGATTTTATTTTGAAGGGCAGAGACGCGCTGTGTCCGGTCTCGTTTTGTGTGCCTCGGTGGGTTTACATTCGCATGTGCTAAATGTGGACAAGTCCCAGAGGCTGACTGGAAGAAAGACTGGAGGTGTTATACTGTTTATATTTGTAGCCTAACCGGCTCTTTTAGTCAACCTTTTATTATTCCTGCCCACTCTGAGTTTATTTTAGCTTATAACTAAAATAATAACGCTAATAACTGAAATGTTCCAAGTTGCTGAATGAGACTGAAGTGATTTAAACACCAGTCTGATTTTACTTAAAGCTCCCATCCTTTTGGAATAAGCTTGTTACACTTTAAGCTCCCTTTAAAAGTATTTTGAGAGCCCTAGCTTCTAATAATGTCACAGAGGTCTACAGTATCATAGAAAAAGAGTGTGTTATAATAAATAAAGAGCATTTTAAAATAGAAACAGAAGACCAGCTGCAAACACGCTGACTTGATGTGCTTTAAAAAGAAAGAATAAAGACTAACGTTCTCTTTCCTTGTTTCAGGGGTGTGATCGTCAGAGTCGAGGAATGCAGCCATCCAATAGTAATGAAGGGTTTATGCGCTGAATGTGGCCAGGACCTGACTCAGTAAGGATACACTTTATTACGCTCTGAAGGTCACATGACTGTTTTAATATTTCTGGCTTTTCTTCAGATGGTGACTGACACCTGTGTCCACACCTGGACGCGGAGTCACCTGGAAAAACCAAAGGGTCACAGGGCTCACAGTCCCCCACAGTCATGTGATCTGTGGAGTAAACACTGCTCAGTTAAAGAAACATAGACCTGATAAAATGAGGCTCAGTATCATGCCACATATCTTGTATTTGATTCAGTGTTTGTGTTTTCTTTTCTTGCATTTAATACCATCAGAGGACACTAGAGGTCATACAGAGAGCGGAGTACACCTCTGCTCAGGTGCTCAGTCTTTCTGTTGGTCTTAAAGGAGAATCAGGGCCACAGTGAAAATAGATTTCCAGAGTAAAGTTTTAATGTTCAGAGATTTACTGTAAAACTTAAAGAGAGGGTTTTTATGAATGTTGGAGTACCACATCTGAGGATATGAAGACATCAGACATTCAGGTTCACGATGAGTTCGACACCATGGATCTAAACAATCAAAACAGCAAAAAGGCTACAGGCATATTTCAAATGATTATCACGTAATTTATGACTTTATTCCCCAAATATCACCAATTAATCCCCACAATAATACAGCTTTAATACTGAAATATCACATCCTTTCACTGGGACCATTATAACTTATGTTTCATAACATTTCAGCAATAATCTCAAAACGTTATGACTTTAAACTGGTGATATTTTGAGTTTATTCTCATAACATTCTGACTTTCATCTCGTAGCATAAAGACTTTAATCTAATAACATTTATCTTTATTCTTGTAACATTTGGACTTTAAACTCTTAACATAATGACTATTATTATTGTTGTTGTTCACTGTGATCAAATCCTCCTCTGTGATGAAGGGACGTTGTGAAGACGGTGAAACATTTCAGTAACGTGTTCATTGTTCGTGCACACGGTGTTAAACCTGGTCGTACTGAAGTTCAAACAACAAGTTTTAATTTCCAAACTCAGATTTGTTTTAATCATAAGTGAGAAAAACATTTCTTGGTTTCACTTTAGACCTTAACCCCTTAGCCCGCTAGGAACGAGTATACTCGTCAGCCCTCTCATTGTGCTGAGACAAGAATGTTCGGTTTTTGTTGGGGATGTACCGGAATTTTGGGCACTGAAAGTTTTCAGGTGAAAATGGCCCAAAAGTACGGAGCCCCTCTGGTGACATTGGAGAAAAAAAAATTATATATATGTATAATTTTTTTTTTTTTTTTTTTTTTTTTGATAATGCGTGGCCACGACATAAGTCACCTTCAGTATAGCGGGATCTGTCAGTTTTAGAGGGATACAAAGACTGTTGATTGCTTATGGACACGTTTGAATTCATTTCATTTTATTTTAATCTGGGAACGAGTTACAGTGACATTCTTCAGTCACTTGCGGTTCAGCATGGAGTAATTCTTAGTAAAAGACACTTAATTCAGCTGCTCAAAATACATGGGCTTAAACGCAGGGAATACGCTGGTGTCGGGGAAGTCACAGATTTCATCATTCATGTCATTTTTTAGTTTTTTGATGATTTCTTCTTGAATTCCACGGTCCCGCAGAAACTGCAGGAAGGCGTTTTCCTCTCTTTCCATTTCATGTGTCGTCTTTAGAAACATCAAAATTGAACAATTTACAGATATGACAGAAAAAATGTTCTGTAGTAATTAAAAAATCGTATGAAAGTTAACAAACGTGACAGAATCACATCTGTTTCACACGTAAGATATCGATATGAAAATCCAAGTGTTACTTTTATCGTCTGAGCCGCTGGCACATTATTCCATCAACTAATCAAGTTTACATATACAGACGGTGGCCGAGGCCGTAGATGTGTCAAATATACTGTACCGTGACAGATCCCGCTATATGGAAGGTGAATTATGTCGTGGCCAGGCATTATTTATAATAATAATTATAATATATATAGATATATTTTTTTTCTCCTAAAGGTGAATTATGTTGTGGCCACGCATTATTTATAATAATAATTATAATATTTATATAAAAAAAAATTCTCCTAAAGGTGAATTATGTCGTGGCCACGCATTATTAAAAAAAAAAAAAAATTTAATACATATTAAAAAAAAATCTCCAACGTCACCAGAGGGGCTCCGTACAAAAGTGCATTTTCGGTTTTCAGCCAAAAGATTTTTATCACTGAAACAAAGCGGCCAAAGCAGCGTGTTGTGATTACGCTAGCTGAAACTGTTAACAGCATGCCGACGTATTTCAATATATCTGAAAAAGACCCACAGATAGTGATTTATAAAGCGCGTGATGCGGGCATGAGAAATGATCCAGGCTGAGATGACTGTGGAGAACCTGCTCGGAGAGGGAGATGCGCGGAGCGCAGGAGAAGGAGAGCAGGAGTGTACCCTGTTCTTCATTTAACAGACTAAACAGCCTCATGTTATTTTTCTTGTTTATCTTATTTATATGACGGGATGGTCACACCTTCACAACTCTCCTCTGCTCTCTGTGTTGCACACGGCAGGTCCGCCCAGATGCACAGACATGAACAAGTGTGTGCGCAGACGGAGAGAGAGAGAGAGGCACACTATGTGTAGGACAGAGAGTCCAGAAAAAAATGTCACAACCATCACAAACCAACAAAAATAATAATAAAACCACAAAGCTTCTCAGAAAAGTTACACCCAGATTTTTTTCCCTAAAATTTTTATTTGAATTTTTTATAAAGACAGCAGA
Source organism: Labroides dimidiatus (assembly GCA_030710495.1). Classification (NCBI taxonomy): domain Eukaryota; kingdom Metazoa; phylum Chordata; class Actinopteri; order Labriformes; family Labridae; genus Labroides; species Labroides dimidiatus. The sequence continues at coordinate 29,152,150 of CM061155.1, forward strand.
CACAGACACACGATATTTATGAGAGTCACCGAGGCAGCAGGAGGCTGGGCCCAAGTGCAGCAGAACCAAGAGGACGGATAGAAAACCCGTCACACTAAGTCTGTAAGATGATGCTGGAGATCCGTTCCCCACAGAATGCATGACTCCCACTCTGTTCTCTGTGTCTCAGGCTGCAGAGCACAAATGGGAACCAGCAAACTCCCATCTCCACAGCAACAGTCTCCATGGTGCACAGTGTCCCTGAGCTGATGGTCAGCTCAGAGGTGAGTACAGACGTGTTATTTTTAGCTCATCCAGAGGTGAATTGTTCTTTTGATTTCTGGAAAGTTTGAGCCGAACAGCTCTGCAGCTCTCAGCAGGCGGGAAATATTCCCCGACAACGTTTGTTTTTATTATCTTAAAGTTATTTTTTTAGGCTTTAATGTGAGAGGACAGGACAGTGGGTAGAGTAGAGAGTGACATGAGGGAAAGTCGCTTCAGGCCGGACTTGAACCGGGCTTCCCACTCAAGGGCTTTTGCCATATGGAGCGCGACCTAAACCACTAGACCATCTGCGCTCCTTCGCCTGGTTTCAGGCTGGTTTCAATAGAAAAAGGTCTGTTTTTCTGAAAGTCAACGCCTGTAGATTATTAGAGTTTGTAGATTATTTAAAGAACGAGAGGAAAACTGAATGAAAAAGGTCAAACGGTCGGCTGATCCGGGCCTGACATCCTGTATTCATCCTTATTCATATTTCAGGCTTGTTTTGTTTCTTTAGGCATTGAGAGACAGAGATGGTTCATTTATTGCTTCCTTTCACCCCAACAGCAAGCAGAACAGCTGGGCAGAGAAGACCAGCAGAGACTCCATCGGAACAAAAAGCTGGTCCTGATGGTGGATCTGGATCAGACCCTTATTCACACGACCGAACAGCACTGCCAGCGAATGTCCAACAAGGTACTGCTCTGTTCCGTCACTGTTCAAGTCGTTTGGATCCAAATCTGAATAAATTCAACAACAGGAAGCTTAAAGGATTTCTTTTTCCAGACCTTTCCTCCTCTGAAGACACTTTATAGGCAACAC